>KZ505697.1:174583-205807 GCA_002844005.1 Limosa lapponica baueri
TTTTTTTTTTTTTGTATGTTAATGCTGCTGAGCTTTAATTGTGAGTTTGACTCGGTTTCAGGTGCCTGTGGACAGATGCAGGGGTGGGGGGGAGGTTGCTGAATGAGATAGCAGCATCATGTAATGTCTAGCTTTTTCCTTTCAAGTTTCAGTTCAAGTCATTTCTCCATTTCACCTGTCTGTGCCTGTGTTGCATGCAGCATCTCTGCAGCTCGGCTGGGCTCCGGTGGCTTCCCTGCTGCCGGAGGTGCTGGTGCTCGGCTTGTGGAAGTTGCATGTTAATAATAACGTTTTTCCTGCCTTGGGCGATGCAAGCCGTGCTGTTGGGTTATGCCTGCTTTTAACATTTCCCAGTGTTTGTCGTATCTGGATTCCCTGTCAAGCTGACATTTCTGCAGGTTACAGCATGGACTCTGGTTTGTGCTCTGGTAGTGTCCTATATGTTTATTTTTAGCATAACCAGGATATCGCTGTTCAGCTTAAAGAGAAATCCTGAGAATTTTTGCCTGATCTCAAAGAAGAAGTGAAAATAAAAATAATGGAAGGCACAAACGTGTAACTTCACTGGCCATGCTGTGTCAGCAAGGAGACTTTGCTGTTTTATTAATGTTACAGTAAATGCTCTTGATTTATGTATGTGGTTCCTTGAGCTCACCTAATACAGTGAGATACTGTGTTACGTGGTGATTACTTTAAGAGCTCGTGTTTAATCTGCTTCCAAATGAAAAGTTTTACAAATGCTGATCTCCCTCTGGTTCCAGCGGAAGGGTGGAGCGGTGGGGCCAGCCCGGTGCTCAGCGCCCTGTCTGGCAGGGAGCTTTACAAACCTGACAGGCACTTGATTTAATCCTGCTTTTCCTGTTGTTTCCTCCCCTTGCACATGCTGTCTCTGTGCGGGATCACACTTGGGAGAGAGTGCATGTGCGAGGTGTTGCCAGTTGTTTTAAAATGCAAAGTTTCTTGTAGCGAGTACCCAGCAATAGCACAGGTAACATCACCCTGGGGAAAAACACCCCGCGAGGAGCTTGTCCTTCTGCTGGTGGAGTGCCGTGGGGGGAGAGACAGCACTAATGCCAACAGGTTTTGTCTGGAGAAGGCTTGGTTCCTCCGAGAGGCCGAGTAGCCTGATGGTGAGCTGGGTGGCATCCTGCCCGCTCAGGTGGGCAGCGCTTGACCCATGGCCTTTGCTTGGTTGATGCCCGGGCACCAACTCCAGCAGCTGTCAGCCCTGCTCAGGAGCTGCTGGCCCCCTCCACCTGCTGCTGGAAAACCTCAGGGCAGCTACATGGGAGATCTCTGCAGCAGCAATTGCAGTCTGAGAAGTTATGCTTTTCTGCACCAGAAGCCCTCAGACTTCGTCCTGCAGAAGCATTCAGGAATACGGAACCAGTCCTGCCTGGCCTAAGGTGGGGTTAATACCAATGTGCTTGTCCATACTCACAGCGTTGCCAGCGTTTAGTGCTCCCGGCTGGGTCTGGATGGAGACTCGGGCACTCGCAGCGGAACTGAGCTAGGAGGGACCTGCAGGACTCGTGATCAGCAGCCCCACGTTTGAGGGGGGTGATGCCGGCTCCACCACAGGCAGTTGGTGGTGTCCAGGAGGAGTTTTGCCGGATTTCTTGCTGCTAGAAGCAAAGTTTGTATCTGAGTGTGTCTGTTCTGAGCCCCAGATGCTCTCTCCTCGCTCCTGAGTGCAGGACCTCCCAAGGGAACAAAGGTTGTATAATGTCATCAACTATTTATGCAGCAACATTACGCAGCAGAGTTCAAAACTGCCATATGAAATATTAATAGCCACAGCTGGGTGGTGCAGAGCATCTCGGGATCCAGGAGGGCCCAAAGTTGTTGTATTAAGCTGCTACATAGTCTGGAGCCCGGCAGAAGTTCCAGCGTCTCCTCTCAGCTCCCGAGCAGGCCTCCTGGGTGCTCTCGTAGCCCTGAAGAGCTTTGTCGGTGGAGCCCTGCTGCCTCCCTCCTGCACGCTGTTTCCTCGCCAGCTGGATGCTGTACCCGAACCGCTAGAAGGGGGAGAAGCCAGTGTCCTGGTCCAGCCGCCCTTCTGCCAGCCGCTTACGAGTGCTTCGCAGAGCACAGTGGATGAATTGCTGACACGAGGCGTGCTGTGTGACAGCCGGATGGAGAGCAGGACGGCCGGGGCGGCGGGGAGCCTGGTCGCCCTCCATCCCTGCCAGAGAGCAGCAGAGCATTTCTCTGCCTCCCTCGCCAAGGAACCGCTCACCCAGGGAATCTTGAGCTGACGTTTCGGCTTTTCATCATCTTCACGTGACGTTACATGGAGGGGAACAGAAGTGGCCTTCCACCTTAAACCAGAGGGGGCATGAAACCAGGATTAATCTCTGCCATTTAGTGTGGCTAGCTTTTAGAGAACGTTGCCAAGAGGCTTCTCCCTTTTTTAAGGGTTTGGTGTGGTTTGAGTCGGGGAAGATGCTCAGCTTCTCCCCGCCCTGTAGCCCAGCTAGGGAAGGCTTCAGTGGACGGTTGTTGAGTGTTTTCCTGAAGTCCAGCTGCTGCCGTGGGCAGCACTAAGCTGTATTTTGAATGCAGAGCCTCGGTTGCTGGTGTGAAATGCCCCAGCCCTTCACTTACTCCTGTCTACCACGCACTGGGGTGCTTTTGATGCTGACCATGCAGAGGAGGCAGCAGGATGGCGGGGAGCACCATGCCTGGTGGTGGGGGCTCTGTTCAGTTCTCCTCCTGCATTGGGAGCCACATGCTTGGCAAGGAGTGGAAGCATCTCCCTGCCCGTGGCTTGCGGAGTCCCCCAGGGAGTGGGGTTTAAAGAGCGGTTCTCAGATTTTCAGTGCCACTCAATGGAATCTTTATTTAGTAGGACTTTTGAAAGAGGCTGGAGTATTCCTGAAGAGCTTGTACTACTGCTCCTAAATCAGCCCTGTATTTATCTGAGGGTTTTAAGCTTTTACTGTTGTTGTTACATTTTCCTGGCAAATTTTGCCAAGCAAAAGGTGTTATGGAAGATGAGTGTCTTCCCTCAGTTTTGAACTGGGTCTGCTGTTGAGTGCAGCCTTTTAGAAGAGGCTGTAAGTGGGCAAAATAGGATTTAGCCCAGGTAATACAGTAAGTAATCGGCTATTTTGAAGTGAATAACCTGTCCAGTTATAATCTATGTTTTAAAAAAAAAAAAAAAAAAGAAAAAAAGCTGTAAGATCTTTCAAGGCCTTTGGTTGGAATATGACCATTGCTTCTGAATATCAGAGAGAAGCTGCGGTGGTGGGTGTGATGCTGTGTCGGTCTGAGATGGGTCTGCTCTGGCTCTCAGGGGCTGAGCATTTGCTGATGGGCTTTGTGCGACCAAATGTCTCACTCATGACCGCATCCTTGGGGAGTGTCATATGGCAGCTCTTTTATTGATCTTGTCTGTTCTTGGTTACTTTAAGCTGTGGAGTAGGTAATAGAACAACAACAAAAAAAAAACGAAGCAGAATGCAAAAAGCTTTAAAACGTGCCCCAGTGTTTTAAAGCTGCCACTGGAGAGCAGATGTCCGTGCCAGCAGTTCCCTCTGCCCAGTCCCATGGCTTCCAGTGCCCGGGAGCTCCCTGTCTGCAGCCAGAGTGCTGCCTGTCCAGCTTCTCCAGCTGCCGGCCAGCAGAGTCCTGCCAGCCTCACTGTTACCTGTTGTTGTATCAGTTATGGGGGGAGTAGTTGTTAATGGGGAAAAATACTTATTAATGGATGTGCACAGCAAGGATGTGCTGAGATACGCAGTGCGGCCTCCCCACCCTTCGACGTGAGAGCACCGACTTGTTGATGGTTGTGTTACTGCTATGCTGCATGTGCAAACGGTGGGTGTATTCTCAGGGGGCGGGGTGCAGGGTCCTGCCTTGAAGTTGATGGATCCATTTATTTCCAGAAACGAAAAGAAAATCTGGAAGTGTTTGAGTAGAAGCTGCATGTTACCCCCACGAGTTTTATGACTAAAGAGAAATAGAGCCCGGGGGCTCCAGCATCTCTGTGGTCAGCTGGTTTGGGGATGCTCTGGTCCCTTCAGAAAACCAAAGGGATGAGGGGAGGGGAAAAACATTTTTTAAAAATAAAACACCTTCAATTTCACACTCAAGTGACCTCCTGGAAAGGTGTCTTGAGTTAAACCCACTCCTTGTCAGCAGAACCTGGTGAACCCTGAGCAGTTCTGCAGTAAGGTGGCAGCAGCTTCCAGGCTGGCCGAGGGCAGCCCAGGATGTTTTGCCTTTGAAGCTAAAGAGCTCAGAAGTAGAAAGTGCATCTGCCCCCAGAGTGTCTGCTGGAGTTGGGGGGTTTGGATCTGAGCAGTCGGCCTTCTCCCCAGCTCTTTGCTAAAGGGGGAGAAATGGGGCTGGAGCTCAATGAGCGATCTCTGGTCTAGACAAGTGAACCTGGCCGGGAGGCTGAGCTGCCACTGGGCTCTGTTTCTGTGGGAGCTCTGCTAAGCAGGGCCCTGCCTGGGGCTGCCTTGGGACTGTGGGTTAATGAGCTCGTACACCTGATGCCAAGCACACTAATTGTCGTGATGTCTTTTGTTTCCTTTACCTTGTTCTCTGCTGCATCTGCTGCTGCGCTGCTGCGGTCTGTATCTCTGCTCCTGTCTGTCCCTGTATGAATGTCTCTCCTCCTCTGCCTTCCACTCCCGTTGCCCTCCAGACCACCGCCCGGCGGCCCAAGGTGAGCAGCTCCGGTCCGGGGGCACTGAGCATCCCCTGTGTGTTAAATGTGAACTCGATGAGCGTTAACGCCAACTTGCATTTTCTCTTGTCCTTCCCTCTTGTTGTACAGAGCCTGGAGGAGCTCGCAGGAGCAATGTCCTCCTCTGGAGCCTGTCTAAATCACTGGGGACAACCTGCCTGGGCAAAATGTCTATGGAAAAGTTGTGCTTTTAGCCAGAGTTCATCTAACAGAGTGGAGCATAAAAGTGCTGTAGTAATGCCCAGCCTGGCTGGCAGAGCATGCTGCTTGATGTCCCTGTTAATGTTACTACTTGCTTCTCACTGACTGCCATTTCCCAGCTTACGTGAGGTACTTTTCAGTGGGATCTTGAGGATGACTGTTGGAGGAGAGAGGTGAGAGCCAAGAGGTGCCAGCCAGGACTGTATTGATTCCAGCTCAGAGAATCGCTCACGTTTCGAGGTCTGCCCTGAGCCAGCAGGACTTGCCTTGCAAAGGGGCACGTGGTTAGAGGAGAGCAAACAAGGGAGATAAATCATCAAAGAACTGTTTAATAGCCAAGTTATGATTTGAAACTGGTGAATTTTTTTCTTCCTCTTCTGTGAAGAGTATGCTGTAGGGAGGGCTTTATTGTCACTGGCATGTACAAGAAAGTCAAACCAGGGCAGCGATGGATTCATTCAGTCCCAGGGCAACTGGGATCCTGGCTGCCAGGCATCTAGCTTTTCCCTCCAATAGATATCTTGTTAACTGTACTTTGGCAGTGTAGGGCCAGAGCCCAGGCTGAGGTAGGACCTCATGGGAGGGTAAAAAAGCAGCGTGACAGAAATATATGAACACAATGTGAGGAGGAGAGTCCATCGCTCCTTCTGCAGGTTAAAATTTCCTCTAAAACATCTCCCCCTGCAACCCTTGAGACACAGCAGGGATTTTGCTGTGGGCCCATGTGATGCATTTGCAGTGAGGCAGAGAACTGAGCTCAAGGTAAGCAGCTTTTGTGTGCTGGTGTGGATTTTAAGCCAGTTTCTAGTCCCAGCTGGAACCTTACCCTTTACCAGGGCAAGTCCTGGAGACCTCTCAGCAGATCATGTTTTAATGACGTTCTTGTTCTCTGCAACTTGTGCTGGAGAGAAGCCATGAGTGACTGTGAGTGAGAAGTCCTACGTGCCCTCCTCCTACTCCTTTTGCCTCACACCTATGCTGGGCAGGAATTAGATGGGGTTGAAGACACCCCTGCATGCCTGTTGAGGTCAGAGGTGTTGCCCATAATGGCCAGCTGCTCTGGCACTCTACAGCATTGAGAGTCCCTCACAAGCCATTGCATCCTATTTTGGTTGGGCTCACAAATGTGTCCACATCAGATAGAGTCAGCTGGCAGGCTGCTTTCTCTGGCACCTTGGACCTTCCAGGGTTGCTGGGAATGGATTTTCAAGAGGGACCATTAGTGAAGGTTGTCCAGTAGCTGTGCGGAGGGCTCTAGGAGATGCCACGCTGCATTTTGGCCCTTTCTGGAAGAAAGCACGTCCCTTGGACCTTTCCTGACCCTGACTACCAAGGCCGAGTCCTGGGTCTCCAAAGGTTTCTAGCTCTTCAGGTGTGATGAGCAGTGGAACCACACCAGATGTGTCCCTGGCGGTGCTGCTCTGTCTCCACAGGCTTTTAATCCCTAAAGCAGCAAGAACAAGAACAATGTCCTTGTTTTGAGTAGTGTGTTTCTTGGAGATAGTGCATGTGTGACATGGTGCCATGAAGACTGTTCCTAGGTTGGGGCTTGCACGGAGTCAGGAGTGAAGTCAATCTCAAGGAGTAAAGTAAAGTCAGGAAGTTAATGTACAGAGCATTAGATGGCACAGAGATAAGTGCTCCAGAAACACAGGTCCATGAGGAGAGCAACGGAAGTTTCTGATGGACCTGATGCTTTCCTTGAGACATCAGCTTCCCTTGGTCCTGTCACCTTGGTCCATGGTCAGCCTCACTGCTGGATCCCCAGCCAGCAATTAACAGCCTTGTAAGCACTGATGAAATCACTCTCTGCTGCTCTGGTTCCTGCAAGCTCCACTGATTTTCTCTGGACTCTGGTGAACTCTTGCTACTCTTTCATTTTCTCCTTCTGTTCCCCTAAAACTTTGTGCTTCGTTCCCCTAAAATCTGGTGCTTCATCCCCGCAGCTGGGGTAGTTGCAGACAGGGGCAAAACCTTCCCTGCTCCCATCTCAGTGTGCTTTGAGGTTTTGCTGTCTCATCCTCTGGAGCTGGAACACCAAAACCTCTGAGCATGTGTTTCCACTCTGCAAACACCACCGAGGACCCCTGTTAGTCCCTGTTCTGATCCCTTCCAAAGCGCTCACTTGCTAGGCAGGGTCTGCTCTCCTGTCTGGGGACCTTGGGGTGTGACTGGCCTTGCCATGAAGAGCAAAAGATGGGTCTGTACCTGCAGCAGCAGTGTAGGTAGATGTAGTAGGGTGAGGAAATAAATATGACATGGTTTGTAGAGGGAGGCAATCTTTTATTGTCCCTTCTACTGCAGGAGGGAGGAGATGGACTCCTCTCTTTGGCCTAAAGCAGGACTTGTGTGCTCAGAAGAAGATCCATTTTTGTTTTTTAACTATGTCAGTGGTGTAATAAAATTTTACCTTTCCCTTCAACAACTGATTATCTGTGAATTTTGGCCGAACCAGACTCCTCCTGGAGCAGTGTAAGATCACAGCATTCATGTTTCCAGGGAGTCTCTGCAGCAGCACTGGTCCTCAGCACGCTGCAGGTCTGGGTACAGCGAGGCTGTGGATGCGCTCTGTCCAGCCAGAGCTGGTTTAGTGTTGATGTCCCTGCTGTCACTGTGCTCTGGGTTTCCCCTGTGCTGGACATGCACAGCCACCGGGAAACAGTGGCTGACTTGGAGAAACACCCTGCTGAAAGAAAACCAGAGCTGAAGTGGTGAAGGGAGATGGACTGCTTGTGGAAGCATCATCTCCCTTGAAACCTATCACCTGACTTCCTCCCTGGCCGTGTTGTTTTGCAGCCCACCCGGACCCCCAATTCTGCGGCATCCAGTGGCACGGCTGGGCCCTCGGGCTCAGCCTCTGCCTCCGGTGGGGAGATGAGCAGCAGCGAGCCCAGCACGCCTGCTCAGACGCCGCTGGTGGCCCCCGTTATTCCATCTCCCTCCCTGACTTCTCCAGTGGCACCTCCGGTTCCCTCACCCACAAAGGTAAGCTGTGGCCAAGGTAAGCTGTGGGCTCTGCTGGTGTGGAGAGTGGTAGCTCCTAGAGGGAGGAGGAGAGAAAACCTGCCACCAGTGCTGCTAGGAGTAGGATGAGGAAAGGGGGAGAAAGGGAGAAAGGGGGAGAGGGTCCTCTGCTGAGTCATGGCGGTGGTCACTACACAGGGCTTGTGTGACAGCCCGTAAGGCTGTGCTGGGTTTAGGCACTGTGATCTGTGGGAGCAGAGCAGCCAGGTGGCTGGGGGACAGAGAGGAGTGTACATGGCTTGGTGGGGAGTTGACCAAGGACAAATGCAGAGGCCGACACACAAAAGCTGGAAAGACACTTCCAAAGAGAAGAGTGCTATAGCTAAACTCGTTTCCCAATGCATTTTCTCCCTTCCTGGGTCCCAGTGGGATAATGTGGCATAAGAGCAGTTTGGCAGGTGAACATGCTGGGGGTCGAGGCTCTGAGTTGGAGCTTGAACCTGCCGGTGAGAGGAGAGATCGACTGCATTAAATCCAGAGGACTTCAACACTTCCCGCTCTGCCCACTGGTGTTGGATGAACTGGAGCAGAGGGACCAGCAGTGGATGCACTTTGGGAACATTCCTGCCTTCAGATACAAAGGCCACGTTAGACAGGCCCAGCATTTCCCAAACGTGGGTGTTTCTAATAGTTATATCAGCGTAGTTATTCCATTTTTGACCTTTAAAATAGTTTTTCATTACTTCCATCCTGCTTTGTATTAATTAGTTAAAATTAGAGCTTGTGAAAGATTTGGGGCATGAGGGCAAAGAATTAATAGCATGAGAGGACAAAGAGCTCGCTCTGAAGTTGTGGATTGAGGGAAAGGCTGGAAAAGCCACCGCCTGGTGGGAAGAAGGAATGTCCCCACTCCCTCCTCACAGGAGGACTCTGGTGATGGGTTAATGTAATGGGTACCAAAACTGTTCTCTTGATAGTATTGGTGGCATCTGTATGTCCAGGGTTGAGAAAGCAGCAGAGGAGAAATCTGTGTGGTTGTCCTATGCTGTTTGATATCATGTAGGAATTTTTTTTCAAAATCTGTTCCTTCCTGTCACCCAGCTTTGTGATTTTAAGCTGTAGTCATGAGGCTGCTGTAACCCCGTGCTCCCAGAAGAAGGGAGTCGCATCCCCTTCTCCTGCCCTTGCTCACAGCCACGTGCCCAGGTACTGCTGTGCTGGCATCAGCATTTTTCTGGCTGTGGGAGCTGATCTGGCTGAAAAAGAGCCAGCAAACACAGGATCAGTTTTCCCAAGCTCGCTGCGGGATTACGTGGCTGCTGCTGTGGGATCGAGCAGGCACTGGTGAAGAGCATAGGGCCATCTCTGGGGGTGACTGTCTGGGCTATTCCACTTAAAGTCTGAATTGCCCTGGCTCCAGGCGGCTGCCCTGCTCTTTACAAGGGCTGTCGCGGCAGCTGGGCAGGCTGCAAGTGAGGGAAAGTGGGACTGTAAAGTGCAGGTGCCGAGGGGAGCCTGGGGTCTGTTGTACAGCACCAACACTTATTTACAGAATTTAAAAAAAGGTGGGACCTTGGGTGGAACTGGGGTTTTCTTTAAACAGCATGGACCCTGGGCTTTCCTCAAAGGTGCATGGTGGTGGGGAACAGGGTGATGGGAGCGAGTGGCAGCACAGGGTGTTCCAGCTGGCGTTAGGAAAGAATTCTCAGGGTGAGGGTGGTCAAACGCCAGGTTGGATCTAGAGGTGCTGAGGGACCTCGTCCTTGGAGACAACCAGAACTTGACTGGATGAGGGCTGTGATCTACTTGGCACAGCTCTGAGCAGGGAGGTGGCTCAGCGATCTGCACTCACCTCTCCCAACCTCAGTTATTCTTTGATTCTGTAAAACATGAGTGTGATTTAGGTGTATGATTTGTGTTCAAGACAGGCCAGTCTAACTGAAGGTATTCTCTGTCTCCAGAACAGCTTGGCAGCACCTCAGTGTCTCCATGAAGGCCAGGTGACCGCTGCCCCGAGGCTCTGGTTTGCATGTAGAAAACGCCCTGTCAGCTCCGTGATGGGGAGCCGAGGGTTTTGCCTTGACCTCACTCACTCTGCAGTAACAGCTCACGCCTGGCTGTGCGATTCCTGTGTGACTTTGTGCTGCTCCAGTGGTGTTTCCCTGCCTGCGGGGGCAGTTCTGCAGTCACAGCGTAGCCGTTTAGAAACACGGGTGCCCACCTTGCCTGTGTTTTAAGGGGAGTCAGGTGTGCCTTTCCCCTCGGAATGCAAGAGGCTTGTGAAAGGCGGGGAACCCTTACAGATGGGGAGGTGGGAATGTGACCCCTGAGGGGGGTGCTTTTGCATCTTGTTGAAAATCTCAAGCCTGTGTCCCTTTTCCGTGCGTCAGCTTTCGCTGAAGCCCCCATGGGCTTTGGTCTCAAGATAATGCAGCAGGGCCCAGCTGCAGTGCAGTGTCGCTGTGCAGCCCTCCCTGGACCAGTGCGTTACTGGTGTTGGTATCCTCCTTAAGCTGTATCTTTTCCTGCAGGTAAAGCTGGTTTCACTACGAAGCCCAGCTAGCGCAGCCCATGTGCACTTAGAGCAGAAGGGGGTGAGTCCAGAGGGGAGCTGGTCAGCCAGCAGCGCTGTAGGAATGGCCCGAGGCACCTGCCTCTGTGTGGGCAATGGGCTAGAAAAGCCTCGGAAAAGGTCTTAGGGTGCCCGCGTGAGCTGATCTGGGGTGCACAGCAGAGACCGTTTTAGGATTCGGTCTGCCCAGGCAGGAGGATTCCCAGGTTTTAGGCTGGTACCCAGCTCGCCCTTGTAGGGCTGCATGGGGTCTGACTCACTGTGGGTGGGTTACATAAGAACATAAGTTCCATCTAAACATGAGGAGGAACTTCTTTACTTTGAGGGTGGCAGAATACTGGAACAGGCTGCCCAGAGAGGTGGTGGAGTCTCTGTCTCTGGAGACATTCAAAACCCACCTGGACACGTTCCTGTGCAACCTGCTCTAGGTGGACCTGCTTTGGCAGGGGGGGTTGGACTAGATGATCTCCAGAGGTTCCTTCCAACCCCATATCATTCTGTGATTCTGTTACAACCTGCACCAGACCCCCAGGTGGGGACCATGGGAGAGACACCCCCCAGCCCCATACAAACATCTTCTGTGCTCTGTAGGGTGGGTATGGGGAGAGGATGAAAGGAGAGCAGCTCTCACGGAGCGCAGTGAACTTACAGCATGAATGCACAGTTTGAGGTGTGCCCTACATGTGTGTGCGTGTGTGAGCATGTTTCTGAATGACACGCTAATAACTAAACCCACTGGCAGCTACAAGTCTGTACCATCTTGCACGTTGTTTTGATAGAACCTTTCTCTAAGATCTGGTTCTGTTCATGAAAAGGTGTTTCTTGCATGCCATTGCTCCACTTTGAGTGGGAGCCGAAGACTTACTGAAGGGTGAACTTGGGCGTGTTAGTAGTGGGGGGTTTTTTTTGTTTTGTTTTTTAAAAGATTTAGGCATCCATAGATCCCCTTGAAGTCAAAAGCGAGGTGCTCGGGACCTTTTGCCAGCCAAAAAGGTTTTTGTCAGTATTTGTCAGTGTGTCAAGGAACATTTATCACATGTTGTATGTGTAGTAAAAATCCACAGATTAAAATGACAATCAGACTCTGGAGCTGCAAGTGTAGAGTGATGCATTCTTCTAAGATTAGTAACGATGCCAAAATATAGGCTAGCTGCTGATGGGTCAGGTTCTGTGTGGGTTAAATCAATGTATCTGGAGTTCTTTCCAAAGGATGTTGCTGCTCCTTTTGGTAATTCTTGGTTTGATGTTGTAGGAGGAAGAGAATTTGCGTTCTCAAGTCAGGGACCTGGAGGAGAAATTGGAGACTCTGAAGATAAAGCGAAATGAAGACAAGGCAAAGCTTAAAGAGCTCGAGAAGTACAAGATCCAGCTGGAGCAGGTGCAAGAATGGAAGAGCAAAATGCAAGAACAACAGGCTGATCTCCAGAAACGTTTAAAGGAGGCCAAAAAGGTGAGCATCCCTGGGGAGCTGGGCAGCTCCAGCACTGTGGCTTGCACAGGGAGACATGATTCCAGGGCTAATTCGACTGCTGAAAATGTGTGTAGGGTTTTTTGATGAAATACCAGCTAGCATCAAACTGCATGCTATCCTGACTCCTGTCTTCTGAATACGTGCCAGGTCCTAAAGTGGCCTCTGACCTGACATATCACTGTTCTCTCCAATGTAAATATTGATTTAGTTAATGAGCTGCCAGTGCAAATCCCAGATACAGTCAGAGAGTAAGTTGTATGTTTAATGCATCATGTGAGCCTGGGTGCCAACTGTGTCTGGTCCATCATGGCAGCAGCACATGCAGCTTGTCCTAGAGCTGAAGTCACGGCTTTGTTCTCTAACCACGCTAGATGTCAGGGCAGACAGAGCCTCTGGATGGACTTTGCACAGTCCTGCAAAAGCACCAGAGATGATGAGTGTCCTGGGATTTGCTTTGCTTTTTGCTGCCTGCCGGCCCTGTCCGTCAGATAGCCTGGACTTTGAGGCAGGAACATCTGATCTACCAGTCGATTCTTCTACCAGTGCAAGTTTGTGTTGTGCAGGGTAAGATAAGTTGACAGTAGAGGTGGTTTCCTGTAACTGATGGGGAGGAAGAGTGTGATAGTTCAGGAGCAAGTTGCACATCTCAACTTGTAGGGTGGGTGTCCAAGTGTGGCAGCCGCCATATTTCTCCAGTTTAATCTGCTGTTGCAGGTCAACCAGCACTGTGGGAGGGGCACCATTCAATTTTCAAACCTTCTGATAAACTGCCATTCCCACCTTTAAAAGGTTAAGTAAAGCTGCTGGAGATCTTGCATCTGACTTCAAAAATCAGTGGGCTCCAGCAGCTTTAAGAACATTGCTGTGTATTGAGATTTCTGATCCAGCTGGAAGAGCCAACCCTGTAGGACGAGCCTCACTGGTGATGCTCCAGGGTCTGTTCATTGCTCCTGATGCTGGCTGTACAGACCTAAGCTTTCCCACTGTCCCAATGCCTGGATGTCTTGAATGATTTTTAAAACTGCAACTGGGTAGATGATCTGCAGGGGTCCTGGCCCACCTCAGCCATTCTTGAGTGCTGGGTGTGCAAGTCCTCCCTGCTCCCTGGGTGCTCCCTTCCCTGTGTGCTGTGTCTTTCCTGGCCTGCTCTGGAGTGGGTTCCTCTCTCTGGTGGCTTCCTGGAGGGTTCCTGATCCTGACTTTCTAATGTAGACTTTAATTTAGCTAAAAGGAGATGAGTTTTAACAAACTAATACGTTTTGAGCTCCTGCCCTGCAGGGCTGTTTGCTATGAGTCACTGCCAGCGAAAGCCACAGGGCTTTGGAGATAACGAATCTTAGTGTCGCTTGTTATCGCGAACATGTCTCCTGTGGGTGCTCTGGTCTTGCTGAGCCCTGCCTTGGGGTGTTGTTTGAAAAGTCTGCTGCAGGTTGGTGATTTCCCTCTTCCCCTTCTTCCCCTTCCCCAAGGGCAGGTTACCTGCTCTTCACATCCGTGCCTGCTGCTCCTGCCCATGCTGGCAAAGGAGCTTTTGCTTCTCTTTGCCCTGGTTTTCCAGGGTGGATTTTTGGTTTGTTTCCCCAGTGATTTATTTGATTGTCTGCTCCAGTATGAGCCTACATATTTCCTGTCTTCTTATCTGTCTTTCCTCACCTGCAAATTGTTTTTCTGCTGGGCTCTTTTGTGGGTGGAAGACGGTGTGAAGCAGGGGAGAAGTCTCAGGAGGGGGGACGTGGGCACCCTGGGTCACTGGCAGTAGGCCTTCCCCTCTCAGCCCAGATAAGCTGTTGTTAATTGGACTTGTGTCTCCTGTCAGAGAACCATGAGAGACATAATTGTCCAAGGCTTGTTGTTTGTGAGAAGAGGTCTCTCCGTCATTGGCCTTAGGCTTCCAGGCTCTTCTCACCTGTATGTGCTTGACTGCAGGAAGCCAAAGATGCCTTGGAAGCCAAGGAGCGCTACATGGAGGAGATGGCAGACACCGCCGATGCGATTGAAATGGCAACCCTGGACAAGGAGATGGCAGAAGAGCGAGCAGAGTCCCTGCAACAGGAGGTGGACTCCCTGAAGGAGAAGGTGGAATATCTCACGATGGACCTGGAGATCCTGAAGCACGAGATCGAAGAGAAAGGTGGGAAGGGGTCAGCTTTCAAGTGGTCTCAGCCTGGGTCCCACTGCATAGAGGAGCTCCTCAGTGGGGAGCAGTGCTTGACTGCTTCGGAGCTGTGGTGGCTCCTCTCTGCCATTTGCAGTGGGGCTGAGGCTTTGCCTCTGGGGCTTTCTGCTGTGTCCTCAGACCTGCTTGGCAGGCACAGGTAGGACCCTCACAAGTGGGCAGGTCAGCAGCAGGCAGCAGCTCAGCTTCATCTTAACTTGGGTCCTGGCCTCACTGAGAAGGCAGAGATGAAGCTGCTGTGCTTCCGAGTCTGGGGACAAGTGTTCCTGTCCTGTGCTTAGAGGAGCTCAGGCTTAATTTTAATGCTTGTCATTTTCCCTGGGGACAGTGGATGCCACCCCAAAAGGTGTTTGACTAGGACAGACTTTATGTGGGAGGTAACACAACTGCTGTTGTTGCTAACTGGTCCAACCTCCTGGCTTTGCACTGAGCACAGCTTCAAAACCAGTGCATTACCCTTGTTTTGGTTCCCCTGGGACCTTCAAGGTGAGCTTTAAAAATTATGCACAGCAGGAAACAAGCCATCCATTAAACACTTGTAGTATTGAAATTCACCTGAAAAAAAATGAAACCTGTAGAAGCAGCAGATGATCAGGCAGGCAGGCTGAGGGGTGTGACAGAAAGGTAGACAGGTCGAGGGACCAGGAAAAATGTTGGGAGAAGAAGAGTAGTCTGCAGGGAGATGTGGAAATTACCGAGATGAGCAAGGTCTTTGAATTGAGTTTGCCTTCACTGAATTACGAGGGCCGGGAGGGTTGAGAGCTGAGACCACTCATGGTATCCAGCAATGTGTTGCTCTGCCGTAGCCCAGCAGCTGCTTGAGTGCAGTCTGCATGTTGGTACAGTGGTTCTTCATCTGCACTAACTGCCTTTGGTGGCATCGGGGGAATCTCTTGGCCTACAGGCACCAGTGTTATGCACCAGGCTTCAGTTTTGCACAGTTGCAGGAGAGGAGCTGATGTGTTTCCCCTTGGTGTGACGCTTAGTGGTGTTTGTAATGTCAGTGTTGAGGGAACTGGATCTGTTTAGCAGCTGCTATTTCTGCACAAGCAGAATAATGCCTTCTTTCTACTGCAGGCTCGGATGGAGCAGCTTCCAGTTACCAAGTCAAACAGCTGGAAGAGCAAAATGCGAGACTCAAGGAAGCTCTTGTAAGGTAGGAGACCACTTGTGATCCCCAAAAGCTGGGATGCTGCCGATGAAGTTGCTTCCTGTGAGAGCCCTTGCTGTCTTGGTCTAATAAGTGTTCGTGTCAGAGCACTGATCCAAATACTTCTTTTGCAGAGCAGCTGATGTAACACTTGCTAGCTGGTCTTGGGTTGTTTCTGAGCTCTGGTGCTCCTGTAAGCATGCAACAAAAAAGGGAGAATCTCTTATCACTGGAGACCAATGTAGATCAGAAAAAAAATGAAGCCACTTCAGAAAGCTTCTGTATTTCAGTTCTCTGTGTACGCAGTGCTCTGCTTCTGCAGCACAGCTGCAGGTTTATTCAAGCAGCCTATACAGGCCAGTTCTCCCAGATACCTCCTGCGCAGGTCCTGCTTCAGGTTTCTTGAGCCCGCTCAGCGCTGGCACCTGGTTGTTGCCTTTCCCTGGGCAAACCCATCTGCCAGGGCTTGGGGCTTTTCTTTCTGGAAGCCACGTGTGTTTTAGCCTAGAGGTTCAGATGGAGTCCCTCTGGTAACCACACCACTGCTCGCTGTCCCACCTCACTCCTCCCATGTGGCTGTGGGTCAGTGTGCGCAGGGTGCTGTGTTGCCTTTGGTGCAGCCTGTGCTCAAAGACAGTTATTCCTGTAGGCCAGGAACAGGTGGAGGAGGTGGAAGCATCATCCCCTCATGACAGGGAACACAAGAAACTGCCTTGCAAGGACTTCCAAACCAGTGTTTGTTTGGGGTGAGAGGTACAAGGAAGGTCCAAGTGAGAAGAGCTCCCAGCGCTTGTGTTCCCTGGGCAGAGCCACTTTGGGGCTGTTAGCAGAGCCGTTCACACAGGGGCTTCAATATAGACATAAGCAAAGCTCTGTTCTCTGTGCATGACAAAATGCCTTTCCTTGACTGTGCTTTGTCTTTTTTCTGCTGCTGACCTTCTCTTTTACATTGTGAAAGGCTGTGAATGTGTCTTATTTTTCTTTTCTCACTGGGTTCTTCCTTTCTGTGCTTTAGCCTGTCCCATTTACAGCTATTCTTTCCCACCTGTCTCACTTGTGCTCTCTGTGGTCTGTTTTTTTACATTCTCCTTTTCTGTTCTCTCCATCCCCTATTGCTCTCATTCTTTCAAAGGAAGGTGCTGTCTCAGGCACCGATTCACCCCGATCCCTTGCTGTTAATGAGCTGTTCTCCAGGGACACTCACTGCTCATGTCCCCACCAGGGAGGGGCTGCCAGAGCCTCCAAAGGAGCTCTGCTCACGCTGCCGATGGGCAGCCAGTACCAGCAAGGGCAGGGGGTCTGGACTCTGCCCACCAAGAGCAGTGACTGGGAAGGGAACAGCTTCTCTTGGTCTGGTACCTGGGCCTCTGCTGGGCTTGTGATGGATCTGGTTGCTCTCTCAAAGGATGCGGGACTTGTCTGCATCAGAGAAGCAGGAACATGTGAAGCTTCAGAAGCAAATGGAGAAGAAAAACACGGAGCTGGAGTCCCTGCGTCAGCAGAGGGAGAAGCTTCAGGAGGAGGTGAAGCAGGCGGAGAAAACAGTTGACGAGCTAAAGGAGCAGGTGAGTCCACTGGGGGAAGGATAGGTGAGGAGGGGAAGTTTGGGGCTGTTTAGGGCATTGACCAACTGCTGTCAGGCAAGCTTGGGCCGCCTCCTGGCACAGAGCACTTCATGTCAGTCACTCTTGGAGAGCCACGCTCG
Organism: Limosa lapponica baueri; assembly: GCA_002844005.1. NCBI lineage: Eukaryota > Metazoa > Chordata > Aves > Charadriiformes > Scolopacidae > Limosa > Limosa lapponica. The sequence continues at coordinate 191,522 of KZ505697.1, forward strand.
GTGATACATCAGGGACTAATACTTCTGGGTCCATGTGCAAAAGCAAACCCTGTTCCAGCAGTGGAACTGTGCTGGACTCTGCTTGGCCATAGGGTGGCTCTTGAACATAGGACACGGATGGTATGTCCTGCTTTCCAGAGCTGGTCTGGGATTGCTGCTTGCTCAGTGCTGAGCCATCACATCTTCTATGAGGCTTCTTCCTGGCCAGGCTAAGACATCAGGCTGCAGGTGTGGGGCAGCCGTTAGGAAGCCCCCAGGAGGGATTGACATTCACTGCAGAGCAGCCTGTGCAATCTCTCTGAACTGCTGTTCTGGAGGGACACTGACCTCATGCGCTCTGAGCATTAGCCTGAGTTACGTAGAAGGTGGGCTGCTAGCAGAGGTGATGCTTCTTAATGCGAAGAGACTGAAAATGCCCATTCCTCCATTAGTACTGTAAGCGTATAACCACGCACCTGGGGTCCTCAGGGGGGCCAGAGAGCTTGGAAAGCACTGTCACTAGTCTGTGAAGACTCAACCTGAAGGTCAACATCATTTACAGTGACCTGAAACTATTCAGCCTTGTGCCCTGATGCTGCAGCTAAGGAGCCAGTAACAACTCTAAGAGCCGAAGTCAAGCCTCTCTTCGTGTGCTCTTCCTTCCGGGGCTGCTGGCTGTTTTGGTTTGAGCTGTTTGCTCACCTGAGGGGTGCTGGTTTTCTCTGCTATCAGGAGGGAGCTTATGCACTATCTGACAAACCTTCACCCCAGGATGGGGAGGTGAATTTATCAGCTACGTTCCACATCTTGACAGAGTGATCCCATAGTGGTATAAAAGGACTTTTGAGCTGCCTGCTGCAGCATGTTGAGCTCCAGGTTGGAGCGTGATGTGGCGTGTGCTTGCAGGTGGATGCTGCTTTAGGTGCTGAAGAGATGGTGGAGACTCTAACAGAGAGAAACTTAGACCTGGAGGAGAAGGTCCGAGAGCTGCGTGAGACTGTTGGGGACCTGGTAAGATGGGCTCCTCTGGAGTAAGGGCTGGAGGGCTTGCACCGCTTCCTGATGTGGGGCTGGGCTGATGTGAGGGGCTGGTCCAGCGGTGCCAAAGGGGACTGGGGAACCTCTCTATGGGCATTGCACTTGGTGCCGCTTCCGAGTGGTGCACCCTTCTGCTCTGCAGAGTATGCCACTTACGCCCCGGAGTGCCCCTCTGTTCTGAAAATGCCCAACTGCCCTCATTTGCTCATCTGTGGTGTAACGGCATCCCATGCTGCCTCCTCCTTGCCAGGAAGCCATGAATGAGATGAACGATGAGCTGCAGGAAAATGCCCGTGAGACAGAGCTGGAGTTACGGGAGCAGCTGGATATGGCGACGGCGCGGGTCCGTGAGGCAGAGAAGCGTGTGGAGGCTGCACAGGAGACCGTGGCCGACTACCAGCAGACCATCAAAAAATACAGAGAGCTGACTGCACACCTTCAGGTGCGACCCTTCAGTGTCCCCTCCATGGCAGCAGGGCAGTTCTCGGTGGAGCTGTGCTCCTCTGGGACCCCACTTCAGTGACAAGGAGAGCGAGCAGAGCGTTCCCAGAGGAGATGGGCAGGGACGGCACGCTGCGTCCTGCTCTCATGGGAGATGGGCAGAACACAGATGGCTGATGCTTGGAGAGCGGGTTCCTAATTGAGCTTTCCTGGGGAACTCCAGCAGTGCCAGACCTGCATGTGCTTCTCATGACCTCTGACGGCCCTGCCTGTCCTTCTGCCTGTATCCAGATGGGGCTCGCTGGCAGAACCCCTGCTGAAGTCAGCACTGTAAAATACTTCTGAACACATGGCTGTTTTCAGCCTTTTACCGCCCCGTGCTGCTTGTGCTCCAGTCTTGGGAACTGAGTCCTGGAAGAGACAGAGTAGTGTGGGGTTGTTCCAGCACTGGGCTTAGTTCTCCTGGGCTTTGCTGGCAGTGAGAGGAGATGGGTAATGAGTCTGTGTGAATTCCTTGGCTTTAATACAGCATGCGGTCAGCCAAGAATTTGGAAAGCAGTTGCATTCCTCTTCCTTACTTGCATCCACCATTGTGCATGTTGCACAATGAGACCCCGGTGCTCCCCCCACCCTCCCCGAGGTGCTGGTTTTCTGTGTGTCTCATCACAGCTTCTTTCTGTGCTCAGGACGTGAACCGAGAACTCATGAGTCAGCAAGAAGCATCTGCCGAGAAACAGCAGCAGCCGCCTCCTGAGATGTTTGACTTCAAGATTAAATTTGCAGAGACAAAAGCCCACGCTAAGGTAGGGCCAGCACGAGAGCTTGGGCGCCGCGCGTGTGACCTTAACAGGGTGCATTTGCTCCCATGTGCGAGGCTCCTGAAGCAGTGGCACCGAGGCATGGCAGTGCCAGTCTCGGGGTGGATATTCCCCACGCGGTTAGGCTGACCCTGGGATACGGCTCTCGGAGTTGGCCCGTGGTGCTCGTGCCAGCCCTGGTGGAAACAGGCTGAGGCGACTGTCAGGATGTTTCTCTCTCCCAAGAGAAACATCAGAGTTCAAATACTGCTGTGGAAAAAGGGATGTCTTCTTGTGAAAGAGCGTGCTCAGAGCTGACAATGTAAGCATTGTTTTTATCACCCTGTGAACGCTGGCTGGAAAGAAAGAATGCTTGTGAGCACAGATACATGGTGTACTCTGTACATGGGGTTGGACCAGAGTCTGGACCAGTCCCTGGGCACATCTGCAGAGCACTGGTTGTTCACAATAAGAAATGTTTCTTGTGACATCCAGGGAGTGAAGTGTTAGCTGTGTCCCAGGAGGAAAGAGGTTCTGACTTTTTAAAATGCTGGGATGCACCGGTGTGGGTAGGGGACTGAGCAGGCTCCCTTGACCACGTGTCTCCTGCAGGCCATCGAGATGGAGCTGCGCCAAATGGAGGTGCAGCAGGCCAACCGGCATGTCTCCCTCCTCACCTCCTTCATGCCCGACAGCTTCCTGCGCCACGGAGGGGACCATGACTGCATCCTGGTGCTACTGCTCATCCCTCGGCTCATCTGCAAGGTGGGATGGGTGCCTCGGCTCCTGCCTGCCTCAGGGAGTTAGGCCTTGACAAAGAACTTCTGTTAATTCTCCCTTTGAAGCTTGGAGCTGGAGTTATCTCCTGAGCTGGGCTGATGTGGCTTTGAGTGTCTTCAAACCCACTGTGCCACTTGGGCTAACCAGGAGTCAGTAGCTGTGCCATGGCTCTGTGGGAAATACAGCTTTTCTTTCTGTCCCAGTTGAATTTGGGATTTCGAATGTTTACTTGCTTGAGAACTTTCAAAATTGTCTGGTAGGAGGAGGAAGCGGGAGTCCCTGCCTGCAGGTGGTGGCAGATCAGTGGTTGGAGCACTCAGCTGTGGTACTGGTGGGTCAAGCTTGCCCCTTTGGGCAGGGCAGGAGTGTGAACCTCCGTGTCTTGCAGCACTGACCAGGGCGTTGGTGCTCTGCTGTCCTGCGTATTCCCCTTCTGGACTGCAGAGACCTTTCCCAGGAAAGCTTTCTTTTTGAGGGTGTGAGGGAGTATTTGGCTGGTCTATGCCTGAGCAGAACAGATCAGAGCAAGCGTAGGAAGACTCTGAAGGTTTGCCCTCTTCCCCAACAGGCTGAGCTGATCAGCAAACAGGCTCAGGAGAAGTTTGATCTGAACGAAAACTGCGCGGAGCGCACCGGCCTCAGGGGTGCTGCAGGGGAGCAGCTGAGCTTTGCTGCTGGGCTGGTCTATTCCCTGAGCCTCCTGCAGGCTACGCTGCACAAATACGAACAGTGAGTATCCAGCCCTTCTCATTCTTGATTCCCACCTGCCTCACCGTCTGGAAACACAGAGGACCTCTGCAGCCTTGGAGCAGGGCCTGGTCCCTCTGGAATTAAAGATATTTTGGCAGCTAGGCTGGAAAAAGGCTGAGGGATCCCATTTGTTGCCTTGTGAAGGGGGTATTCACTTCTCTTGTAACTCCTTCCTTGTTTTCCTCCCAAGAAACGTGCAGGGATTCAATTCTCTAGCACATGTTGCTCATTCTTCAGCTGTGACCGTGTCTTGAGGCCAGAAGTAGCCTTGCTGCACTCATTTTTCTATTTGTCCTGCCAGGAGATGCATCACAGCCTCTTGCTGAGCTTGATTGCATCTAGGGTTGGCTCTGGGCTTCAGTCCCCAGGAGCAGGCTCTCCCCTGCAGCCCAGTGCCCTCTTCCATGAGTGTCCAGGGCTTATTCCTATATGGAAGGTTTCATGGGGTGTCAGCCTGAATGCTTGATCAGTGTGAGCTCGTCTCTGGGCAGGGCCCTGACGGCACCGAGGAGCCAGGGCTTTCCTCGGAGATGGAGAAATAACTTGGAGCACCAAAACAGCTGTGGCTGGGGAGGGTACTTGCCTTGAGGCTTGCTGGGCTTGCTCCCAGGAAAGTAGCTCAATTTTGAAACAGGACACTGAAAGATCCCTTTGCTCCTGCACCAGTATGGCTGATGAACTTGTAGAGTCTCCTCCTGCCTCCAGCACTGACTTCTGGCTTAGAGACTTGAGCTTTTCTGTTCTGGGGCTCCCTTTCCTGTAGCTCACAGGCAGCCAATCTCATGCCCTGTTTTTCTACAGGTGTTATGACCTTTGTTAACACTCTGTAGCTAAGAGGGTCCAGCTGGTGGTCCCAGGGCTTTTCAGTGGTCTAAGATTGGCACCCAGAAGCAAAGCCCTGTACTGATGCTGTCTGGAGCATGTGCCTGTCCCAGCCAAGCCGACTGTGCCTGTGTTCCCCTGCCAGGGCCCTGAACAAATGCAGCGTGGAGGTGTATAAGAAGGTGGGGATGCTGTACCCTGAGATGAGCGTCCATGAGCGCTCGCTGGACTTCCTGATCGAGCTGCTGCACAAGGACCAGCTGGACGAGACGGTCAATGTGGAGCCGCTGACCAAAGCCATCAAGTACTACCAGGTGGGTCTGCATGCCACGGCTGGAAATCATGCCCTTGGATATGTCGTTCATGTGGCACAAGGATAAGCTGTGAATAATAATCGGTAGCACTTTCTTTTGGATGTTTTTCACCTCTGGAGCATGCAGGACTTGAGCCTGTGAGTGTGTTACCTGGGGCTGTGCTCTCTTTCCCTGGGAGGACACAGGCAAAAAGGATGTGGTTCTCCCATCCTTGGTTTCTCTACCTCTGTGCTGCAGATCAGGGTTGCTGACCCTTTGAATTAAGGGCCGCCAGCTCTTTCGGAGAGCAAAGTGTTCAGAGGGGATCTGGTGGGGGTCACTGCAAGAGTTTTCACTTCTAATTAAAAATCAGGCTAAATCGTTAACACTTAGAGCGTTTTGTTATGTAATTCCTCATTTGGTTGATTTGCTCGGATGCGTGGAAACATTTTAAGGGTGCTGATCTCTGCTGGTTTCTGTCCACCTAGCACCTGTACAGCATCCACCTGGCTGACCAGGCTGAAGACTGCACCATGCAGCTGGCTGACCACATCAAGGTGAAGTGGCGAGAAATAACCCAACTCTTTCCTTGTTGCATGTGTTTTGCCTTTTGCCTTTTTGCTCCCTTCTGAGGCAATTTTGTGAGTTGAAGTGCCTCTTCTCCCCCCGTCCCCCTTGCAGTCACTTTTCCCCGGCTCCTGCTGCCAGTAGTGGCACAGAGGTGATGTGGGCTCCCAGGTCAGGGAAGGGCAAAGAAGGTATTGGGGCCATTTGCCTTGAAGACTTCTGGGCAGAAAGAAAAGAGCAGCAAGGAGAGTGTGGAGAATGTAATGTCTAAGAGGGAGTGTTATACTGCCCTGAGCTGCTAAGGGAAGCTCAGTGTCCTGTGCCCCACGGATTAAAATAAAAGTTGACTGAATGCCTCAGCCTGTTCTCCTGCTCATGTAAATCCTGGAATTGTGTGTAGAGGGTCTGTCCTAAAACACCTGAGTCCAAATCCCCAGTTTGCCCTAGAGCAGCTCTTGCCTGGTCTCTGCTTTGTCTTGAGCTGACAGTTGTCTCTGCATTTCTCTTTGCAGTTCACCCAGAGTGCCTTGGACTGCATGGGGGTGGAGGTGTGCCGGCTCCGATCCTTCCTCCAGGTAGGACGTGCCCGGGCTGGCTCTGTTGGGTTGTGGTGAGGGTTGTGCTGGGTTCCCCTCACCGATGATCCCTCTGTCAGTCTTTCTGAGGTCCTTTCTCTGCACCCCAGGCTGGGCAGGAGGCGTCTGACCTCGCCATCCTCCTCAAGGACCTGGAGACCTCGTGCAGTGACATTCGCCAGTTCTGCAAGAAGATCAGGCGCCGCATGCCTGGGACGGATGCTCCGGGTATCCCTGCGGCACTGGGCTTCGGGCAGCAGGTGAGCTGGCTGGCAGAGCAGAGCACCCTAGCACTGCCCAGCACAGGACTGTCTTAGCCACTTACTGGGAGCTGTGGGCTGTATTGGGCTCGCATCAAATGCTGATAGATCACTGCTGTCCTTGCTGGCTCCAGGGAGGGAGCGTGCTGGTGTGCTGTACCCAGCTTAAGGAGCAGCAGCCCACTGCTCAAGCAGGGGAAAATGGTGTGAGCCGAGATAAGAATTGGTGTCTCTGGGCTTTGTGTTTCTCATCGGGATGGAGACACGGACTTCTTAACCTAATCTTCTCCAGTCTTGAGTTTCTTTCTATCTTTCTGTCTATCTTTCCTATCTTTCTATCATCCCATTTTCCTAGTGATGCTTCATAAGCAAGTTAAAATCTCAATACCTTCACACTAGGGTGAGGCAAGTGTTATGCAGCCCAGGAGCTTCCCCAGTACCTGGGAAGCGAGCTGGAAAGAACCCCATTTGTCTCTGCCTTTCCCAATCGTCCTGTTTCTGCCCAACTTTCAGGTGTCGGACACGCTGCTGGACTGCCGCAAGCACCTGACGTGGGTGGTGGCCGTGCTGCAGGAGGTGGCCGCTGCTGGGGCGCAGATGATTGCTCCTCTGGCGGAGAACGAAGGGCTTCTGGCAGTGAAGCTGGAGGATCTGGCCTTCAAAGCGAGCGAGCAGGTGGGAAACCCCCTTCTCGACTGCCCCTTGTTCCCTGCTGCAACAGGGTGAAGGCAGGACCCATCGTCACTCCAGTGCTACAGACCTGCCTGTGAGCAGCTCTGGAGCCTTGAGGGGGCTGGGAATGAACTCCTGGGAATATGGCCAGGGAATGCCAAAATGTGGAGAGCTTTGTGGTTCCCTGCTCTGTGCTGTCCTTCCCTGCAGCTGGGCTTGCTCTGCAAAGGGAGCAGAGCTTCTCAAAGGGACAAGGGCTTCTCTACCAAAGGGACTGTGGCTGCTCATGGCACATTTTGGGGAGTCAGGAGGGGGCTGTAACGGTGGCTGTGACTCAGCCCAGGGTCACCTGCCACTTTCTTCCCATCCTTTGCAGATCTATGGCACCCAGGGCATCAACCCCTACGAGTGTCTGCGTCAGTCCTGCAGCATCCTCATTGCGACCATGAACAAGATGGCCACGGCTATGCAGGAGGGAGAATACGACGCGGATAGGCCACAGACCAAGGTGGGCTTTGACCATGGCAGGGGTCTCAGGCAGAGCTGGAGCATCTGAGCCGCTCCGTAATGTCCCACAGTCCTGCTGCTGCCTCCCCTGCAGGAGACTGGGTGTGATGGGGGGTGGGCAGTGAGCTGGGGAGGTGCAGCAGTTGCCTGCAAAATTCAGGGAGGGCAGGAATGGTCCCCCTCTTGCTGTGTGGTCTCATCTGCAATTACTGGAATTCTTCTTTAAATACCAATTTTGTATCTTGTTCCTCTGGTCTCTGTTGCAGCCCACCCCACCTGCTGACCTACGGGCAGCGGCGCTTCGGGCAGAGATCACTGATGCTGAGGGGCTGGGGCTTAAGCTGGAGGACAGGGAAACGGTCATCAAAGAACTGAAAAAGTCTCTCAAGATCAAGGTAAGCTGTTCTTCGGTTTATCTCTGCCCTCCTGGCTGGTCAGCGAAGAGCTCTTTGTTGCTGTAGTGGTCATGTTCATGCTCCAGGTGACTGTGGTTCATGGAACTGTCTAGAGTCCCAGCAAGATCTCCTCCTGGAAATATTGTTCCAGTTGTGAGGGAGGTGCCTCCCTGCCAGAGACTCTCCTAGCCTTTCCCCGATGATGTTCTGGGATGGGGAGCGTTGGTGATGGGTGCATGTGTCTGGGTACCAAGCCCATGTGTGGGTAGGAGTTGTGATTTCTGGGCAGACTCCCACCAGGCACTGCAAGGAACTTTTCTTAGTGCCCACCATCCCAAGGGCTCTGGAGCTCTCTGATTTCTTTCCTGCCGCTCCCAGGGCGAGGAGCTCAGTGAAGCAAATGTGCGGCTCAGCCTCCTGGAGAAGAAACTGGACAGCGCATCCAAGGATGCGGATGACCGTGTGGAAAAGATACAGACAAAGCTGGATGAGACCCAGACGCTGCTCAAAAAGAAAGAGAAGTAAGTGTGAGATGGGATTGCTGTTGGAGGGTCTCTGATGAGGACTGGACAGCCAGCAGTCCCCTGGGCTGGCTAAGAGGGTTTGTGGGTTAGTGGAAAGGGGTGTTAGTGGAGGTTCCACAGGGGAACCAGCACATTTTAATGGTGCACAGCGGATCACAGGCTGGTAGAGGAGCCCTGGGCAAGGTCCTGTTCAAATGCTCTTATGGAAAGGGCCGTTGTCCTGGCATGTTCTTACTACCATTGCTGTGCTCCAAGTGTCTCTTGCCACACGTGGTCTGTTGGCAGAGCAATCCTGTGGACAAGCAGGGAGGTGCGGTCTGCAGGGTAGAGGGAGGACTGTCTTGCAGTTTAAAAGCTGGGCAAAACAGCTCAGGAATGTTGGGTTCAATAAGGATAAATACTTCCTTTGTGTGCTGTACCGCAATCTACAGTGGAGGCTGGTGGGGCTCTCGCTCCTGGATCAGCAGGTTTGTGCTTGAAGCACAGCAGCAGCAGTGCGAGTGTGACAAAGCCTGGAGCTCTCAGGTCCTGGACTGCTGGTTTCTTTTATTTGGAGAAATGTCTGTGGCTACACCCGTGACTCTGTGCGCTCTTCCCAGGGAGTTTGAGGAGACCATGGATGCTCTTCAGGCAGATATTGACCAGCTGGAATCAGAGAAGGTGGAGCTGAAGCAGCGCTTGAACAACCAGTCGAAGCGAACCATCGAGGGCCTGCGTGGCGCCCCTGCCTCGGGAGTTGCCTCCATCGTGTCTGGCATTGCCGGAGGTGCGTAACCAGCATCCCAGAGCACTTAAACAGTTCTGCAGCTGGTGTGGGGTATCTGCAGGCCGGAAAGGGAGCCTGGGATGTTCTTCCCAATACAGAGTCCAGGAGCTGTGCAGGAGGGTGCCTTGCAGTGTTGGTGTAAAGCCTGCCAGGGAGGCAGTGCTGGAGCTGGTGCTGCCGGCAGGAGTGAGCAGCACTTGGGAATGGTGCTGCAGCAGTCCACTGCTCTGCCTGCCCGGCCTTCCCACAGAGAGCCCCTGGTGTGGGCACAGGGGCGAGGGCAGGAGATGTTTGGGTTGTAATGATGACTGGGGAGTGCTGAGAGCCTGCAGCTCCTCCCCAGCGGTGTCCAGCAGCTCCGTGCTTGGGTGGGCAGGGCAGTGGTTGGCACCTCCGTGGAACCAGCCAGGGATGTCCCTGCAGCTGGCTGGGGGGCCCTTGGTGGCAGGGCACCTTGCTCTGGCTGCTGTAGGAAGACAAGTGCCGGTACTATCTGGCCCAGCCCGTGGGCTTGTCCTCCCACCAGGATGCTCTCATGGAGACACAGTGGTCTGTGCCTGCCCGCTGGCATGTCCTTGTGCTGCTGGCAGCACCTGCCGCCGCTGCCGTGCCTCTTCAGGGCACGGACGGGCTGTTTGGGCTCTGCTGCTCTGACCATGGCTGGCTCGGAGAATGAGACTTGATTTCCCTGTGCCTCTTGGGCTCTCTGAAGCCCAGCAACAAGGGGTGGGATGAGGAGCTTGCTGAGGTTGCAGGTTCTCTTGCTGACTAGCAGGGGTGTTAGCGCTTTCCTTGTGACTCTGGAGGAAATGTCCTACAAAAAATGCCTGGTGGCAGGAGCAGGTCTTTGGTGTTTTTGTCTTGTAGCTCTGGCTGTAGGTCAGTGTGTGACCTTCTGAACTGAGAGCTCAGGTGTCCTTTAGGACTGTGAGCAGCTGTGGAGCAGCCTGGCCCTCTGGCCCCAGCATGGCAGTGATTTGGTGGGCCCAGGATCCTGATCCTGGGTTGGGTAACACCTGAATGCAGCCTGGCTCCTGGAAGCAGCGGCTCCTGGCCCTCGTGGAGCTGCAGCCTCTCCCGAGTCACTGTGGCCATGAGCTCTGGCTCTCAGGGATGCTGACAGCATGTTCTCGGTCCTGAACAGTGTGTGCGGCGCTGAGCACTGTGCCAGCAACAGCCTGCTCACGAGCGCTGTGTTTTGGGGTTGGGGGGGATCTGAGGGCACAGAGACCCCAGCTTTTTGGGGTGCAGCAGAGCAGTCTGCAGGAACTGCTCCTCCACCCCTGCACGGGGAGGCTTGGATGGAGCACCTTGGAGCAGGTCAGTGTGGATCACCGTGCCTTCAGACCCACAGCAGGAGGTGGCTGTTGTGGGCTCTGAAGGAGCCGCGCCATGGGTGCACACGTGTGTCCTGCTTGGGTTGCTCACAGCCACACACGTGGTTGGAGCTCACCGGCTCCTGGCTGGAGGCTGCAGCAGTGGCACATGGAGTCTCACTGCTCCCGAAGTCAGGGGACGGGGGTTGGCACAGGACACAGCCGTGGGTAACCAGAGCTCCTCTGGCCGTGGCTCCTCTCAGACTCGATCCTCAGCTTTAATTCTGCTTCTTCTTGTCTTTCCTCTGGCTCCTCTCCTTGCACTGCAGAGGAACAGCAGAGAGGTACAGTACTGCACCCCAGCATGCCAGTGCTCCCTGCCTCCTCCAGCCCCCAGAAGTGCATGCCGAGGGAGGACTGGTGTCCCAAGGCACCCAGCATGGCCCTGGGACAAGGCTTGGTTTGGGAGCAGGGGGAAGGACACAGGTCCTGCTCTAGGGCAGCGCTTGCCTCGAATGCCGGGCCCCCTGTGGCACAAGGGAGCTCGCGGCTGGTGCACTCCTGGGCAGCACCGGGAGTCCAGGAAGGGAGTGATGAGCATGAAACTGCTATGGGTGCAGAGTGGTGTGACTTCTGCAGTGGTGAGATGGGTCCCCGGAGTGCCCAGAGCACGGCACAGCCCCACGTCTTCGGGTTGTGGGCACCGGGAGTGCCTGGTGGCTGGAGGATGTGGTGGGGGGTGAGGTGCTGCCCCGGCCAGCTGGCCTCTTGGCCTTCTCTGTGGGAGCAGGACGGGAGGTGCCGCATGTTCGTGATGGCTCTGTCGGTGCCTGGGTGCACACCGGCAGACGCTGCTTCTCCCCATGCTGCAGACACTTGTCCCTTCGCTGAGCCTGTCCGCATGTCCTGTGCCGCTGTAGCAGTCCTGCCCCACGCTCGCGTGTGACGGTCACTCACTCTGCTGCCCTTCGTGCCCGTCTGCAGGTGTCGGTGCCGGCCAGGTGACGGGAGGTGGCTCAGGACCTGTCCAGGTGAAGGACTCGCCTCTTCTTCTCCAGCAAATCGATGCCCTGCAGCTTTCCATCAAGCACCTCAAGAACGAGAACAACCTGCTGAAGGTGAGGTGCGGGGAGGTGCCTGCAGCACTGGGCAGATCCCAGGGCTCAGACACGACTTATGTTGGGGGGTCCCAGAGCAGGAGAAGAGGGGAGGCCAAGGTGTGCGGTGACTGGGGGGAGTGTGCTGCCATTGCCCTGGGGCTGGGCAGAGCAGCCTGAGGCTCCGGCTGCTGCCCGCACTGCCAGCGGTGATGTGCTCCCTCCAACGCTGCAGAGCAGCTCTGCCCTCCACGCTGGGGGTTTCCTTGGTGTCAGGGTTTAACTCCAGCCAGCAACTAGGATCGTGCAGCCGTTCACTCACTCCCCTCCCAGTAGGGTAGGGAGAACAGGGATAAAAAAAAAAAAAAGAGAGAAAAAAAAATCCCAACCTTGTGGGTTGAGATAAAGACAGTTTAACAGAACAGTAATGGAAGAGGAAATAATAATAACAATAATGGTAAAAGACTATACAAAATAAGTGGTGCACCGCCTGATGATGAATTGCCCAGCCCATCCCAAGCAAGTGTTCACAGATTCCTGCCCACTCCCACGCCCCAGCCAACTCCCATTTATGTGGGAGCCCTTGGTCCGAGCGCAGGGTGAGCGGCTGGGAGCTGGCTGGGGCGGCCAGCAGAGCTGGGGGTGCTGGTGGCATCACTGCACAGCCTTGGTCTTCCTTCAGACCGGGGACTCCAGATGCAGACTGATTAAGGCGTTTATTGATTAACGAACACACTATGAGGAAATTGGCAAAGCAGCAAATAATCTAATTAACGGAATAACATTCTGCTAATATTAATTCACAGACATATAATTATGCAGATTATTATGCACAACTGCAAAGCTGTTAATGATAGCTTTTAAGTCTAATGAGTCATAGACGTGGCCACCGTTGAGTTACGGTTCTGTAAGTGCCAACCTGTTTCCCCCTTCCCAAGTCTTACCACGTGCTCAGCTGGTTGTCCGAGGGCTTTCCCTGGTGTCCTGGCTCATTTGGGACATCACTGCTCTCTGTGGGCATCTGTGCTCCCACCCTCAGAAGGTCCACCCTCTGGTGGGTTTGGCTATAGTTTTATGCCTTGTTTGTTTGGGCCCTCCTTTCTGCTGCCTTTACATCTCATTTTCTCCTCAATTCCTCCCAAATAAACACCCTGCCCCTGATGACCTTCTACCCGTTGTTCCCAGGGAGCCCAGATGAAGATGGAGCTGGCCAGCCTGACGCCTCTGCAGGTACCCAAGATCTCCCTGCCCAAGAACAGGCAGGGAGAAGGTCTGGCTACACAAACGCTGTACCGCAAGACCAACCAGCTCCTGGAAACCCTCTACCAGATGAGCGCCAATGCCAAGGTTGTGGACATGAAGCAGACCAAGTCGAGTAGGTCCTATACAAATGTTCCTTGGCTTGAAGCATCTGGGGAGCAGGGGGGTCATGGGCAGCTGTGAGTTGGAGGGAGCTTGGTCCACAGTCGATGAGCAACCTCTGCGTCTTCCCTCTGCCCCAGGGAGGGACCGGCACCTCCTTCCCATCCCGCCATCATCCAGAGTAGGGTTTGCTGCAGGGCAGAGCTCCAGCCTGCCCGTTTAGACCTGCCTGTGAGGGATCTGCTCTGGTGGCAGTAATCCCGGGTTGCTCACGCTGACCAGGCTTCCCTGTGCAGTGGGGAATGGCCTTGTGTCCCCAAAAGGCGGCTGTCCCTGTCCCCCTGGCTGCGGGCAGGGACAGGGACACCTGTCCCTGAGACAGCCCCGTGGGACACCTGCATCTCTCACCTCCTGTCTTCTGCAGCAAGGAGCTCGTCAGCGCGGCTGCTGGAGCAGACAGCCCGCCTGTGGTCCCTCAAAAACAGCATCGAGACCCTGAGGGTAAGGCAAGCTCCTGCCACGGGCAGCTCTTCCAGCTGCTGCTGGGGTGAGGTACTGGCCTGGGAGGGTGGGTGTCTCAGCGGCCCCCCAGGCCCAGCCCTCCTGTCCCCCCAGGCCACAGGCACATCTCAATGCGGGCACCGTGGCTGGCACTGCCGTCCTGCCGGTGCTGCCACCACCCTCGGTGCAGCAGCGGGGGGTGAGGTGCTCCCCCCTTCCCCTTCCAAAACGAGCCTCTGGCTTGGGGTGTGAGGTGGCGAGGGGCTCTATGGGGCAGCAAGGGCTTCTGTGGGGCATTGAGGGGCTCTGCAGCTGCAGGGCAGCAACGTGGTTCTGGAGGTGACCCTGGTTGTGCTCTTTGCCCCCCTCTCTCCCCTGCCCCCAGGATGACACGATGAGAGAGACGGTTCAGCAGCAGCTGGGTGCCAGCGTCCCCACCAACTTTGGCATCTTCCCCTCTTCCTCCTTCCTGAAGGTGAGACCCCTGGGCCGAAGGACGGGGGGGTGGGTCAGGAACCTCTGTGCTCCATCCCATCCCAAGGACACGGGGCTGTCCTTGGCCGCAGGATGGGGGGAGAGGCACGGTCCTGGCCGCCCCCACCCTGACGGCATCTCCCCTCTCGCAGGCCAAGCAGGAGCAGGAGGAGGGCATGGCGTACTACGGCAAAGTGACCTTCCCCTGCCCGCCGGGGCACAGCCAGGCGCACCGCCTGCTCCTCACCCCCGAGCTGCTCCACAAGCTCCACAGCCACTTCGTCTCCTAAAGCCGGGAGCCGCTGCCCCCCCGCACAGACTGAGGGTGACGGCAGGGAACCCGCCTTGTGTCCCCCCTCCCCACGCTGAG
>KZ505697.1:223027-238703 GCA_002844005.1 Limosa lapponica baueri
AGGGATCCCTCCTTCCAAAGCCTGCAGGCCCCCGGCACCCCTCCCCATACCGTAGTGTCCCCCACAGCGAATGCCCTACCACCTCCCCCCTGCAACCCTGCCCCAGAGCCGGCGTGCCCCCCAGCCCTCCCGCGCTGAGGGGGAGCAATGGGGACGCCGCGCATTTCTCACCAGGAGGCAGGACAGCGAGCTGTTCTCTTTATTGGACGAGAAGGGAGGGTGGGACACATGGCAAGAGGGATGGGGGCTCGACCTTGCCCCCCAGGCAGGCACCAGGAGGCTGGCTGCCATGCTTCCCAGCTGGGGGGGAAGACCTGGGCCTGGTGCCAGCTGCAAGCTGGATGCTGCCAGGGTGACCCCAGCCCTGGTGCAGGACATGGACACCCTTCTGCCACCCTGCCCTCGTCCCCGGGCACAGGCACCCCACAGCAAGGGGGAGCCAGGGTAAGCAGCAGCCTGGGCTGGGGGGGACAGGGCTGAGAAGCCCGGAGTGGCCCCAGTGGCAAGACAGGGGGGCTGGAGCTCCCTCAGGAGTGCATGGTGGGCAGGGGGCCATGGCAGGGCCCCCGGGTTGGGGCTCATTTCTTCAGGAGCTGGGCCCGGGCCCGGTTCAGCTTCTCCACCACTGCCGTGTCGGTGCTGGCGGTGCACTTGGACAGGACAAAGTTCATCTCCGTCTCGTTCTTGTGCTCGATGGCAGCATCGGCCGCCTGGTCCAGGTCCCTGCAGCAGAGCAGGGGAGCTGGGGGCCGTGTGGGGACAGGAAGGGGGACAGCAGCCAGCCCCCCAGCCACCATTCCCCCATGTCCTGGAGGCACCAGCCCCAGCAAGGGCAGGCAGGCCCCACTGGCTGCAGAGGACGAGGCTCAGGGTGTCCCCTCCCGGGGGGTCTCATCCACCCCTGGCTCCCCCCTGAGCTCCCCAAGGCCCCAGCCACGCTGCACAAGGAACCAGCTGCTCCTGGAGACGATCCTGCCCCACACACCTCAAGCTGCCCCCACACTCCCCCAGCTGCCCCAGGGCTGAGGCTGAGCTTACGCACCCTACAAGGACGAAGGCCTTAACACGCTGTTCAGGGGTGACACGGGGCGCGTACTTCTTGGCCTCGTAGCGGTTGTGGTGCTTCACTGAGATCTCCACGAAGGGCTGGAGAGGACAGGAAGGGGGTACAGAGTAGGGGGCTGGTTGCTGGGCTCTTCTGACCCCCAGTTTCAGTGCCTTCCCCATGCCAGCGTGAATGGGCTGCTCCACGCACTGCCCTCCTGCTGACCCATGGCCTGGCCCAGCCCCACAGCCACCCACAGGGCAGGGTTAGTCCCCCTCCCACAGGAAAAGCTCTTACCAGGTACCCAATGGGCGACTTCTTGCTCTTGGAGAATTTCTCCATCTCCTCCCAGTCACCACGGTTGGCCAGGGCACTGATCTTCAGCCACCAGTACCTGGGGACACAGGTCAAGCTGGTTCCTCTAGCTGCCAGCACCCTGCAGCCCCCCAACCCCAGCCCCACAGCATGGCTCCTGCCTGGGGTGAGCCCACAGCGCTGCACGGAGGAGCCCCCCCTGGGACTGACCTCTTGTCAGGGATCTTGAAGTCCCGGTAAAGCTGCTCAGCTCGCTTGTGGTGGCCATCCAGGATGAGGTTGGAGACGGTGTCATGCAGTGAGAGGTCGAGGTAGGGCTTGTCAAAGTCCTCCTGGAGGTGTCGCTGGAGCCGCAGGAGCTTGATCTGATCCTCTGTGGCCTATGGAGCAAAGTGACAACCTAAAGAGGCCCTGTCCCAGCTCTGCCCATGGGGCACAGAGGGTCCCTGCCCAAGCAAGTGATGGCAGCAGCCCACCCAGCTTCAGCTGTAGAGCAGGGCAGGGGGACCTGCAATGCCCTGTCAAGCAGATGTGGCACAGCCGAAGCTCCATGCTCACTGGTGATGCCCAGCTCTGCTTCTGCCCAGCCCCAGGATAGCAGGGGTCCCCCATGTCACCGCCCTGGCTCCACTGACCTTGGCAGCAAACTCATTCTTGGCTTTGTAGTACTCGTCCACGGCGTTCTGCAGAGCTCCTACTCGCCCTTCGATGCGCTGGGGACAGAGGTCACGTTCAGTTCACCCCCTGCTAGCACAGCTGCCATGCTGCAGGGATGGGGCAGCACCCTCACAGCCCCCCAGCTGGGGCAGGAGAGATGCCTGGTGCCGAGAGACAGCCAA
Organism: Limosa lapponica baueri; assembly: GCA_002844005.1. Classification (NCBI taxonomy): domain Eukaryota; kingdom Metazoa; phylum Chordata; class Aves; order Charadriiformes; family Scolopacidae; genus Limosa; species Limosa lapponica. The sequence continues at coordinate 225,227 of KZ505697.1, forward strand.
AGTGAAGCTCCAGCTCTGTGATGCTTTGCTTTGATCCCCAGAGATGGGCAAAGGGGCTGGGCCCTGCCTTGCCCTGGGTGGGATCCTGACCTCCCCTGTACATGCAAGACAGGCTTTTATAGCACAGAGGCTTGAGGGGACGATGGCCCTGGTGTAGGAGGTGGGAAGCTCCCTTCTCACACCTGGAGCCCACCTGAGCATGGGGAGGGTGGAAACCCTCTGGCTGCAAACACCCAGATGGTGCTGCTAGGCTGCATGGGGCAGAGGCAGCCACCAGGCGTGAAATCACCCCCTGCCCCTTCCCCAGCATACTGTCTCTCCATGGCCATGTGGCTCCCTGGGTGAGGAGCCACTAGCCTGGAGCCTGCCAGCCCTTCCTCCTCACTCCTCCTGCCGCTGCCAGGCACAGACCTTCTCCGAGTAGCTGGAGTGGACATGGAAGTTGCCGAGCTCCTGGTGATTATCATCCTGGTTATACAGGTCCTTCAGTGTCTCCCGCTCCTGGTGCTTGCAGAACTGTGAAGCAATGGTGGGGTTAGGGCATATGGGGGCAGACACCACGTGGCTCCAGGGGGCCAGGCACGTGGTGGCAGCCCCTACCTGGCGGTACAGGCTCAGGGCCACCGGCTGGTTCTGCAGCGTCATGAAGAAGGTGCCACGATTCAGCTCGTTCTTCAGGTGAAGCACGACGGTGTAGACTGAGGCACATAATGGCGTTCAGGAAGGAGGGATGGGGACCCAGCCCTCGCGTGGTCGGCCCCACAGAGCAACACCAGGAGGGGAGCGAGGGGACGTCCAGGCACAAGGCAGAGGCCCATGCTGAGGGCGAGCACTGTCCCGTAGGGCTCAAGCAGCTCCCACCACCCTCATCCCAGAAGGCACAAAGCCATGAACAGGCTCCCCAAGATGCCAAAGCCCCCTCCTCCTCTGCCCAGCCCTGACCCTTACCCAGATCGGTGTCCCCGCTCTCGATGGCTTTGCTGAGGGCCAGCTTGCTCCGCTTCATCTTAAGCAGCAGTGGGACCTGCTCTCCAGAACGTGGCTCATACTCCAGCAGCTGCAGGTGGCAGAGGGGTGATCAGTACATGGCCACCGCATGTGACCCCTCCAGCCATCCCACCACGCAGCTGGACACGCTGCAGCCCCAGCCCAGAGACCTTGATGGCCAGCTCTGTCCTGCCACAGTCGTAGGCCCGGGCGGCAATCTCAGAGTAGGAGATACCTGGCGTGTCACCCAGCTTCTGGTTGATGGCGTGGGCCACCTCCTCATCAGACTTGTCCTTCTGCTGCACCTGGAAGGGCATGAGTGGAGAGGTCCCTGCACGGCCCCAGATGGACAGAGCCATCCAAGATGCCTCCTTACCTTGTAGCAGGCCCAGTGGGCCAGGATGCGGCTGACACCCTGGATCTCCGAGAGGCGCAGATACTCGCAGATCCTGATGGCCAGGGGGTAGAGCCGCCGCAGAACCAGCCTGGTGTGGCACATGGGGAGTCAGCAGCATGGCCCCACATGGATCTGGGGAGTTGAGCAGCTCGGCCAGCCTCAGCAGGGGGGATGCCCGAGCGCTCGGATCCTGCTCTGTCCCCGGCCAGGGGGATGGGGACTGCCTTTGTCCAGGCTGCTTGGGGACAGAGCTGTCCTGTCCAGCTCATGGGGACCCTTACCTGTCCAGCAGGACCTCAATGGTGAGCCGCTTGTATCTGAGGGGACAGTCAAGGGACATCTGGAACTGCAAAATCCCACGCAGCGCAGGCAATGTCTGCTGGGTGCCTGCCCCCTTCATGGCAGCATCACTGCCTGGCACCACCGGGCCAGCCCCGGCATACATGTCTGTAGGGCCAGTTCAGCTCTGCAAGCACCACAGGCCAGCTCTGTGGGGTGTGATGAGCGTAGAGGTCTCAGCTACAGACCCTTGCCACGGGGCCTGGGGCACAGCTGGTGCCCAAGTCCTGCAGGGCTGGCAGCTAAGCGGCTCTGCAGCTCTCTCCACCCCACCTCACTCACTCCACCTACGAGGTGGCTGCCCCAGCAGGGCCCAAAGCCCCAAACAACACTGATCCTGCCCAGGCCAGATCCTGCACCCACCCTGGGGTCACCACCCATGTGCCCGTCCCACAGAGGATACTGGGTGAAGGTGAGGGGGATGCCGATCTGGTAGTCCCGGATGGCGTTGAGCACCCGCAGGTCCTGGCACATGCGCACGAAGCTCTCCGGGGGGAACTTGTCGATGAAGCACTTCCCGAAGGAGGCTGCCTGCAGGAAGAGGCACGCGGTGCTGGGGCTGTGCCAGCCATGGCAAGACCACCAGCTGGAGGGAAATTGTCCTTAGCCACAGCCTCCCTCCGCCTCGCTCACCCTCAGCAGCGACTTCTGGGTGTCCGGTTCATGCTCGTAGCCAGCTGCCTCGATGCACTGGCTCACTGCCTCTGGAAGCAGCTTCTGGTCCTTGATCTCCCGCAAGTATTCGTCTGCCTTCTGGCTCTCTTTCTGCAGGGGAGCACAGTGCATGGGGAGAGCAGCAGGGTTCTCACCAGCCAGGGTGGGCCCTGGGAGCCCCAGCACCCGTGGGACTGGGGGACCAAGGGAGCCCTTGCCGTGACACCTCAGCCCAGCAGGGATCTCCCCTTTCCCATCACTGTGGTTTGCATCGGAGAGACCCCAGCCTCTCAGGAGCAGGCAGGAGCGGGACAGCAGGCCATACCTCGTACTCCTTCTGTGCCTCCAGCAAAAGTGCCCCTGGGGCCATGGAGGCGATCTTGAAGATCTCCTGGCTGGCCTCTGCAGAGACGGGGAAAAGAAACATGTGAGAGGCTGCCCCAGACAGGGACAGCTGCCAGGACATGCAGGTCCCAAGGAACTATTCCCCCCAACAGAGCCATGGGACCTCCACTCTGGAAACATGAGGGTGGCAGCAGTGCAGGAGATGAGGAACAGGTGTGCTGAGCTGTGCCAAGCCTCTGCTCAAAGCACAGGGTCTCTAGCAGAAGGAGGGGGAGGTGGCAGCCTGCAGGGCCCTGCTCAGGACACAGGGACTTGGCAGAGCTGGCAAAGGAGGGGACCAGAACTGGCACAGTGCTGGGGAAAGAGGGAGTCCAGGGCCAGGCGAGGGACTGAGTTCACAGCCCTGCACTAGAGGGCTGGTGTGGCTCAGGGCACGGCTCCACTCTGCTGTGGGGCTTTCACCCCCTCCTGAGCCTCCAGAAAGGGCTGGGCAGGCTGGACCCCGCACACAGAGCTGGCACAGTCAGGGGCACTGAGCAGTGCAGGAGAGACCTGCCTGCCCGGCTGCAGGGGGTCCCACTCAGCCTCTCCACCCCGCGCCATCTCACCTGGGATCTCGTGCAGGAACTCGTGGGAGGTGCGAGACAATATCCGGACCCCGTCCAGCTCGGGGACCAAGTAGGAGTCTTCATCCAGGACAAACCTGTGCTCACCGGTAAGGGCTTGTGGGAAGAAAGTGGCTCTGGGTGTAACCCAGCCCTGCCAAGGGCCAGCCCCAGCGCTGCCACAGAGTGACCCCCTGGAAATCCCATCCCTGCCTTTCCGCGGCAGGGCACAGGATCAGCACTTGGAGGGACAGAAATTCCCCCACCCATGGCAGTCCTCACCCTTGGGGAACTGGGACCGGACCTCGTCAGAGACAGCACTCCCTGCTGCAGGAGCTTTGGTGGCTGCCAGCACCAGCTCTGCTCTCGGGTTCTCCTCAGTGGGAAGACTAAGAGAAGGGGGACAAGGGCCAGGGGGGCAAACAGGAGAGGTTTTTGCTGGTGTACAGAACCAGCCTGGCTGGGGCCAGGCAGGGGAGATTGTGGCAGAACTGCAGAGGAGAGGAACGAGGACAACCTCTTCTGAATGTGCTGGGAGGCTGCTGACACCAAGGGGCCCACCAGGGACACCAGTGCCTGTGACAGATGGCAGTGGTCCAAGGAGGGACCAAGGATGCTTGCAGTCTGGGCTGGCCTTCAGAAACACCACCAGTCCCACCTCCCCAAAGGATACTGGATGCACTCTGTGGAGTTCCCTGCCACCATCAGCTGCCGGTCCCAGGTCACCACCACGGCACGCTGCCGGCTCCGGGGACGCATGCACCTGTTGGGGAGACCCAGCCCCAGCTTAACCCTGGCCCTGCTGCAGCCCCCCGCACCTGAAGCGGGGACACGAGAGGGTCCCGGGAGGCAGCAGGGTGGCCACAGAGCTGAGCACACCCTGGCAAAGGCTTGGGGTACTGGAGGAGTGCAGGTGGGCACAGCCGGGGGCAGAGTGGGCCGGCAGGGAAACCACTCACCAAACCATCTGCTTGGGTGGAGATCGGATGGTGCTGTTGAACTCACAGAGCTTCTCCTGTGGCGGGAGGGAGATGGGTCAGGAGGACAGCGGTGCAGGGACAGGTGGCACTGTGTGTGCACAGACTGACTGCACAAAGAGCAAGTAAGTGAACAAACGTGACAGGCGGATTGGTCTCGGAGGACATGGAGGGCATCCAGCACCTCATCAGCATGAGCCCCACAACGCGGGGGAATTTGCAGTGTGGAATCATGACTCGCAAGCAAGGCCCCTACGCTGAAGTGACCACAGCACTGAGAGAGGTGAGAAGGCTGAGACTGCCCAGGAAACAGTATGAGGACCAGGAAGTTTGGGTATGGACGAAACAGAACTGTGACTGGTACGGAAAAAGTAATTAGTGGTGGGCTGTTTATCTGAGAGGAGTTTGCACAGAGAAAGGGAGGTGCAAGGCCAGCAAAGAGGTGGGTCCAGAAACACAAAAAGAGGGGAGTAAAGTATAAAATCAGGCAAAGAACAAAAGAGACTGGATCTCCCGAGGGCAAGAATGCAGACGCCTGTGGGCAGCAGTGAGGCTGACCTGCAGCCCCGAGTCCATGGGGACCCTGAGGGAACCTGCTTGGACACCCCACCCCGCCAGAGTCCATCTGCCAGACAGGGAGAGGAGGGGAGGGCTGACATCCTAATGCCCCACGACGGGGAGGGAAGGGAAACGCTCACCTTCAGCGTGGCCAGCCCCATCCAGATGTAGCCAGTGTCGGTGAAGAGCGCCAGGCAGCGGTAGTTGAAGGACACGGCCATCTGCAGATAGGCGCCAGCGGAGGGACTCATGCCAGGGGGCGTCTGGGACAGGGAATGAGTGAGGGTCACACTTGGGGGGCAGACTCTGGGGACACAGGACATGCCACACACCAGCACCAATGCTGCATGAGGGCCTGAGGATTGATCAGAGAGGGTGTCCCTTCCCACCCTGTGCCCACTTAATCCTCACCCCTTTGTCCCTGGCCAGGATGGGGCCAGATGTCCCTGCTGTACATGCTGTGGGACAGCAGAAGGAAGGACCTGCCAGCAAATTCTGGGGGCTGGAAGCATCCCATGGGACAGCGGGGGACAGGGGAAGGACCTGCCAGTGAGTGTGGGGGACTGCAAACCACCCTGCTCCCCACGACTGGCCACTGCAGCTCACTCACCACCACGGAGCAGGAGGTGTTGTCCAGGAGGTAGAGGTCTTGTTCAACCGCCAGCAGGACAATGGTGACTCTGTCCTGGGACAGCACGGCCCAACAGGAGGGAGGCTTCTGCAGACCTGCCGGGCACCAAGCGTCAGGCCCCTGCACCCAGCCAGAGCCAGGGGCAGTGGGGAGGGGACGCACCAGGAACCTCAGGCATCCTGCGCAGCTTCAGGTCATCGATGTTGGTGGTCAGGGAGAAGCGGTACGCCCTGGTGAGGATGGCCACACCAGTGCCATACTCTGTGTGGAAGACCTTCGCCTCCAGCACGTGGTTCTGCAGCACCTCCTGTTCCACAGAGAGAAAGCTGGGCCTGAGTCTGGGCAGCTGGGGCTCGGCACCATGCTGCTGCCACTGCTCTGGGAACAAAACTCCCCCAGGGAGGAGTGAGCCCACCCTTGTGCTGCACTGGTGGTAAGTGTCCCAGCTCAGACAGGCCTTACTCCTGCAGCGAAACCTCCCCCAGGGGTCACGGGGACAGTTGCCAGCAGGCAGCCCTGCAGGGAGGCTGAGAGACACCCAGACTCGCCCCTGCAACCCACAGGGCTGGGGGAGTGCTCAGGGGGGCCTCATAGCGGTTGACTCTCCATCACACAAACCCAACGAGGGCAATCTTTTGAGCTCCCCGTCCTGCCCCACTCACGTTGCCCATGCTGAAGTGGCGCTTGAACTCGCAGAAGAGATTGTAGATGAGAACGGTGCCATCCTCCTGAATGCACAGCAGGTCCTCGCTGGCCGTCCAGCCCAGCTGCACCAGCTGGCCGCTCTTCCACTGCAGACAGGAGACACGCGAGCTTCACGGGCTGCTCACCTCCCCGATGGTGCAGCCCCAGAGGCATCCCTCCAGGAGACATACATGAAGCCAACAGCCATGGTCAGGCATCTGCAGCTCTGATGCCCCTGGCTGCCCTGGCTTTGCAGAGCCCTGCAATCATGGCAGCTTTCCCTGTCCCTCCACTTCCTCACTGCCTTGTGTGCACCCTAGCCCTGGACAGCAGGAAAGGGAGGATGCTCCTGTGGTGCCAATCCTGCAGCTCCTGTTCCCACCCCAACACTGCAGCCTCCCTTCTCCCTGCAGCTTTCCCTGTGCCCCCCTTGGACACACCACCATGTCTGAGCAGTTTCTCTAAAGCTTTCAGGGGGCTGCGGGAGCTGCACAGAGCCATCACCTTGGAGAGCTTAGGGTGCCAAGGACATGTGGCAGCATCCTGCTTCCCCATGGAGAGACCAAAGGAGCTGCCCAAGGGCATGCAAGCGAGTGGCACAGGCAGAGGCGACTGCCAGCCTCGCAGCCCAGTGATACCCCTACAACACCCAGCCCATAACCCAGCCATACAGCCTTTGGTGCCACCGGCGGGCCCTTCCACAGTCCCTCTGCCTGGCTTATCACTGTGAGGGGCAGAGAGCTACAGCCTCCAGCACCCTCTGAGGGGCAGCCAGGACTGTCACAAGCTCCCTGGTACATCACAGACCTCCACAGAGCACTCAAGGAGCAGCTTAAAGGAGGGAGCGGCTGCCCCCGAGCCAGCTTACCGGGATACTAGCCAGGAGAAGCCCCGAGGCTGAGTAGATCTCCAGCAGCGGGCGAGCACTGGGGGATTTCTCCTTCCGGGCGTTGTTCTTCAGCAGAGCTGTGGGTGGGATGGGACAGTCCCTCTGAGCCGTGGCCCCTCTGCCGTCACCACCGGGGGTCTAGGACAGCCCCTGCCCCAGCAGAGGGCCCTGGGGTGCCGGGACCCGACCCTACCTATGGGTCCCCCGTATGGGGCGGCCGCCACCAGGCAGTCCCGCAGGTCCTCCTTCAGGTTCCACTCCATGGTGTACAGCTCGAACTTCCTGCAGGCAATGGACAGATGGGTGGGCAGGAGGAAGAGTGAGGGATGGGGATGGAGCCCACCCCCCTGACCGGCCCCGGGACCCCCAGCCAGCCCCAAGGCCCACGGCTGCCCTGGGACCAGTGGGTCCACCTGCACCACGGACCATGCCCCGGGACCCCCCAGCCAGCCCCAAGGCCCACGATCAGCCCTGAGAACCCCCGAGCAGCTCCACAGCCGGCCCCGGGACCCCCTGGCCGGCCATAGGGATGGGGGCCTCTGGCCAGTACCGGACCCGGGCCGCCCCCCGCCGCCCCTCACCGGTAGAAGGCATCCTCGCCCAGCGGGTTCCAGTTGGCCGTGTAACAGTCCATGGTACCGGGCCGAGCCGAGCCGAGCCGGGCCGGGCGGCTCTGCCTGCGCTTCTCTTCGGCGCTTCCGCCCGCCCCAGCCCCGCCCCGCTGCGACGCCGGCCCGGCCGCCGCCATCTTGAGTGAGGGCACGGGGAGGAGTGGGGCCGTGAACGAGAACCGCGGCCATCTTCAGTGAGGGCATGGCGGGTCGGCGCCGCCGCCATCTTAAGTGAGGGCAGGGCGGCCCGCACGCTTTTGGGCCCTGGAGTCCCCCGACCACGGAGTCCCCTGCGCCCGGTGTGTCCCCTCCCCCGGAGGTGTCCCCTACCGCCGTCCCCGGATGACACCCCCCAAACCCCTCCAGCAGGTCCCTGGTTCCCCCATCCCCAGCGCGAGCATCCTCCTGCCCTGGGCACCCGGGATGCCCCGTGTCCCCCAAGATGTCCCCTGCCCCCCAAGACGTCCCCTGTCCCCCGAGGTGTCCCCCCGGGATTCCTCAGGGACGGCGCTGGGCTCCTCCCACGGGCAGAGCAGGCACTGCCGATCCGGGGGGAACCTCCCAGGTTATTCCCAGCCCCATGCCGGGCAGGCAGTGGGGAGTCGGGGCGGGGGGCTGGCAGGCGTGTGTCGGGGCAGGGACAGTGGGCACAGGCAAGCTGGCATGCACGGGCACGCGTGTGCACACACGCAGGCGGGTGTGCAGGCACATGCGGACACACACGCGTGCAAACATGCCTGCAGGGCCACGCGTGCACACGCATGCACCGCACAGGCTTGCAGCGGCACCCACGCAGGGGCAGACCCCCCTACACACACACACCCCACGCGGGGCTCCCGCAGGTCTCTACCTTTATTTCTAGAAAACTAGGAACGGCCCCGGCAGCCCGGCCGGGCACGGCCTCCGTCCCCCGCTGCCGACCCCATGCGGGTGCCACCGTGGTGCCAGGGCTGGGGGTGCCACATGCCGGGGCCAGGGTTTGGGGTGCCTTGCGTGGCATGGCTGGGACCAGGGGTGACACGGCTGCACTTTGCGCGCTGGGGACATGGTGGGACGTGCCGCGGCGGTGCCTCGGGCGCTGGGGACAGGGTGCGGTGGCAGCATCTAGCGTGGCGGGGCCGCGGTGCCACCGGGCAGGTCGCAGCGGTAGTGGAAGATCTGGAAGCAGAGGAGGCTGCCGAGCAGCGAGGGGCTGAAGGTGCCCACCTTCCTGAAGCCCTGGCCCTCGTAGAGCCGCTGGGCGGCCACCTGCACCATGGAGGTGGAGAGGACCACCGCCCCGTAGCCCCTTGCCCGGGCGAAGCGCAGCACCTCCCCGCAGAGCGCTTTGGAGACGCCCCGGCCCCGGTAGTCCTTGCTGACTGACATTCGCTTCAGCTCCAGGGCCACCCCTCTCTCGGCTGGATCCTGCGGCGGTGCCACGGCCACCATGCCCACCACGGTCCCCCCAGCCTCTGCCACCCAGAAGCAGGAGTCGGGTGCCCGCAGGTAGCTGGTGGAGATGTCGCAGAGGTCGGTGCTCAGCGCCTGTTGCACGTAGGAGGTGCTGAAAGAGCGGACCACGGGCCAGGTGGCCGCCAGTGCCAGGGCCACGGCTGCCAGCCCCAGCACCCAGTAGCCGGCAGCTGCCCGCACTGCCGCGAAGAGGACCAGCAGCCCCAGCTGCGCCCGCGCCGAGCGCAGGATGTGGCGGTAGCCGGCCGGCGCGTGCTCCAAGATGCCACGGGCGAAGAGGGTCCGCACGGCGTCGTAGTCCTTCTCCCGGTACTGCCGGATGCGGTAGGACGCCATGGGCTGCTGGCACCTGCGGCGTGGCATGGCATGGGGGTGTCAGGGCAGTGCCCACCTCGGATAGGGACCCCCAGGGCATCCCCAGACCCCATCGCCAGGGTGGCATGGTTGGCAAATGGGCTGGGATCGATGCCCGAGCACCGTACAGCCACGTAAGCTCCCGTCAGCTAGGCACCAGCCTGCGCTCTGCATTGCCCCACCAGCATAATTACGCTTTTCCCACTGAAAACCAACAGCACCAGCCTCACATGGGGTGGGCACGTGGGAATCCTGGCCCCTTGTGGCGTTCCTGCCCCAACTCCCCTGCCCCACTTCTCCTCCCACCCCTCTCTTTCCCCCTGGGGAACCCCCTCCAAACATCACCCGTCTCATCTCAGTTTTCACCTGCTTCCCCTGGCACTGGACCAGCAGCCATGCCAGGGGGGTGGTCCTACATGGAATGAAGGCAGGGGCAAAGTGGGCTGGGGGCTTCTGTGCCCCCCCTGATGGGGACACGGAGATGCTCATCCCGCTTTCCCCAGGCTGCAGGGAGCAGGTACGGGATGGGATGGCCAGGAGGGAGAAGCAGGGCCTGGGAGGGATGAAAGGAAGACCAGGAGGATCTGGGGGTGCCTGCTCCCCGCCATTCCCCGAGCAGCCCCGGGACCCTGGCACTCACTGATGGTGGTGCCGGCTCCCCAGGAGCCGTGGCACAACGAAGCCTGGGCAGAGGGAAGCAGCTGCCTGGGTGCCCGTCCTTTGCCCCACGGTGCCATGGCAGGAGCAGGGCAAAGGGACACGGGGGCAGTGACGGGCACAGAGCCCCCCAAGCAAGGATGGCTCCCCCTGCCCTGGGGAAAGGGTTAGGGGCCCCGAGCTGCTGAAAACACCGCGGGGGTCTGCACTGGCCTCGTTACTGGGGGGTAATGGGGACCGTGGCCTCAGCGCCCCCCCCAGTCCCGGGGTCCTGGCACCCTGCACCCCCCCCCTTGGCAGACTCCCAGTCCCTCCCCCCCCACCTGCTGCTGCCGGCTCTGCCGCTCCTCGAACCGGGGACTGCGTCTGTGCAGATCCTCCGGGAAAACAGGGTGGGGGTAGGGGGGGTCCCTCACCAGACCCTGTGGGGGGGGTCTGGCAACCCCCCCCTGCACGGGGTTGGGGGGGTTGGGGGGGCTTTGCTTCCTTCTCCCAGTGCTGGCCTGTGCCGATGGCTCCCACCACCGCCGCCGCCGAAAGATGCCGGCTCGGTTCAGCCCATCGTTCTGCAAGCCTCGGGGATGTCGCCCAGCCTGGTTTTGGGGTGGGGGGGAGGGGAGGGGGGTGCTCCGGTGACAGCACCGGGCTGTACCCCCAGCTCGGCCCTTACCCGGGCTGACGGCGGCTCCGGGGACGCGGCAAGCGCAGGCGCCGAAGGGGAAGTGCCGCCCCCGCTGGTACCGGGATGCTGCCATAAACTGAGCCTCGAGGTTACAGGGTCACGCTCAGCCTTGCGCGGCTGAAGAGCAGGGGGGGTCACTCCTGTGCGGGTATGGGTGTCCCGGGCAGTGGCAGGGGACGGGCTCTGCTACTGCCCGGGACCCCCATCCCCTTCAAATGGAGGAGATGCTTCAAGCACTGGACCCCCACGGTGGGGGAAGCCTCACTGGAATGAGAGGGGCTTTGCCAGCTCCCAAGGGCTGCTGCAGCCCTCAGCCCTCTCCCCCTGGGAGCTCCCCTTTTGCAGGGGAGGCTGAGCCCCACGGCACCCACCCAGCCCAGCCCCACTGTGGACTCTGTCCGGACCCAGCTGGCAAAAGCGGCGGTGCCTGGTGCTGCCAGGCTCCCTGCCAGGGGGCTGGGGCTCATTTTATGGCCAAGTCACCTTTCATCCCTTGAACGAAGGTCACTGGGGTCCAAGCTGGGGCGGCACAAGGAGCCCTTGGGGATGACCAGCCCCCAAGAACGTACGTCCTCACCCCAGGGGACCAGCTGGCAACTGAGTGAGTGCTGTCCCTTGCCCTGGGGACCCCCACCAGCACAGCAGCTCTGGGGGAAATGTGGGATGAGCATCCCTGTGGGCTTACAGTGCCCCGTGGGTCCAGTTTGGTGCCATCCCCCCAGCCCTGTGCTGGACCCTTCCTGTGGGGATGCCACAGGGGTTCTTGCGGTGCCGGGGACTGTCATCAGCCAGCTGGGGTGGCCACCCCAGGACCCTGTACCAGCACGGGAAGAAAGACCCAGCCCAGTGCTGCGGACGGTCCTTTATTTCTCCACCCCACGCAGGGGCAGCGCCCGACCCGCAGGCACCGTGGAGCAGCCGGGGAGGGGGCACACAACACATGGCTGGGGGTCTCTCCCGGGTAGCCAGACACTCCCCAGGGGACATGGCACCCTCGGGGCCAGGCAGGGGACAGCCTCGCCCCCTCCTGGGAGACTGAACCCCCCCGCCTCCGCCACGGGGCAGGGCACCCTTGCACACCACAGACCACCCCCCCAGTGTGGCACAAGGGTCCCTACCCCCTGTGCCACCCCCCCTGTGCCAGGGTGCAGCACACTCCCTGAGAAGCAACGCCCGCACGGCTCCACGGCAAGGCACGAGCCGGCGGGGGGACAGGACCCACTGCCCCACAGCAGCGCCATGTCCGGCAGGCACGGTCAAGAGCAGCATCCTGTGGCACAGCCTGTGTGGCCATGCCGGTGCCAGGGCACGATGGCCCCCCGCCTCACGGCTGCTGCGGCGGGGCTCAGGCTCTGCCGGCCAGGTCGTAGCGGTAGGTGGTGATGGTGCAGTTGGCCAGGCGGCCGTAGGCGGTGGGCAGGACATAGCAGCGGTGCCGGCGGAAGCCCAGGCGCTCGTAGAGGGCCCGAGCCTCATGCTGCAGCATCTGGGTGTTGAGCACCACGGCCCGGCAGCCACGCTGCCGTGCAAAGTCCAGGGCGGTGCGGCCCAGCGCCGTGGCGATGCCCAGCCCTCGGTAGTCCTTCCGCACCGACATCCTCTTCAACACCAGCTCCCCCTCGGCCCCATTGTCGGCTGGCCGCACGCCCACCATGCCCACCACCCGCTCGTCCGCCTCCGCCACCCAGAAGCGGGCGCCGGCGCTCTCGGCGTAGGCGGCCCCGATGTCCCGCAGGTCGTCCCCGAGGCAGCGGTCGATGTAGGTGCTCCAGGCGCAGCCCAGGAGGTGCCGGGCCAGGGCCAGCAGCAGGGTGATGGCCAGGACGGGCAGCAGCAGGGAGCGGGCGCTGGCGAGCAGCAGGCAGAAGGTGCAGCCCAGCACCAGCAGCACCCAGGGCTGCCGCAGGACGTGCAGGCACAGTGCCGGGGCGTACTCGCTCATGCCGGTGGCAAAGACCTCGCGCACTGCCTCGTAGTCCTCCTCGCGGTACGGCCGGATCCGGTACTCCACCATGGTGCCAGCTGGGGTGGGAAGGCGGAGAGGGGGGGGCTCAGCTCCAGCAGGTGCCCCCCATTGCTGCAGCAGGCTCCAGGGTCCTGCGGAGCTGGCGAGCACTCCCTGCCTGGGGGGACAGGCTGGTGCAGGCAGGGAAGTGACTGCCCCCAGCCCCACAGACCCCCCCATCCCGCAGGCACCCCCCTCACAGACTTCCCCGTGCACCCCATGGGCCTGTCCTGCCTCTCCTCTACCCCCCAGGGGACCCTTCCCCACCACCCCTGGGAGTGAGCCCACACACGTTCCCACAGGCTCACCCCTCTCACACCCCGTGGGCCTCCTCAGCCCCACACGGACTCTCCCAGCGGCCCTGACACCCCTCCCCAATCCCTTCTTGTCCCAGTACTCCCCACAGCCCCCCAGTGCCCCCACGATCCCAGCACCCCATGGGTCCCCCCCACTGGACCCTCCAAGTGCCCGCATGGTCCCATCACTCCACGGACCCCCACGTGGACCTGCCCCCATGCCCCCCACGACCCCAGCACCCTCCGAAACCCTTCCAGAACCTCCATGGTCCCGGCACCCCATGGAACCCCCCACCCTGGGCACCCCCCAGACCACTCACGGTCCCAGCATCCCAGCGCTCCACGGAGCCC
>KZ505697.1:239119-252774 GCA_002844005.1 Limosa lapponica baueri
CGCCGCCAGCGCCCGCCTGACGCTCACAGGGCTCGCGGCCCATTGGCCGTCACGCCTTCCGGGGTCACGCCCCTCCCGCCGCCACGAGCCAATCGGCGCCCAGCGAGGGGCGGACCCGTGGAGGGGACGAGGTGACGCCGGCAGGCGGGCGGGCCAGCCGGTCACGTGGGCTAGACCTGGGGGGCGGAGCCAGGGCGCGGAGGCGGGGCCTCCGCCCGCGGTAGGCCCCATCGACCTTCAGGACGAAGGCGGGGCCACGGGTGGGCGTGGCCTCCCGCGGGGGCGGGGCTTGCCGAGTCGCCGGGCGGGGCGGGGCGTGCTCCCTCCCGGTCCCGTCCCCGCCGCCCCCCGGGGTGCCGTACCCGGGCAGGGCCCGTCCCGGTGCCACCCCCGCGGGACCCGTCCCCGGAGAGACGCCGGGCAGCAGACGCAGAGGCAGCACAGCCATCTTTACTGGGAGGCGTCCCGCCCAGCGGCGACGCCGGGAGCCCCCGCTCCGGATCCGATCCCCCGCGCCTTCCCGGTCCCGCCGGCCGCCAGCGCGGGCTCCAGCCCCCGATCCCCGCGCCGAGCCCGCGGCCCCGGGCCGTTCTCCCTCGCCACCACCCCCAGTCACGGTGCGCGGCGGTGGGCGCGCAGGCGGCGGAGGCGCTGGCGCCGCAGCCGCAGGTCGGGGGGCAGGCGGGCCCCCGCGGGCAACCGACCCCGCAGGCGGGGCCGCCGCAGCCGGGCCAGGCGGAAGCTGCAGGGGGTGGGCACGTTCTCGTAGGAGACGCGGCAGGGCTGCGTGGCCGCCTCGTAGCCCTCGGCCCGCGCTGTCACCTCGTACTCCCCCGGGTTCAGCAGCCGCCAGTAGTCCCCGTCGAAGGCTGTGGCAGAGGGGTGAGCCCCGTGGGGCATCGGTGCTGTGCTGCCACACAGCTAGCCCCAGCCCCAGCCCTGTCCCTTGTCCTCACCCCCATCCTCTTCTCCATCCTCGTCCTCATCCCTGTCCCTGTTCCCATCTCCATCCATGTCCCCATCCCCAATCCTGTCCTCATCACAATCCCATTCACATCCCCAGTCCTGTTCCTGTCCCCAGTCCATCCCCATTCCCAACCTCATCCCACCCCCATTCCTGTTCCCGTCCCCAATTCCATTCCTGTCCCCATCCCATCCCTGTTCCCAAACTCATCTCATTCCCATCTTGATCCTCTCCTTACCCCATCCCCATTTCCATCACCTCCCCATCTCCATTCCCAATCCTTTTCCTGTCCCCATCCCATCCCCATTCCCAGCCTAATCCTATTTCCATCCCCATCTGTAATTCCCAATTCCATCCACAAATCCCATCACATTCCCATCCCTGTTCCCATCCCTGTCCCACCATACTCATCCCACCGTACCTGTCCGGACATCGTGGTTGATGCCGTCTACAGAGATGATGGCGTTGGCGATGCCCTGCTCCGTGTCACTGTCCCGAACCACCCCCTTAATCCCACGGTGCACCTGGGGACAGCAGGCCGGAGCGGGTGTCAGTGGGGTGGGTGTGCAGGGGGCACACCCGTGCACACACACATGTGTGTGCCCGCGCCACACTTGGTGCTGTGTGTACCCAGACCCTGGTGCAGGACACGGTGCCGCGGCACACATGACAGGCAGTGCACACCTACCACACAGGCGTGCTACAGGTGGCACTGGCACTCCAGGCACACGCGCCTTGCACGCATGAACCTTCTCAGGGAGTGCACGCACCCCACACATGTGTACTGGCCACACGCAGTGTGCACAAGCACAGGCACCCTGCAGGCTGCACACCTGTGGGGTGCATGTCTGCACTGTGCCTGGCACATGCCTGCCCTGGGCATGGGGGCACATGTGTCCGTCCCCCCCCCCAGCACACATGTGCCTCGCGTGCTGAGCCCACGCTCCATGCACGTGGGGGACACGGAGGGGAGACATGGAGCCTCAGGGGTGTTTTGCGACCCCCGAGCCATGATGTCCTGCTGCAATCTGCTTGGCACCTGCTGAAACTCCGACCCCTTGGTGCCCACGTCCCTTGCGGGACCCCACAGTGTGTTTCCCCCCCCAGAGCCACCCGGGGGCATCCCCGTCCCTGACCTGCTCCATGTAGAGCAGCAGGGACTCCCGGTTGTTCTCCCACTCAACCGGCAGCTCGGAGGCGTGTGGGAACTTGTCGCAGGAGAGCTCCACCGTGATCTCAAAGCAGTTGGTGTGCAGGTAGCTGAAGTCGTTCATGCCTGCACAGGACATGAGGGAGTGTCAGGGGGGTCCCTAGCTGCTCCCCCCACCCCATCCCAGCCCCCTCCCCCCACTCACTGCCAGGCACTGTGTGCCAGTTTGCCCCATTGATGATGTTGCCGAAGCGGATGAAGTCATCGTAGTGGCAGAGTCGCCGCTCCTCGCTGGCCATGGCCAGGTTGGAGGTGGCGTAGACAGTGGCCAGCCAGCGGAAGACCCCGTCATCGGCGGTGGGGGTCAGCTCCTGCGCCTTCCAGTAGGTGCGGGTCATGTCAAAGGGGTAGGTGACCACCAGCTCCCCCCCGTGCAGGTTGGCGCTCAGCACAAAGGGGTACCGCTGCATCCAGTCAATCACTGCCCGTGTCTCAGGGGCCACCTAGGTAGAGTGACCCTGCATCAGAGGAAGCTGTGGCAGGTCCCTGCCAGACTGGGGGAAAGGATCCCATCACCCCCTCCTTGGGGAACATGGCTGAGACCCTGCAGGTCTGTCCCTGGTGCAGCCCCCCCCATGGGTGGGCATCATCCAGGTACACTGTGGTGGGAGGAGGGGTGGGTTTCGGGGTGCCTGTGGGGCCAGGCTCACCGTGGCATTGGCAAAGGTGTAGTACTCTGGGATGGGGATGTAGTGGTTGGGGAACTCGTGGGGCACCAGGTCGTTGTCCTCGGCATCCCACAGTGCCGTGTTGAGGTCGGCAAAGTTGTGGTTGAGGTCGATGCCCTCGTAGGTCCAGCGGCCCATGGCCCAGCCCGACAGCTCCGAGCCCTGCCAGGGGACAGGGTCACTGGGGACTGGCATCGGGACAGCCCCGCGGTGGGTTGGTGCTCAGCACCCTGGGGCCAGGCAGTCCGACCCTACCAGTTTGTATGCGGTCTCGTAGCCATCAGGGTTCATGGAGGGCAGGAGGTGGATGCGGGTCTCGGTGACCAGCTGCACCACACGGGGGTTGCCCAGCCGAAACTCCCGGCACAGGTACTCCATCAGGTTGAGCAGTAGCTCCCGGCCCAGCACCTCATTGCCATGCATCCCCGCCACGTAGCGGAACTCCGGCTCACCTGCCGGGCACAGCACATGGTGACAGCAGGGGCCCCAGACTCCTCGGTCCTCTATGCCCCATGCCAGCCTGGGCATCCCTAGCAACTCTGTCCCCATCTGCCTGCACCAGCCTGGGCATCCCTGGCCACGCTGTCCCCATCCTGCATCATCCTGGATGTCCTTGGCCACCCCATCCCCACCCTGCACCAGACTGGGTGTTCTCAGCTGTCACCTCTCCTCCCTGACCTGGCAGCCACAGGGCACCTACCCACTTCGTGCTGCCCGGGGTTGTCGGAGATCTCCATGACATACATCTTGAGGCCCAGGTAGCTCTTCCCAATGCTATAGACACGGGTGATGTCAGGGCACTCGTCGTTCACCCGCTTCATCAGCTGGGGAGAGGACAATGCTCTGGGTCAGGGTCCAGGGGCACCTGGTCAGGGTCCATGGGCACCCTAGCCCTGCCCCATGCCAGGGTGCCCCCAAGGGTGCAGAGACCACCATTGCCCCACTCTATGCTGCCCCCAGGGGTGTGGACCCTCCCACCCCCGTGCTGGGGCTGTAGGGCAGGCACCTTTCTCATCTCCTTGTAGTTGTGATGGCGGAAATCCAGCTTGTCGGTGGGCAGGGGCTGGCTGTCCCAGGCGTAGATGTTGTTTGGGTCTGCAAGGAGCCGGGCGGGCACAGAGGGGACAAGAGGGGACACACAGTCAGAGATCCTGCGACATGGGAACAGCCCAGACCCCAACCCCGGGGCTGGTCCCCAGCAGAGTGTGCCCATCCTGGGTGCCTGCAGGTCGGGGCAAGGGGTGATGGGCAGCAGGCACCCACCTGGCAGTGGGCAGCCCAGGACCTCTGCCCGCAGGCAGATGGTGCCGTTCTGGAACCAGGTCTGGGGGTTGATGCGCAGGTAGCGTGCCACCACCGGCGAGGGCAGCAGGTTGAGCACCGGCGTCTCGGGGTCCTTGTTACCAGGGAAGATCTGGGAGGAGGGATGGATGTAGCCCCTATGGGTCCCTGTGCCGGGGGGGGACCCAGCCAGGGTCCACAGGGATGGAAGGCTGTAGCAGAGCCACCCGCTGGCGTCCAAAGGGTTACAGGGGCCACAGCTGTGTCCAGCCCTGGCCTGCCTTGGTTCTTCTCCAGCCCCTAATGAGGAGCAGGCAAACAGCTGCGGTGGGTGCCCCGAGCCCAGCACCACAGAGGAACCAGAGACCCAGTGGTGCCACAGGGCCTGGGGCACCTGCGCTGCTCTGCCACCCCAAGCCCATCACCCCAGTGCTGAGAGAGGAGGGTCCCCGGCAGGATCCCCCCAGGAATGAGCAAACCCACCCCTGGCGCAGACTTGGCCTGAAGACCCGCAAAGCCGCCACCAGCACAGTCCTTGCACAAGGAACCCCAAACTCCCCCTTTCCCCAGCCCTGACACAGGGACCCCCAAACCTGCCCTGGCGCAGGGACACCCGAGTGCTGGTTTCTGGGCTGGCCATGGGAGCAGTGTGGCTGGCTCTGGCAGCCCCTATATCTGAGGCCCCCCTGCACACACGTGTGCCCACAGCGGGGTGCCCAACACGCCCCCTCCGTCCTCCCACACACACATGTCCCTGTGTGGACAGCACCCACAGGTGTGCACCTGAGCACCAGGCTGCCACGTTCACCTTCGGGCGCTGCCAGCCGTGTGCCGTGCGTGCCCCCGCCACGCTCGCACACGTGCACCGGGGGGGGGGGCGCGCAGGCGCAGCCGGGGCGGCAGCCGGGGACAAGAAGCCTTTGTGCCTGGTGCCCGGGGGGGGGAGCGCTGGAGGATGCTCATGGGCGGAGAGGCCAAAGGCAACAGAGCTGGGTCCCAGCCCAGTGCCAGGCAGCATGGTTAACCCCCCCCCGGCACGATTAACTCCCCATCATGGTTAGCCCCCATGACCTCACTCTGCTCAGGGAGCTGGGCAGGCTGGGGGTCCCAGGGGGGTGCCTGCTCCCACCACCCCTGCCCAGAGCTGCTCCCCGGGGGCACCTACCGCCTCCTCGGTGCCGTTGCGGCATGGCTGCCACGTGTGCGTGTCGTTGCTGACCTGGACTTTGTAGGATGTCACCCAGTCGTACCTGCGTGGGGGAGAGGGTCAGCAGGGTCCCAGCCCCCCACCCAGCACCCCAGGGCTGGCTCTGCCTGGTGCCTTACGTCCAGATGGAGTTGAGCCCCTGCGTGATGACACCGGTGAAGTTGGTGAGCCGGCGGGCATCCACCTCCAGCCACTGCTCTGTGTCCTCCTGCCCTGCGCACCAGCCGCCGTCGTAGAAGTCCCCATCGTACAGCCCTGACTGTGTGTTGGGGGTGTCAGGGATGGGAGGGGGGCACAGGGCCCTGCTCGGGGCACGTCCCCACCACCCTTACGTCCCCAGCCCCGCTGTGCCCCTGTGGCAGTGGTATGGCACCGGCACTGGGACGGCGCTCCAAGCTGCATGGCACAACTTTGCTGGGGGACCAAGCCCTGGGTTCAATGGGACCCTTCAAGGAGTCATGGCAGAGCCCTCCCCGTCCAACATGGAGATGGGTCCGGTGTTGCCCGCAGGTTTGGCTCCCACTGGCCACGGCGAGGCTGGAGGGGTCCGTGCTGGAGAGCCCCTGCTACACGGGTGCCATTCACACGCCACGCACACAGTACACACATGCCACGCACGTGCCACAAGCCACGCAAACATGCCACGCGCTCCATGCACGTGCCATGGCACACACCGTGCACACTGCACACGCCATGCCACACACACGCTGCGTGTCCTACCTGGATGTTGAGGCGCCCACGGTGGGCGCCCAGGCCGTAGCGCTTGTCGCTGGAGGCTCGGAGCTGGGAGTCCAGCACCCGCAGGGACTCCAGCCCCAGGGGTGGACACTCTAGGGGCAAAGAAGAGGCGACAGGCTTGCTCAGAGATCCCCGAGCACAGCTGCACCCAGGCAGGGGTCCCTCCCTCAGGGCTGCCCCCACCCTGTGCCCCTCTCTCTGTGCCCAGGGGCAATGCCTGGCAGGTCCTGTGCCGTGTTGTGCCGTTCTGTGCGGCAGCACATGTGCTTGCCTGGCAAGGCACAGCAGCCCTGCCTGTGCCAGCTCCGTGCCTGCCACCCCCCCTGGCCCCGCTCCCAGGCTCTGTGGGGCCAGAACACGCGGGCGAGACCCCAAGCTCCAGCCCCTGGCACAGGAACGCAGCCAGGCCACATGGCCACGACTGCAGCCAGGGCAAACCCTGCTCTGTGTCACACAAACCCCACTCTGCGTCACGCAAACCCCACTCTGCGTCACGCAAACCCCACTCTGCGTCACGCAAACCCCATGCAGAGGGGCAGGGGAGACACTGAAGAGGGGCAAGGGAGCCCTGCCAGCGTCCCCCATCCCCACTGCAGGATGGGTGTGTGTTTGCACACGCATGTGTGCATGCATGTGTGTACACAGTTTGCAGGGGGGGTCACACGCAGGGTGGCTGCACAGTGTTGCTGGTTGTGCGTGTACAGGGTGTGCACATGTGACAGCGTGGGGACCATGTGTGTGTGACGGCATGTGCCTGGCATGGATGGTGGCTGTGACCCCCAAAGCGCAGGGGAAGGGCTGGGGCTGCTCCCCACATGTGTGGGTGCACGTGCCGAGGCATGAAGGTGTGCACTGAGCACGCACTGTTTGTGCATGGTGTGGCAGTGTGTGCATGGCACGGAGGCATGTGCACACATGTGTGTGCCTGTGCAGCCTCCCAGGACCCTCTGCCCCGTCCCCCAGTGCTGGGCGTACGTACGAGGCTCCTGTGGAGCAGCCGTGTCCTTGGCCGGAGCCTTTGGCTTCTTCTTCACCACTTTCTTCTTCACGACTTTAACCCGCACCAGCTTCTTCCTGGGTGCTGGGGCTGCAGATGGGCAAAGGGACCGCCGGGGGAATTCCTTGGGAATTCGTGCACCCTTGCATCCCATCACCCACCCACACACAGGCACACACCCCACCCCCCACGGCCCCCGCACATGGCTCCCGATGCTCACGGGGACACCCTGGGGCATCTCCTCACCCTACATGGGCTGCAGCACTGCCCCAGAGGTGTGCACGGCCCCCAGCGCACACACACACGCGCATGTGCACACACACATCTGGACATGTGCATGCACCACACAAATGCAAATCACACGCACACGGAAACTGCACAAATGCAGACACACACGCAGAGTGCACGCTCACACACTCTGATGCACAGATACACACACAAACCGCGCCTGTGTCCCTACTTGCTTGCACACACACACACTCACACGGTCAAACACACACACGTTCACACAGGCACCCCCGTACATACACACTTTAAGCCACTCCCCTCCACACACACACTTGTGCACACACATTCCTCTTCACACAGCAGTGCACACACACAGTTGTGCATGTACATCCCCGCACGCCCAGCCATGCATACATGCACACACTTGTGCACACAGGGGTGTGCTCACACACTCACAGTCCACGCACACCCTTAGCCCCCCTGCGGCAGCCCCCCGCCCCTCCCGCGGCTCCTACCTTTGGTCCCGGTGCCCCCCTCCTTCAGCCGCCCGCGCTCGGGGGGGGCAGAGCTGGAAGGGGCTGCGCTGCCTGCGGTCCCCCCCGCCGCGCTTTTCGGGGGGGCGGCCGTAGTGCTTTTTGAGGTGCTCGCCCCAGTGCCCGTCGGGGAAGTCGCCCCGGTGCCTTTGGGGGGGCCCGTCGTGGTGCCCTTCGGGGGGGTCGCTGCCGTGCCTCTCGGAGGGGTCTCCCCGGCGCCTTTGGGGGGGCCCGTCGTGGTGCCCTTCGGGGGCGTCGCTGCCGTACCTCTCGGGGGCGCCGCCCCGGTGCCTTTGGGGGGGCCCGCCGTGGTTGGAGGGGGCCTCGGTGCCGTGCCTCTCGGGGGGGTCGCCCTGGTGCCTTGGGGGGAGGTCGTCGCGGTGCTTTTGGGGGTGCCCGCCGTGGTTGGGGGGGACCTCGGTGCCGTGTCTCTCGGGGGGGTCGCCCCCGTGCCTTTTGGGGCAGCCCCCGTGGCGCCCCTGGGGGCGCCCATCCCCGTAGCGCCGGGGCGGCCAGACTCGGTGGGGGCCGCCGCCAGCCCCCGGGGGCGTGGGTGCCTGCCGGGGGGTGCCGCCCGGGCGGGGGGCGCCGGGGGAGAGAGCAGCAGCAGCATCAGGGCGAGGGGCAGCCCCAGCATGGCCGCGGCGGAGCGGAGCAGAGCGGCCCCCAGCCCTGCCTGCCCGGCGCTGCCTGCCCCGGCCCTGCCTGCCCCAGCCCTCCCCCGCCGCTCTCACCGCCCCTCCCCGCCCCCGCCCTCCCGCGCCCCCCGCCCGCTCCCGCCTGGCCAGGACCCCTGGGAGAAGTGAAGGGGCACCGGGCGCTGGGGGCTGTGGCGGAGCCAGGCCGGTCACGCACGCTCGCGCACCCCCGCGGGCCCCTCTTCTTTCCCGCTGAGCCCGTCGCTACCCCCAAACAGGCAAAGTGCCTCTGCCCGCACCTCTTCCCGCACCGCACCGCTCCGCCGAGCTGAGCCGGGCCGGGCCGGGCAGGCTGGCAGGGCAGGGGTCCCGCCGCGCTGCCCGCAGGTCTGCAGAGGTGTTGGGTAAAACTGTCCCCTGCCTGTGACCACCTACCCCGAGAGACCCCTCGGAAAGGGGACATTGCGTCCAGCCTGCTCACCCTGCAGGTCCTTGCACCCTCTCCCCTCCATGTCCCCGCTGTCCCCAGCACCGTACAGTGTCCCCACTGTCCCCAGAACCGTATCCCCACTGTCCTTGCACCCCGCACCACCACCCTTGCACTGTGTCCCCACTGTCCCCAGCCTCATTCAGTGTCCCTGCTGTCCCCAGCACCGTGTCCCTGCTGTCCCCAGTACTCTGCAGTGTCCCAGCTGTCCCCAGCACCGTGTCCCCACTGTCCCCAGCACCCAGCAGTGTCCCCGTTGTCCCGGCACAGCCGGTGTCTGACCCTGCTCCCGGGGCTGAAGGGGAGCAGCCGCTCGGCACCCCGGGGGTGCAGCCCCCGGCATCGCTCTGCGGGGCAGGGCAGGGGGGCTGCTGGGCGCCGGCAGGATGAGGCATCGGGGGACGGATCCTGCCGGGCTGCGGCTGCTCGCTGGCCCCGGTCCCACGGGCAACCCACGGTCCCTTCCTCCACGCGTGCAGCGATGTGCCGGGATGCCGGGCACACGGGGCTGGCGGTGCCCACCATCCCCCGGACCCGCCGGCCGCCCCCGGTGCTGCCCCGGCCTCTGCCGCTGAAGGCACCCCCGCTGCTCCCGGCGCCGGCGCCCCCCGGCCCGGAGACCCCGAGCGCCTCCCGGCCGAACCCGGCCGTGCTCACCGCCAGCGCGGCCGGAGACAGCCGGAGCGGCTCAGCCCTTCCCGACAGGGAGGGCAGGGAGGGCTGAGGGGGCGGGGGTCCGCCATCCCCGCCTCGCCGCAGCCGTCAGTGCCGCCGGCCGAGCCCGGGGACCCGGGAGGCCCCAGGAACCGCCTGCGCGGAGCAAAGCCCGCCCGGGCTTCCCGGCCAAGTCCCGGCGCAGAGGAGGCGCCGAGCAACGGGGATCCAGCCCCGGCCCTGCCAGGCAGCGGGGGGTGTCCCTGCCCGGTGCTCTGCCCGGGAAGGGACCCCCGGGGAAGGCCTACGGCATCCCCGGTGGGACCGCGGGAGCAGGGCACCGGGCACGGGCACTGCCGAACCGCTGTGCCAGCACGGCGGCAGGTGTGAGCAGGCTGGGCCCTGCCATGCCTCCCCGGGCAGCTCCGGTGGGAGCCCGTGGTGAGGTTTGAGGTGTGCATGTTGCCGGAGCCACACAGGAAAGGAGCTTCAGGGAAGGAGTGAAGCACCATAAGGATAGAGGTGTGAGCGGGGGCTGGCAGCCTGGTGGGATGCCCAGGGTGGGAGGTGGGGGTCTGGGTCGGGGTGCCCAGGGGCCATCGTCCAAGTGAAGGGGAATGTCTCTTAGTCCTGTCTCTCCCCTCGCCCCAAGCAGGATCCTCCAAAAAGCCACGATGCTGCTGCTGGCGCAGCCGTCAGCCTCCCATGAGCTTATTTTCCACCCAAAAAGGACTTTCCCTGCCTGACTTTTACTTCTTTTATTGGGATTTTCTCCAGCCTCCAGCCACAGGGCTGGGCCAAGAGGGTGGGATGGAGAGGGCTGGGCTCGGGCCACTGGCACTCTTTGGTGGCAGCTCTGCGTTTACTCAGCTGGAGCGGGCAGGGGATCAGAGCTGGCATCTTGGGGTGCTGCTCCCATCCCCATCCCCATCCCCATTTTCATCCCTGTCCCTTCCTACAGGTCCTCATGGGGCTGTCCCAGAGCCTGCTACAGCCCGTAGTACTTGCAACCAGCCCAGGGTCCCTGGATCCCCTTGCCCAGGGGCCGTGGAGGCAGCGCAGGACTTGGGGCGGTGTGAGAGGACATCTGGCTGCAAGCACAGCTTTGTGTTCCTCCCGGGTGAGAACAGCCCTCTCGGGACAGGCCAGTGCCAAGCGGGGCTGTGCTTGGCTGTGAGGAGAGTGGGATGGGGTCCTTCAGCCCTGCAACACCCACGGATGCTCCTGCAGGATGGGGTCCGCTGGCTCTGCATCACCCAGGAGTGCTCCTGAGGGATGGTGTGCTTTGTCCCGGCAGCACCTGGGACGTTCCTTCCCCGTCACTGGCTGAGAGCAGGGGACGGCTGGGACCGGGCTGGCGCTGGCACAGGGCCCAAATGTCTGGCGCGCAGGATGATGCTTTGTTACATGCCTGTGTCTCAGAGCTGGATGGTGGGAAGGGTTTTGCTGGGAACTGAGGCATCTCCCGCATCCTGCTGAGGGCTCTGGAAAGGGCCCAGGAGGGGAGGCTGCCCTCACTGGCGTGACTCAGTCCCCACGTGATGGGACTTTCTAGGTTTGCTGAAGACCTGGCACCTCTCTGCACCCTCCTGGCTGGGGTGCTGGGTGCAGCGCCCGGCTCCGGGGCAGGAGAGGCCAGCGGGGCTGGCCCCACTCCCGGCTCCCCAGGGCCAAGGCACACAGCTCGGCAGGCTCCGGTGCTCCGATTTAGCCTCGCTCAGCACTTCCAGGGATGTTATGAATTTCCCCATGCAGCTTGGCTCAGAGTCAAGCCAGCCGCGTCCGCACTGCCGGCAGCTGCCAGCTCCTGCTGCGGGACATGCCTTAAAGGCGCCGTAGCCTGTCCCAGCAGGGATTTCCGCCGGACGGCTGCCGTGCCCCCCGGCCCCGGCATCCTGCAGCCAGAGCAGAGGTGGCAGCAGGGCCAAACCCACCAACTTGGCATTGGAGCTCCTTGCACCACCAGTGCTGGTGCTCCTGGGAAAGTCTGCTGCTCTCCATAGGCGTGGAGAAGCCCCCCCCGACACCCCTAGAGCCAGGGTGTCCCAAAAGGGGGTTTCTCCCTTGGGGTGGAACAGCTGAATCCCAGGGATGCTGGTGCTCAGCACCCGGTGCTGGTGCTGCTGCCTGCCTGGCTCACTGCCCCGAGCTGCCCTGGCATGGGAACCGCAGGCTGAGGCCAAGGTTGGGGCTGCCAGCCAAGGCAAATCTTTGGCAGCCACCAGGCTGGCCACAGGGCTTGTGCCCAAACCACTGGGCAGTGCCACATCCATCCGGTGGTGCCCGGGTGGGTGGCTAAGCACTTGGGTGCACAGGTTGGGTGAGGGATCTCAGGGCTGGGCGAGGGGTCCCTGGGCCAGCCTGGCCCCATCTCTACTTGTCCCTGTCCTCTGTCCACAGTGCCGTGGTGTGGACTCTGCTGGCGGCAGTGTGGGACAGAGCCCTCCTGCATCCCCAGCACTGGCAGAGATGGAGGTGGTGGCTGTGGGGAAGGGGGAAGTCACTGTTGTCTGGGGAGGGGCGAGAGGCTCTGAGGTGCTTTGCAAGGGCTTTCCCGGCTGCCTGGGGCTGTCCCTGGCCACTGCTGCCCTGCACCAAGTGCCAGAGCCCCTTTGCCCACTGCTGCTCTGCAGAACCTCAGTGCAGGGGCAAGAGGGGCTGGCAACCACCCTGGGTCTAACTCTGGGTCCTGCCCCAGCCCCAGAGAGGCTGGGCTCCAGAGCTGTCCCCTCCCCGGGCACGGTGTCGCCCCAGCAGTCCCAGGTGTGACATCACCCTCCCCACTGTCTCATCCAGAACCTGTCCATGCTGAGCTGAGGGGATGCCTCCAGCCACAGGGTCATCCCAGTAAGAGCAGAACTGTGGGTGTATCAGCCTGAGCAGGGGCTGGGACTGCCGGGGGAGTCGCAGGCACCAGACACCCTCCTGGAGCATCCCTGGAGGGCTTCCTGGCTGCAGTGCTGGCGATGCTCCATGGTTTGGTGTCTCTGCAGGATGGATGCAGCCCCCAGGACTGCACAGGGAAGATGCAGCTGCACAGCAAGAACCAGCGACTCCTGGAGGTGGTGGCCTGCATTGTCCTGGCCTGCTGCCTCTGCCAGGCAAATGTCTTCTTCTCCTTGCTCCTGCCCCTCATATTCCTCTTTGAAGAGCCCATCGGAGGATGAGGATGGTCCTGCATGGTGCTCGTGCTGCTCAATAATGAGCCCTGCCCTGGCCAGCGCAGTGTCTTTGCTGGGCATGAAAGGAAGCATGGATGTGGGCACCCAGCCCAGCAGCAGCTCCGTACCCCCCTGGCTCCTCCCTGTGCCCTCCCAGTTCCCCTGCCTGCAACGCCAGTCCCCATGCCCTGCAGCATGGTACCCATGGCAGGGAGCAGGTCCATCCCCAGCCTGACACGCTCCTGGCAGCAGCCTGCCCAAAACAGGCACCCTACCCAGAGGTGGAAGGGAGGAGCTGGCCCCTCTAGGGAGCCCGTGCTGGCCCCAGGGACAGGGTGGGGTGATCTGCCACTGGTGCAGTGGGGGGGTCCTATGGAGATCCAATGGCCAGGCTCAGCTCCCAGGACTTTTTGTTGGATGGAGGTAGCATCCTGCTGTTCCCTCCCCATTGCCTCCCACACATGTCCATCCAGGACCCTGGTCCTGGGACAGCCTGGGGACCCGGGAACATCTCCTCAACCTCCGTCATGCTGGATGGTACCTGGCACTGATGGGGTCCTGCCTGGGACAGTCTGAGTGGGCTTGACTCCAGAATCCATCCCACCAGCCCCCCTGGGCTCTGCCCAGCTCCATCCTGCTCCCCATGGGCAGTGGCAGAGGGAGAACCCCCAAAAGCAGCCGTTGCATGGGGCAGGTGGGTGGTCATGGAGGAAGAGTCAAGGGAGTCCTGGGCAGGAGGTCCTGCTGAGGCCCATGCTGGAGGGGTCAAGCAGCCCCCTGGGTGCAAGGGGGGCTCTGCTCACACTCCTGGGACCCCATAATGGGACAGACCCAGAAAGGGAGTCGAGATAACAGTGGAGAAAAGGCTGCTTATCCACTTTCATAGAAC
>KZ505697.1:264467-292564 GCA_002844005.1 Limosa lapponica baueri
TGTGATGCCACAGGTGTAGCTTTTTAAGTGGCTTTGCCTGTCAGCTCTCATGCCCTGCAGGTAAAGCTCTGAGAGGGCTTAAGAAAAGGTCCATTTAGAAGATGTCCTTCCAGTCAGGAGTTTTTGCCAGTACCTCAATATCGCCTCTGACTTCTCCACTCTGGTGAGACCTCAGCTGGCATATTGCATCCAGCTCTGGGGCCCCCATCATCAGAAGGACATGGACCTGTTGGAGGGAGTCCAGAGGAGGGCCGTGAGGATGATCAGAGGGCTGGAGCACCTCTCCTGTGAAGACAGGCTGAGTTGGGGTTGTTCAGCCTGGAGAAGGCTCCAGGGAGACTTTACAGTAGTCCTGCAGTACCTGAAGGGGGCCTACAGGACAGATGGGGAGGGACTATTGACAAGGGCAGCTAGTGATAGGACAAGGGGTAATGGCTTTAAACTGAAGGCTTTAAACTGACTTTAAACTGAATTTAGATGAAAAAGAAGGAAGAAATTCTTCACTCTCAGGGTGGTGAGGCACTGGAACAGGTTGTCCTGAGACGTTCTGGATGGCCCATCTGTGGAAGTTTTCAAGGCCGTGTTAGATGGGGCTTTGAGCAACCTGTTCTAGTGGAAGGTCCATGGCAGTGTGGTTGGAACAAGATTATCTTTAAGGTCGCTTCCGATCCTAACCATTCACACCCAAATTTGTTAGAAGTTTTGGTTGGGACGTATTTGAGACGTGTTCTTTTGTAGTTGCTGAATTAGACATAAGATAGCAAAAAAATATAGCTTTTGGACCAAAGGTTAGCCACGAGTGTGTCCCAAACTAACCTCAGGTCATTATAAAGCTAAAATACACACCACTTTTGTGAATAATGAGCATGCTAATCAGGTAACCTCCCTAAATGTTTGAAACATGAGCTCGGATGCATATGTATAATTAGGTGTGGTGGATTAATCACTATTAACCAATCAGCTGTATTTTATCGTTATAAATATTGGGCGGTTGGAAACGTGTGTTGCCGTGGCTGCTGTTAAATGCTTGGCACCCCATTCTGCAGAATCGAAATAAAACCAAGTATCTTGACTCAGTGTTGTGATTGGCTCTTGCAGACCATGTGAAGAACCCTTCTTTAGGGACAACAGGGGGACCTGGGCATGCTGGACTGGTGGGAGCTTGGAAGCTGCTGGCAATGCAGGGCTCGCACTCTGCTGGGGGGGGTGGTTGAGACATCAAAGGCTGCGAGGGGCTCATATCACCCCCAGAGCCAAAAAGGGGCCCACGTGCCCTGGCCGTGCCTGTCCCAGGTGTCTTCTTCCCCCTGCTCACACCAGGCTCTGCTCTGCAGAGAAGGAGCAACCCCTGGGCACTGTCCCCTGCATGGGCTCCTCCACCCTGCGTGGACACCTCTGCCCCAGGACAGGAGGGAGCTGGGGGTCCGCATCCGTGCTACCCCCTCCCCGCACCCTGCCCTGTTCTGCAAGGGCTGGGCATGGGCTGGTACACGGGGCCATGCAAAGGCTAGGGATGGTGTATTGGGTCCATGCAAGGGCTGGGGTGGGACTGGTGCATGGGCTGCATCCCGCAGCACCCACACGTGCCGCAGCCCCTCCTTGGCATCACACAGCCATCCCTGGGCATTGGCTGCTCTCTGGCCCACGTTACTGGCCATGTTTCCCGTAGCAGGGGCTTAGATTAGAAAAGTTTAACGTTACAATTGAGTTAATAAAAGTCTTTCCTTCCCCCGCCTGCCCTGCTGCAGCAAATGGTGATAAATGGCTTCCATATGGTCCCCATAAAGGCAGCGGGTGCCACATGCCTCTCCCCTCTGCCCCAGCCATAAGCAAATAAATTAAAGCAATTACTGCTGCAGCTCGTCTGGCTGTTAATGAGCTGCAAGGAGCGGCTGAGAGCTCCCGACGCGTCCCGAAAGCTGGAAATGTCAGCATTGCTCTTAAATACAGTGCTGCGAAGGCTGCCAGGTGCTGGAGCCCTCCAGGGCCGCGGGCTGGTGGCTGGAAAGGGAGTGTGGTGCTGCAGGGAATGGGAATGGGAATGGGGTGCTCTGGGGTGGGAGAGCAGGCTCTGCAGGATGGATGCTCCCAGGCTGTGCCAGGCATGTTCGCCTGCCAGTGCTGCCCCCAGCCTGGAGAGCCCCCAGGCCCCTCGGTGCCTCTGTGGGGGCCAGCTGAACCCCTACGCCTCAGGGTCCCAAAGCTGTGTGTGCTGGCGTGCAGGGCTGGGGTGTAGGTTGGGGTTCAGAAGGGTTCAGGGCCAGGGGTGCAGGGTAGGGATGCACGTTGGGGTGCATGGGCAGGGGTACATGGTCCAGGGTGCAGGACAGGAGTGCAGGCAGGGATGCATGTTAGGGTGCAGGGCCAGGGGTGCAAGGCTGGGGATACAGACTGGGGTGCAGGGCAGGGTAGAGATGTAGGATGGGGTGAAGGGCAGGGATGCATGCAGGGACTCATGTTGGGGTGCAGGTTGGTGTGCAGAGCCGGGGTGCGGGGCAGAGATGCAAGCTGGGGTGAAGGGCAGGGCTGCACGTTGGCGTGCGTGGGCAGGGGTGCATGTCGGGGTGCAGGCACCATCCGCGGCCCGCGACAGCCCTCTTGTGGTCCGGTGCGGCCGAGGCCGGCCTGGCCCCGCTCTGCCAGGGCAGCTCCCGAGGACCGGCTGGGGACGGGACGGGGACCGGGACCGGGATGGGAATGTGCCCCTGTGGGGTTTGCAGCTCCAGCTCCTCCCGGCAGCGGGGAGTCCCGGGGGGTGTCGGCGGGCACAACCGGGCTCCCCCAGCCCAGCTGCCTCCCTCCTTAGCCCGCAGCAACGAGGGGGTGTGTGTGCCGGGCGCAGGAGCATGGACATGGACAGGGACATACACACACAGCAACGGGGTGCTTCCCCTCCGCCCCCCAAGCTGAACATGGTGGCTCAGCGCTCAGGGTGCCTGCAGAAGCCGGGGTGATGGCTGGGCAGTGGGGGGCCATGTGGCAAGCATGTGGCTTGTGTAAGTGGGAATTGCATATGGGGCATGGATATGAGCACAGTGCTTGTGCAAGCGGGATGTGTGGAGGGTGCCAGTGTGAGCACGGCGCTTGTGCAAGCAGAATGTGCATGCAAGGCACGAACGTGAGTGCATGAGTCATGAGGGAGGTGCTCGTGCAAGCAGGAGGCAGGTGCAGGGTCCTGTTGTGAGCACGATGCTTGTGCGATGGGATGTGTGTGCAGGGCACAGGTGCAAGTGCAGTGCTTGTGTAAGTGGGATGAGCATGTGGGGCGTTGATGTGAGCACATTGCTTGGGCAGGTGGGGTGCAAATGCAGGGCGCCGACATGAGCTGGTGTGTTTGTGCAAGCAGGGTGCGTGTGCAGGGCACTGTGGCAAACTAGCAGCACACACGTGTAAGGCACTGGTGCAAGCATGTGAGTGGTGCACGTGTGCTGGGCACACTTGAGTGCGTGAGCAGGCTGTGCGTGCAGAACATGACTGTGAACACGAGTAGGGTGTGCGCACAGGGCACCAGTGTGAGTGTGTGAGTGTGCCGGGCACCACTGCTGCAACCTACAAGCGTGCAGGGCCTGGCTGCACCGTGAGAGTGTGCAGAGCATCATTGCAAGCGTGCAGGGCCCCGCTGCAGCACCCGGGGCCGCAGCCTGCAGGTGTCCCTGTTTCCTGCAAAACTCGGATCAGAGCGGGCGGTGGCAGCAGCTGGGGCACGGCGGGGTCCCTGCCCGGACCCCCATCCCTACCCAAATGCTCACCTCCAGTGCCCTCCCTGGACATGGCCCCAGTGTGCCTCGGCTCCTGCAGCCTGGGAGAAACCCAGCCAAAGGCCCCAGTGGCACGTGGTCCCCGAGGATTTGGGGACAGGCCCAAGTGGTCCCGGGAGGGTGCAGACCCCCATAGCAGCAGGGTGCCCCCACCCTGCTCAGCTGAGCCCCTCGCTGGCAGCGGTGGTGGGCCGCAGGGGGGACAGCAGGAGGGATCTCTGGTGCTCCATGGCGAGGGGCCATGGGGGGCATGTCCCCCCTCCCCAGCTCCAGCTCTTGCCCTGCGCTGCAGCTTCCTTGAGTGCAGCCTGAAGAGCCATTGAGCGCTCGCTTGCCGTGAAGTGCCAATTCTGGCACCAGCTGCACCACGGTGCTGGGCCAGATGCCGAGGGGTGGCTGTACCCACACCTTCTGCTCCCTCCGGGGACAGCTGTGGCCCCCAGCCAGGTTACAGCCACGCTGGGGGGATGCCTTGGCTGTGGATGAGCAGGCAGGGGGAGCTCCAAGGTAGATGCCTGGCACGCAGCAGTATCCTGTGGCCACCAGACCCAGGCTGACCTCAATGGCAGCCCACATCCTGTGGGAATCTGGCACATCCCCAGGGGGGTCATGGGGACGAGGTGACCCCAAACACGTGCCGATTGCCTGGGGCGTACAACACTGGGTGCCACCACCCTCCTGCACCCATCGCCTGCAGGAGGGCCCTGGCAAGCAGTGGCTGCCCGCTGTGGGCAGGGGCTGCCAGTTTGCCCTCGGCACGGGACCCAGTGCCAACTGTGCTGCGGTTGCCTCTCACCGAATGCTCCCGCTCACCCCGGGCTGCGCTGGAGTCCTCCGCTGTTGTACGCGCAGGCAGCCTCATTAACCTTTCTTGATTAAGGCAATTATTTCCAGCACATTATCCTCTAATCTAAACATCGTGGCTGCGCTGCTCTGGGGGTGCTGGGGGGCGGGAGTTGGCACACGCAGCTGGAGGGACTGCATGCTGTGGGGGATGCTGGCAGGGCAGGGACGTGGGGGTGTCCCTGGGGTCCCTAGGTGGGGTCCCCTCCCTGCCCTGCAATGTCCCAGACCTGCAGGCAGAGCCCTCTGTGCAAAGGGGTGGGATGAAATGAGAGGGGTCCTTGGGGTGACCATGGGTCATGAGAGCCCCCACCCAAGCCAATCCCCAAGGGGGGCAGCCCCCCGCAATCCCCCAAGGGCTAGAAGATACCCTTGCGTGGGGCTGGGGGCTCCAGGGGGGCTGTGGTGCTCGCCCTCCTGGTAGCGTGACTGGGTCCTGCATCCTCGTGTGGGACGCCCCATCCCCGCGGGAGGGACCCCTCAGCTGAGGGAACTGGGGGGAGCTGGGTGGGCTGTGGGTGCACCCCAGGAGCTGCTGCTTGTGTCAGGGGTGATAAATATTTGTGGGTGTGAAGGCAGATGCTCTCAGCATTGGTGGGATGGGAGGGGGCTGTCAGCATGCTGTCAGCATGGCCGCGCACGCTGTCCCCAAGTGCCCTGGCACCTTCATGTGCCGGGTTAGCCACCACCAGACCCAAGGCACCAGGAGAAACATCAGCGGTGAAATGCCAAAGCCGGTGTGAGGAGCCAAAGCGCAGAGCCTGGTGATACTGGGTGACCCCCAGCTCCCTGCCTGGGGCTGCCCTGTAGGGTCACCTCTTCCTCCTGGGGTCACCACTGTTGGGAGATCCTCAGCTGCACTCGCTGGCCATGGTGGGTGCTCTGCTCCTCACAAGGGGACCCTCGCCAGGGAGGCAGGGAGTCCTGGCTGGGAGGATGCTGGGCATAATGGGGCTGCTTCAGTGGCTCGGGGTGTCAAGGGGCAGCCTGGGAGTGGGGTTTGAGCTGTGCTGGGGAGTGGGGTCTGGAGCCATGGGGATGCCAGCGGTAACAGAGCAGGGACCTTCCCAGGTGCCAGGTAGTGGCTCCGTAAGGAAAACAGGTGCGAGTGGGCAGGACTTGGTGAGTGTGCATGTCCCCACCATGTGTGTCCACTGCGTGTGCATGTCCCCATGGTGTGTACCATGTGCACATCCCTGCCACACGTGCATGTCTCCTCCATGTGCATGGCTACGTTTGAGTGTGGGACCCCCAAGGCAGCTCTGTGCCCCCCTTGCTCGGGCTCAGGGCACACTGCCAGGCTCAGCCATGGTGGCAGAGCCCTGCCCTCCACTGTTGCTGGATGCTGCCATGTTAGTGAAACCCTCCTGGCAGGGCTGTAGCAGTCATGCTGGCTGGGGACCCCGCAGCTCGGGGCTGATGCTCCTTTCTTCGGGGCTCTGCAGGTGGCAGGGGCTGTGATTTTGGGCTTCCCTCCCCATCTCCCCATGCTAGATCCCTGCAGAGCCCCCTGCCCACCCTACTTTGCCCAGGGTGCCTGGGCAGGGGCAGGCCCCTGTTTTAGCCCTCTCTGAGCCCCTTCCAGCCGTCTGTGCCAATGTTCATGGCAATGCTTTTGGAGAAGGGAGCTGTGTCCCCCAGCCCACCCTGGTTTTGGGGCCATGGGCAGTGCTGCTGCAGGCACTGACTGATGCCTGGGACAGCACCTCTGGGGGTCCCCTCGCCCTTAGGATTCGGAGCAGGCTAGAGAGGGAGCTGCCATCTACTGGGAACCCCAGTCTCGTCTGTGCTACACTGGTCCCGGCCATGGGGGTCTCCCAGCCCCTGTTTGACCATGTGGCAGCACCAGCAGGTGTGTGTTCATTCCCCTGGCATGTAATGAGCTGCCAGGCCTCAGCTGCCTTCAAGGGGGTCCCTGCAAGTGTGCTGCCCACCTGGGCAGGGCTGGGTGGTGGCAGTGGGGGGCACAGAGACCCCCCACTCCCGTCCGGTCAGGGTGCTAGGGCCAGAACTTAGGGAGTGGGATGCATCTCATGTCATTCCCGTGGGCAGGCAGGTGCTGGAGGGGGTGGGGAGCCTGCTCCCACTGGGGCACCCCAAATTTGCATGACCACCCTTGCCGAGCATGGGGTGATCCAGCTGCACCCAGCCGAGCTGCTCCGAACTGGGAAGGACCCTGTCCCAAGGCAGCCAGGCCCCCCCTGCACTGGGTGCACCCCAGGACGAAGGGCCAGGGGTCCCAGTAACCCACCCTGTGGGGCCACCCCAGTTCCCACCCAGTGAGTGGCAGGCGGTTGCAAGGGGCAGGGGGGGGACACGACCCCATGTCCCTCTGGGGGTCTAACCCCACAGGCTGTGGGGGTGGGGGGCAGCTGCCCGGGTGTCCCACAGGGCCGGCGTGGGAGTAAACGCTGCACCCGCCTTTCCGGGACTCCGGCAATGGGAACAAGCTGGGGGGCCAAGGCAGCATCAATTGTTTCCAGCTGGGGTGGGGTGGGCTGGGACCACCACTGGCACCCCAAGCTGCCCAGGGTGCGGGGGCAGGACCCTGGGGGGCCATGGGGCACAGGGTGGGTGCTGCCAACCTGGTGCTGGGAGAGGGAAGTGGAGGAAGCAGCCCCATCCCCTCTCCCTGGGGCTGTCCCCGGGACCCCCGCGCACTCCTGCTGCTGCAGGGCTGGTGTCACTGTCCCTGGAGGTGTCCCCGTGAGCCACCCCCTCCCTGCTCACAGATCCCCGGAGCCGGTGCCCTTCTGCAAGGCCTTTTATTTCCATGTCAGAAAGGCCCCCACTCTGAGGGACCCCAGCATCGCTGTCCCGCGCCACCACCATGAGGGGACCAGGACCCTGGGGGGGGGGTGTGTCACCCTGCACCCAAGGGTGGGTGAGGGGCTGTCCCCAGCCCCAGGACCCCCGTGATCACCCCAGGCAGGAGCTGGGGACATCAGCTGAGGATCCAGCACTAAGCGAGGGGCAATGGGGGCTGCACAGGGGCAGCACGTGCTGACACTGAGAAAGTCACAGTGGTGTCACCATCGCTGTGGCACACAGGGGCACAAGACACAGCGGGGGACATGGGGCACTCCCACAGGTGGGATGCGGGTGGGTGGGGGAGTGTTGGGTTTTTTTTTCCCTTTTTCTTTATTTACAAAATTCCCAATTCCCGGCCACTCCTGCCTGGCTGGGAGGACAGGGAAAACCCCGGCGGGGGGAGGTAGTCCCAGGGCCGGGGGTCTCCTGCCTGCCCTGTTGGACCACCTGCCTGCTGGCTCGCCTGCTGCTAAAAATAATAATAATAATATTATATTAATAATAATAGTGATAATAATGAGAAAAGAGCTGCGGTTGTGTCCTGGAGCAGCCAGCCCTGGCAGCTGATGAGGCCGGGAACTGTGCCATCCCCATGCCGGGGGCTTGGGTTGGTGGGCCGGGGAAGCCCAGATCCCCCCGCCCGGGTGGCGCCGAGGCCCCGATCCTTCGCGGGGGCGCGGATGCAGGCAGAGATCCGGCTTCGGCCACCAGGGAGCTGCGGGTGGGCGGCTCCAGATGTGGAGCTGTACATCTGGGGAGAGAGTGCTGGCCACCGTGGTGAGAGAGCCGGGAAGTGTGGGGGAAAGCTGGGTCCCACTGGAGTAGCCCTCCCACCTCCGAGCATCCATCCTGCCCAGGAACATCCCCCCCCCATCCTGCCCTGGAGCATCCATCCCACCCTGGACCATCCCTCCTGCCTCAGAGCATCCATCCTGCCCTGGAACGTCCTCCCATCCTTCCCCACAGCATCCTTCCTGCCCTGGAGCATCCATCCCTCCCACCCCAGAGCATCCATCCCTTCTACCCCTGAGCATCCTGCCCACGGCTTCCGCTGCCCCACACAACCGCAAGTGTCTCAGCATCTTTCTGAGGTTAAACCCTCAGAAAAGACCAGACCAGAGCGTTTGGGTCATTCCCAGGGGCTCCCCCCAAGGCCCCTCTCTGGCCTCAGGAGGGGCTGCCCACTGAGCTGAGCCATGCCAGGCCACTCTGGTGGTGGTCCTGGCCAGGATCATTCCCCTGTGAGGGAGCTGATCTCCACGGGGCTGGTCTGGGGCAGCCGCAGGGCAGCGGGGTGGCAGGTCCCGGAGCCCTGTGTGCCCTGATCCTCACGGGAGCCCCTGGGAGCAGGTTGGAGGGGCTGGCACTGCTGGGCTGCGAGGCCATGATCAGTCCCAGTCCATGTCACAGCTCCGGAGCCATCCTGGCTCACATGGGTGGCATGAGGCGGCCGGGCACGACTGCAAGGGAAAGTTAGAGGTGGGCACTGCGAGGCAGGGGGGTCCGTGCCCTCCTTGGCCCCACTCCCCCTGCCTGTCCCAGCAGGATGGGGGTCCTGCGGCCAGCACATCCCAGGACCTACTGTGCTTAGGAATAGGCCAGTCCCTGGAGCGGCCGCGCAGGTGTGTGGAACTTGTCCGAGTCCTCGAAAGCTGGGTCTGGGTTTTGGGGAGGGAGAAAGGGAGGGAAAGAGAGGGTGAGCCAAGGCAGGTTAGCGGTGGGCATGGAGGGACAGGGGCGAGGGTGGCATGGTGCACCCCTCCCTGCAGCGTGACCCCAGCCATCCCCCGGGTGCAGGGAGGTGTGGAGTCAGGCAGAGGTGCAGGCAAACGCCCTGCAGGCACCAGGGTGGGCACGGTGCCACCAGGACCCCCCTCCGTCGGGCAAAGGGGATGTGGGGGTGGGCTGGGGTGGGCAGGTGAGGGCAGCCCTGCCTGCGCTGGGCTCACCTTGCAGGCTGCTGCCGCTGGTGCTGGCGCAGGCGGGCGGCGGGGAGGTCTGTGGCCGCACCACGGGGGCGAAGGCGCTTTTCTGCTTCACCGCTGAGATCATGTTGACGGGCGAGAAGGAGAAGACCCCGGTGGGGGTGGAGGCGTTGGTGCCTGACGGGAGGGTGATGGAGGAGGCACCGAGCGGGGGGCTGGCAGGCATGACTGCGGGGAAAGACCCACTCAGGCCAGGCAGAGCAGGCAACAGGGCATTGCTCCCCATGCGGGATGCCAGCACACCCCGGTGACACAGCATGGGACCCAGCTTACAAGGGCCAGGGCTTTCTCAGCTCAGGTCGCTGTGTTCCTGCTCCCCCTTGCCCTTGCAGCCAGCTTTGGGGACACCCTGGGGCAGGTGCATGGCTCTGGGGATACGCTAGGGCTACTGAATGGCTTTGGGGACATGCCAGGGCTAGTGCAGAGCTTTGGGGATGCCTTGGGGATGCTGCCTGCTTTTGGGGGATGCCTTGGGGTTGATGCATGGCTTTGGAACACCCCAGGGCACCGACTCACTGGCGTAGGGGGAGTTGGCAGTGGAGCCGTTGAGGAAGCTGGGGGAGCCGGGCACCCCCAGGCCAGCCATGGTGCCACCACCGTAGCCATTGATGCCGGCGGCACCGCTGTAGCTGCTCTGCTGCGGCGTGGAGCTGGGCACGTAGCCCCGTGGTGAGACGCTGCCCGTGTTCCGGGAGTAGCCTGTGGGCGACAGGGGCCGGGGGTGGCACAGGGCAGGCAGGGACCCCCTCCTGCTGCCCAGCGCGGCCCCCGGCCCACCTTGCTCAGTGCCCTGTGGTGAGTCACCAATGTTGACGGCCAGCTGGCTGCCAAAGGAGTTCACCCCCATCATGCTGGCGGGGCCGTGGGTGCCGGCCAGCGAGGAGAGCTGGCCGGGGTTGCGGGGGACGCTGTACAGCGCCTCGGCGATGTCTGCCGCTCGCTTCAGGATGATGTCCTGGGATGGGATGACACAAATGGGGATGGTGTAACCCCGTGGCATGCAGAGCCTGGAGTGACCCCATGGCTATGCTGGGCAGCGATGGGGCAGGGGAGGGCTGAGACCGCCCCAGCTCATGTCACCTTCCAGGGCACCCGCAGCCCCAGTGGTCCTCGGGGCACAGGACGGGATGTGCCAGGCAGTGATGGGACAGGGGAGACTGAGACCCCCCAGCTCGTGCCGCTGGCTGGGAAGGACGTGGGAACAAAGGCAGCTTTGGAGGCACCAGCCCCACAGCCTGACCCGGCGGCTCCCCTTCCTCTGCAGGTGGGGGCCCGGGGGGGGGCCCACAGCGCTGACTCAGCGCCGAAGGAATCCTGATGTGAAGCAGATGTGGGACTGGAAGCCCGGGGCCGGCTCCTGCGTCCCTGCTCCAGTGCTGTGGGCTCGGGGTGCAGACCCTGCTGAGTGGGCGGGGTGGGGGGCTAGGGACAGGAGGGTGGGATGGGCTGGGGGGGCCTGGCGGGACTTGGGGGGGGTGGTACCTGGTTGCTGTGCGGCATCCCGTAGAGAGCCTCCACCAGGTCAGCTGCCCGCTTCAGCAGGACCTCCTGGGCAGGGAGTGGGACGGGGCTCAGGAGGAGCTGCACCCCCACCCCACCCCATCTACACATGGGGGACATGCAGGCACCCTGCCCCATCACCCTGCCACATCCCCATGCCAGTGACACATCCCCACGCCAGCACCTGCCGAAAGTGCCACGCGATGCCCAGAGCCCCAGCCCAACACCCCACAGCAGACCCATGGGGCTGGGACTCACAGGGCCCATTGCACCCACCCATGTCCCTCCCTGTGTCCCCCCATGGCCCTCCATTCCCCTGGGTCTGCTGGGGCAGGGGAAGCAGCACAGACACCCCCACACACACAGCGGGAGCTGAGGGTCAGGGAGCCAGGCCAGCCTGCGGGCTGCACCCAGCACAGGGGGGTGGCACAGGGGCTCTGTGTCCCCCTCCCTGTCCCTTGGTCCTCTGGCACTGCCAGGGAAGACCTCTGGGTCTGGGCAAGGTGGTGTCCAGCAGCCATGGGTGATGGCGTGTCCCTGCTGGGGGTTACGGAGCACGGCAGGGAGTACGGTACAGCATCTGCGCCCAGACCCGGGCAGGGGCTCCCTACCTTGGGCAGGCGCTCAGGGTCCCCAGGGTGCCGGGGGATGACCTTCTGCAGCCGCTGGAACCCGTAGTCGATGGTGGGCTCATTCAGCGCTGCCGAGAGAGGAGGACTCAGCGGCTGCTGTGTGCAGGACCACCCTTCCCCCCCTCCTGCCCTGGCCCCGTGGGGAAACTGAGGCATGGACTGTGGGGCTCAGGGCTGAGCTGGGGCAGAGCTGGGAGGGGAACCCAACCTCCCGCATGGACACCTCAGCTGTCCCACCTGTCCCTGACTCGTGCCAACAGCCCCTGCGCCCCTTCTTCTCCCAGCCCCCTGGCTGTCAGCCGCAGCCCCCAGCCCCACTGCAGGGGTCCAGACGGTGCTGGAGCAGGGCAGGAGCTGGGGTGACATGGAGCATGGCATGAAGCCAGTGTGAGGAGAATGCCCAAGCCAGCGGCAACATGCTATGGCACATGGCACACAGCCACCATGGTGGCACTGGTCTTCCCCTACACTGTGCACAGTGTCCTGCTCACCCCACACACGTGTGCACGTCCCTGCTCACCTCACACAACACGCACAGGGCCCCAGGAATCTCTACCTGGGGGGTTTCAATACTGTTTTGCCTTCACTCCATCACCCCATTTGTACCCCCAACCCTGTCCCTGCCAGCAGGTCCTCCCGAGTCACAAAACTACCCTGCCCCTAACTCTACCCCCTACCCCCTAACCCAGCCCTGTCCTGCCCCACACACCTTTGCCCTACGCCCGTCCCCTTGCACCCTGGCCATCCCCTCACCCTAAGCCTGCTGCGGAGCTGCTGTTGGGGGGATCCCCAGGTCAAGGTAGGGCTGTCCCCAGGGGCTGGCAGCGAGCACAGAGATGCTCTGGGTACCGTCCTGGGGGTCTAGGGTCCCTTCCCCGGGGTCTGCGCCCCTCACCAGTGTAGACGAAGCGTCCCGGGGCACCCTTGCAGAACTGCTTGGACTTGTAGGAGAGCGTCACCTCCACCACGCCGGGGATGTGTCGTGGGGGGGTCTGCACCCGGATGGCGTGAGGCGTGATGAGCTGCAGCGTGAGACACGGCTCAGCCCGTGGCCGGGGAGATCATGCCAGCCCCCTGTCACCCCTCCATGCACCCCCCTACCTCGCTCCACACCAGCATGGTGCCGAAGACGACCTGCAGCCCATCGAAGAAGTTGTCCCCGATGACGATGACGGTGGCACCTCCGGTGGTCCAGCCCTCGCTGGGGCTGATGGCTTTGATGCAGGGGGTGGCTGCTTCGGGCAGGAGGGGAGAGACAGGGCAGCAGTGAGTGTGGGGGCACGCGGGGCGGGAGCGGGGGGCGCCGGGGTCGGGGCCAGGGGTGCGAGGCTGGGGGAGAGAAGGCAGAGAGGGAGAGCAGAGGCAGAGAGTGAGAACCAGGCAGTGGCGAGGGGCTGGGGACAGACATGGGTGGCCACAGATGCATGGACATGGACAGACACCAGGTGGGAGCAGGGGATGGGGGGGACAGGGTGGCTGGTGCTGTGAGATGGGGGTGACCAGGCTGAGTGGGACAGATGGGGACAGTGGGGAGGGGATGGGGACAGTGAGGGAGAGTATGTGCAGGGGATGGACGGGCGAGGATGGAGAGCACATTGGGGCAGGGGTTGGAAAGAGCATGCATGGGACGGACAGACAGAGAGCAAGCAGGTCAGACTGGTGGACAGGACACGTATGCATGGACAGAGGGACACAGAGAGATGTGGTAGATGCACGGATGGACAGAGCGGTGGGCAGACAGAGGGCACCCAGGAGGGTAGGACAGCCTGCGGGCGCGAGACGGATGGAGGAACGAAGGGACAGACAGAAAACGTAGGTGCACGGCGGGTGGATGGAGAGGCCGTATATGTGTGCTGGGTGGACGGACAGACGTACAAGGCATAAATATGGGGCTGGGTGCCCACCTCCAGGGCTGCCCAGGGTGCCTGGGGTGCCCGGCAGGGAGTTGCTGGGGCTGGGGGAGCTGCAGCCTCTGAGCAGTGTGGGGCAGAGATGGGCACAGGCATGTCTCCCATGGGGGTCCCAGCACGGGGACATGGTCTCTGGGGCTGCCCTGGCACCGTGGGGCACACAGGGCCATGGGCTGGCTCTGGCACTGCTGGGGCAGAGGATGCCATGGTAGGAGCAGCACCCACTGGCACGGACGTGTGTCTGCCTCTCCGCATGGCCGTGCACATGTGCCAGGGCACGGCACACACATGTGCGTGGGCACGTGTTCTGTGTGCGCGTGTGCGTGGGCATGCTGGGCACTCGGCAGGGACTCACCTTCGGAGGGGTCAAGGCGCCGTGCCCGCCGCCCGTGCTTGGAGTTGTTGTGGACAAACATGTTGTCGGACACAGCCAGGACATGGCCATCCACGTTCACCGTTGTCGACACGACCACCTGCGGGACAGCCAGCTCAGGGCCACCATCTCCCCAATGCCCTCCTTGGGGTATGTCACCTTGCCCCCTGCTCATCTCCAGTGTCCACCCACTCCCTTCAGCATCCCGGGACCGTCAAGGGTGCCCTCCGCGCCCTCCGTGCCCTGGTGGTGACACGCGTGAGCAAATCTTCACCTGCGTGGCCGTGCACACCTGCGTGTGCATGGGTGTGCATACATGTGTGTATGCCAAGAGGTGTGTGTGGATCTGCACAGGTATGTGTGTGCACGTGTGCGTGCATACGTGTGCATGCATACGTGTGCATGCATACGTGTGTGTGCATACCTACGTGCAGCACACAGTGCCACAGGACCCCAGCACCAGCCTGACACCATGTCACCAGCCTGGGGCACCCCGATCCCCAGGCGAAACCCCAGCCCATCCCCTGTGTCACCG
Source organism: Limosa lapponica baueri (assembly GCA_002844005.1). Classification (NCBI taxonomy): domain Eukaryota; kingdom Metazoa; phylum Chordata; class Aves; order Charadriiformes; family Scolopacidae; genus Limosa; species Limosa lapponica. The sequence goes on from KZ505697.1 coordinate 278,815, forward strand.
GCCCAGGGGACCCTGGACCCTAGGGGACACCTCAGCCCATACCCTGCATGCCCCCCCGCCCCTGCACCCCGCTCCCCCCCTCCGGCGTGGACTTGGCTGCTCTCCCGGAGCTGCTTGGCGCTATGCAAATTGGATAGGTCGTTAATCATGTAAAAATGTCACAATTATCATATCTTTACGAGAGGCCCTAATGAAGGCGCCCGTGCTGGGTGGGGGACGGGCCGGACCCCCCCACACACTCTGCTCCGCTCCTGAACTTCCAGCTGCTGCGGGGAGAGCTGGGTTGCGGGCAGGGGACGGGGGGGAGTGCGCGGGGACGAGGGGAGCTGGGGGCTGCGGAGGGGGCGAGGGGAGTTAGGGTTTGCAAAGAGATGGAGGGAAATCAGGGTTTGCCAGTTAGGGTTTGCAAAGGGGTGGAGGGGAATTAGGGTTTGCAAATAAATAAGAGTTTGCAAAGGGGGGGGAAGGGAATGGGGGGTTCGCAAAGGGGTCCAAGAATTGGCGTTTGCAAAAGGGTCCAAGGGGAATTAGGGTTTGCAAAGGCAGTGAGAGAAATTGGGGGTTGCAAAGAAGAGCTTGCAAAGGGGATGAGGGCAATTGGGGTCTGCAAAGGGTTTCAAGGGGAATTAGGGTTTGCAAAGGGGTCGAGGGGAATTAGAGACTTAAGTCCCATTTGGGGAATCAAGTTCCCAATTCCCTTCCAGCCCTTCGGTAAAATATATGAAGTCTCCAACCCTGTCCCCTCCTGCAGTCCCGGTGTGTGGGGCAGGGTTTGGAAGGGGGTGCTGGGTGCTCACCTGGAAGCGCCGCATATCCCGGGGGTTCCCCGCATTCTTCAGGCAGTTTTGGTTGCATTTGAGAAAAAACTTGAGGAAAAACCTGGTTTGGAAGGAAAGAACCCAGAGGTTGGTGCTGGCAAACCAGGGTGGGGGTCCCAAAGACCCTGCAATGTCTCCTCCCACCCCATCCCTTGGTTCCTGGCGCTGGAGCAAAGCAGAGCTGACTGTCTCTGCTGTCCTGGCATCCCCAAATGGAGGTAGTCTCCCTGCACGTCACATCATGCACCGGAGACGTGCGAGGGTGCTCCCCATGGTCTCCCGTGCACACCTCAGTGATACACACGTGTGCATGCACCATGTAGAGGTGGCACACAGCCAAAAACACACACGTGTGTGTGCACACATACACACACTGCGCGGCTGCAGGGACCCCAGGGCGTCCCGCGACACCCCCCGGCTGTGCTGGGTGCTGCTTCTCCCTGCCCATGGGGGTCCAGCAGGTGCCAGGCAGCATCCCGAGTGGAAGATGGTCGGGCAGGAGGGCGAGCTGCTCCCGCCACGTCCCGGCCTGATGAAATATTCAGGCTGCTTGTCCATGGCCCCGTAATCAGCCTCCGCCCCTCAATAATTAATGGGCAGTGGCAGCAGTGGCAGCAGAGGCGCTCACGCTCGGGGCTGGGACAGGAGGAGAGCCATGAGGCCACCATGGTGCACATGTGTGGGGGGACCACGGTGCACACTCCTGGGAACATGGATACGCGTGTGGGAGCACGGATCCACACCTGGGGGCATGGCCAGATGTGGTCCCTAGGACCTGGGTGCACACCGGGACTCTCACCCCGCGCACTTTTGGGCACCGAGGTGAGAGACCTGCTGTCCCCGTCCCCAGCTGTGGAACACCCCATGGTTCCTGGCCACAGGCACCCTGCATGGCCACACACACGCACATGGGCACGCTCAACCTGCATGTGGGTGCACACACACACACACACACAGAGATATTTGCTCTGTACCATGCCCAACCATCACGCTGTGCCAGCCCACGTTGCCAGGGCACATCACTGTGCGGTGCCAGCTCACTGCACTGGCCCCGGTGATTGCACAGCGCCAGGTCACTGCCGTGCCAAGTCACCACACCATGGTAAGTCCCCGAGCTGTGCCAGATCACCCCACCATGACAGGCTACTGCAGCGTGCCAGCTCGCCTCACTGTCTCACCTCACTGTCCCACCTCACTGTCCCGTGCCAGGCCACCGTTTCTCTCCGTGCCACCTCCTTCCTTTAGCCTGGCATGAGGCAACCTGTCTCCCAGCCCCATTGCTGATGTGCTTTGGGCTCTGCCCTGCCCAGGCAGGCAGCCCTTCGGCGAGCCCTGGGCACCGCGTGGGGCTGGTACATCCCACTGTGCCATCCTGTCCCCATCCCACTGTGCAATCCTCTCCCCATCCCAGCATGCCATCCTGCCCCATCCCTGTGCGCCATCCTGCACCCCACCCCAGTGTGCCATCCTCCCCTCACCCCAGTGTGACATCCTGCCCACATCCCAGCCTGCCATCCAGACCCATCCCAATGTGCCATCCTACCCCATCCCACTGTAACATTCTGTCCCCTCCTGAGTCTGCCACATCCTGTCCCCACCCTTATGTGCCATCCTGTCCCATCCCACTGTGTCATCCTGCCCCCATCCCAGTGTGGCATCCTGCCCCCCATCCCAATGTGCCATCCTGTTCCTACCCCAAAGTGCCATCATGTCCCCACTCCAGCACGCCATCCTGCCCCCACCTCAGTTGTGCCATTCTGCCCTATCCCACTGTGCCATTCTGTCCCCACCCCAGAGCGCCCACTTCTCAGCAGTTTGTCCTGGCATCTCATCTGAGTATCCAACCCTGGCACCTCACCCCGACATCCCGTGCCAGCACCCTGCCTTGGCCCACCCTGTACCTCCCCAGTGCTGCAGTGGGGCTGGGGAGCGGGATGTAGGGGACAGGAGGGTGGGGAGGGGATGCAGATGCCCATGGGGAAGTTTCCCATGGCCTGTTAGCTGCTGGTGGAGACTGGAGGGGAGGATGGACCTCCAGGGATGACGGAGCACCTGGGGACGTGGGCATCCCTGGGACCCCCTGTGATGGGAGCAGCAGGAGTAGCCTGTCCATCCCCATCCCTGGGGGGCATGGGGCAGGGGGAACACAGCCCATGGGGTCACTGGGAGCCCCCCAGGGGACTCTGGGGACCCTGTGGGACCTCTGAGCAGAGAAGGCACCTCCAGACCATGCCCCCATCCAGGGGCTCCTGCCGTCAACCAGTGCTGGGGCACACAGAGAGGGGCTCCCATACCAGTGCTGCCGGGACGCTGCCCACAGGGGATGGTTTTCCCAGGCAAAGGCAGGAAGAGGGGGACCCCCCCCCCGTGTCCCCCCATCACCCGCCACCCAGCAGGTGGTAATCAGGGGAAGGAAGGAGCTGGAAAACGGCAGGAAAACTCCACACCCCCCCCGCCAGGAGATTGACAGGGGCTGTGTGGGGCTGGAGGGTGACCCCCCCGGCCCCTCCCAGCCCCCCAGCCCAGGCTCTGCACTGCTGAGGGGGGGCTAATCCTGAACCCCAGGTCGGCCCCGTCCCCCCCGAGCGGCAGCCGCGCATATGGGCCCGGGAGTTAAAAATACAGGCGCTGTGCATGCATTAGCATCCCTAATGCACAGCGCTCCCCATTTAATATGCAAATTCCCGGCGCTGCTGCCGAACACCTTCTGTTCTGAGCGCATAAATTTGAATTTGCAATTAGAATAATCTTGTATAATTAATGAAAAGCGTCAATTTTAGCTCCTAAGTAATTTGATTAACATGTTGATAGGGCACTTATCTGGCTCTCTAAACCAGTGGGGCTGGGCGTCGGGCTGGGAAGCAGGGCTGGGGGGGGGGCTGAAGGGGGAGCGGGCGGTGGGCTGGGGACTTGCCTGGCCCCGGGTGACCCCCGAGGACCCTGGGGACAGAGGAGGACGCGGGGACATGGGGGAAGCCGCCAGCTGCCCTCAGCACAAAAGAGGGAGAGGGCTGGGGATGCCACCACCCTGGGGACGTCACCTCCTTGGGGCAGGGTCCCAAGGGAGAAGGGGACTGGGGTGGGCTCAGGGGAAACTTGCCCTGGAGGGGGAACAACCCCCACCCCACAGGAATCCAGGCCTGGGCTCAGCCCCAGCCTCCAGCACAGGGAGGTCATGGAGCACCCTGGGACTCCCTGCACATCCCAAAAGCACCAGCACGGGGCGCAGCATCCAGGACACCTGCGGGACAAGGAAGCTGAGGGGACAGGGGGACACGGGGATGCCGTTACCGTCAGGTTTGTCTTGGCCGGGCTGTGGCAGCTGCATCCCGTGGCCATGCTGAGAGTTCCAGGGGCCGTGATCCCCACAGCTGGCCGGGGGAGGCGGGGGGGCAGCACAGCTGGCTGGCGCTGGCAGGGCTGGGAGAGGCCAGGGGTAAGGGACCTACTGGACCTACTGCAGGTCCAGTGTCACGCCAGGGGGCTGGGGACAGTGGGAGTGCGAGCAGGATCATGTGCCACCCCCTACCCCCAGGGACCCAGGCATCCTGCTGCACCTCAGGGACAGGGGGAAACCACTCGTAGGGACACCCCAGGGCTAAGGGACCCCAACTGCAGGCAGGGTGAGGCACGGAGGGTGCATAGCCCCCATCCTCCCCACCACGTCCCCCCGGCCCCAGTGCTGAGATGACTGAGCCCTGCAGAGCCAGTCGGGGCCACTAAACCCCCCAGCACCCCTGAAGAGCCTGGGCTTCACTTGGCATCACCAGGGAGGTGCCACCATGCCAGGTGATGCATGGGGACAGAGGGACAGGGACACAACACGCTGGGTGGAGGGACAGAAGGACAGAGGGATAGACTTGTGGGGTCTGGGGGTGATGCAAGATGGAGGGAGGAACAGCTCAAGGGCTGGTGAAAGGGGTGGAGAAGGGAGGGAGAGAAGGAGGGAGAAGAGAAAGAAAGAAGGAAGGAATGGACAGGTGAAGGGAGGAATGGATGGACGGATGGAAGGAGAGATGGATGGAGGGAAGTATGTATGCTTACGGGTGTATGGAGGGAGGTGGGATGTGTGCTGTGCAGGGAGGGCAGAGGGTCAGGGCTGCAGACAGACACCTGACCCAGTGCCAGGAGGACACGGTCTCCGTGCCCACACCAGACGGTGTTGCCTGTGCCAGGCTGGGCTTTCTGCCCCCCATCGGCGCTGTGCCATGTGTCCCAGCCCAACAGGGAGAACGGGTGCATCCCTCCCCGTGGGGCAGGTGCCCAGCCCATGCCGTGGGCACATGCCTGGGGACACCATGCAGCACCAGGGTCTCCCTGCAGCACATGGCCCCAGAGCCAGAGCGGGGCTGCCACGCGTTCCCCGTCGTTTGCCGAAGTGGCTGGATGTTGCCTGTATTATTTATTTGTTTGATGCGCGTCGGAAGTGCCGCGCTGACGGCAAACAGCGCTTTCCCCATCTGTCATGGCTGGCTGTCACCGCAGCCCGGCACGGGGCCCGGCAGCCAACACAGCATGCCAGACCGGGGGGCAACGCGCGCCCTCCCGGCCCCCACATGCTGCTCCCCCAGCTCATTAGCACTAACGAGGCAGTGCTTGCACCCACTCCCCAGCCCTGGGGACGCCTCACCCTGGCTCCCTGGGGGACCCCCCGCTGCTGCCCCCCTCCCTTGGCCCCAGCGAGGTGCAGGGGGGAGCCCCTCGCCCGGGGTCGCCGGTACCTGTCGATGATGACGGGGTCAGAGGGGGTCTCGTTGCGGTTCCCACAGCTCTTCTTGTCGCAGCAGCGGCTGGGCACGGCCAGGGAGAGGAGGAGGCGTGAGGGGAGCCGGGCAGAGGCTGGATCCAGCCCCACACCCTCCAACCCCCATGGGAAAACCCACCAGATCCCATTCCCCACCCCTGTGCCCCCCACCATCACCCAGACCTGTGCTGCGGAACAGGGGGGTCCTGCCCCACGGCGGGACAGGTTTGGGGGCAGAGGTGCAGAGGAGACAAGCAGGTGCCCCACAAGAGCCCGGGGTGCTGGGCTGGGGGGGGACCCCAGGACAGGAACATCAGCTGTGTGATGCCAGGGCATGGGGGGATCGTGGGAGAGAGGGCACCCCTGGGGTATTGCCCTTACCCACCCCATGCTGCTGTCCCACACCATGAGGCTGGGCTCCAATTTGGGTCTTTCTGGGGCTCAGGGGGCACCCCAGTACTGGGAAACACTTGGTAAGCCAAGGCGGGGGTGGGGGGGAGGCTCTGAACTAGAGGTGACCCGTCCCCGCGCCATCCCTTGGGGGCTCCACGTCACCCACGGGGCACACGGCAGGGCCGGGCTCGTGCCGCCGCTGGCCAACAAACACGGCAGTACCGGCCCCGGGGAGCACAGTGGGGAGGGGGGACCCCAGCCCTGGCATCGTTAGCACGGCTCCTGGAGATCAATTAGCTGCGCTGGCACGGAGCGCTAATTTGCACAAACACCGAGCGCGAGGGTGGTAAACAAGAGCGGCGCTAATGGGGCACGGGGGACCCCGTGCCGGCAGCAGGCAGCGGGGGCAGGCAGCGCTCACTGCCCCTCTGCCCAGCCCGGCATCCCTGGTGCTGCCAGACCCCCCCCACCAGGACACCCACCGAGACCCCCGCCTACCTGCACATGATCTCGTGGGTGAGGAGGACCCGGCACATCTCTGGGTTCTTGTCTTGCCCCTCGTAGATGATGGCCTGAGGGGGGAGAAGAGAGCACGCGGGGGGGTGCCACCGCCTCCCAGCATCCCTGCCCGTCCCCTGCCACCGCTCCAGCTTGTCTCCAACCTACAGACCCTCCCTGGGTGACCCCAGGCAGGGTGGAGGACCCCAATGGCAGCTGGGGTAGGAGAAGGGCTAGACAAGGAGTGCTCGTGCCTGCCTGGCACTCTCATGTATGTACATGCGTCTGCAGGTGGCTCGGGGAGGTCGGGGGATGATGGGGTTGGGGGCTGCAGGGCCAGGGATGTTAGCCCCCACCTTGGCCATCCCCCCCTCCGGCCTTACCTGCTTGGACATGGAGTCGATGAGGCGGACGTAGAGGTCCTGCTCAGTCCGGAGCCCTGCGGCGAGAGGAAAAGGGTCAGCCCTGCCCGCCCCCCCAGCCCCCCAGCCCCGGCACCCACCGTTGCTGTACAGCAGCTGGAGCCGGTAGTGGATCCCGTTGTTGGTTTTCTCGCCGTTCTGCTCCTGGGGGGAGGACAGGAGACATCACTGTCCCCTCTCCATGCAGCTCTCCACCAGCCCCAGCCTGGCCCAGGGCTGCTGAGCTGCTCTGGCAACTCCCCACATGTGCAATGAGTTTGGGAGAGGTCTCAGCCTCTGCAACACAGGTTCAAGTGCCCCTCCAAGAGCAGTGGGATGGCCAGGCAGAGTGACGCCATCCCCACCACAACCCCATCCCCACCACAAGCTTGGCCCCGGGGGGGTCTCACCCGCTCCTTCTCCACGAAGTCGATGAAGGAGGTGCGCTCGATCTCCACGGGCTGGCCCTGCCGGTCGTACATGGCCAGGACGAAGTGGAAGAAGTTGGATTTCCGCAGGTTGGAGGGGGGCTGCTTCTCAAAGTGGGCTCGTGCCAGGCCCACTCCGCTGCCAACAGGAGGAAGAGGGTGGGTTAAGCACAGGGTGGCTGCCGCGACCCCCAGCACCCCCTCCCCAGGGCCACCCCAACACCAGGGGAAGGACTTGGCGGGAGCTGCCGAACTCCCCCATGGGAGGAGGTGTCCCACAGGGTGCTGTGGACCAGGATGAAGGGAGCAACTCAGACCCCCATCCTGCCCCGTGGCCGGGACATGCCCATGCCCAGGCTGTCCCTACCACTCGCAGGGCTTGTCCTTGGGGGAAGCAAGGCTAAAGTCAGCCCTGGTCCCCAGGGAGGGGACAGTCTGCAGCCCTGGTCCATGGGGAGGGGAATCACCCCCAGGGCACTGCAGGGGCTCAGCCACTGGCCTTGCACCCCATCACAGGTGGGGACATCAGGGTGCACCCCCCCGAGCGTGCATCAGCGTGCACACTCACAGAGACGTGCACCTACACGCGTGTGCACAAGGTGGCTGGGGGAGCCTCAGCAGAGCCGGGGGTGGGTGGGTGTGTGTTCAGGGTGGGGGTCAAGGAGCTGGGGGGGGACACAGGGTGGAACATGCCAGCAGCATCCCAGGGGACACCGAACAGCTCTTCAGCAGCGTCACCTGCCCCCAGCTCTGCCTACACCCTGGCACAGGAGCCCTCCGCAGCCGAGCCCAGCCCTGAGGCATCCTGCTGCCAGCCCGCAGAGCCACCCCTGGGCTTGCCCGTGGCACCGACTGTTCCGAGGGCCACCACTGCTGTCCTTGCACGGAAGCCCAGGGCGACAGGACAGAGACAGCACAGGGGAGGGTGGCAGAGCCATCCCCAGGGACAACGGCTCCAGCACCGGCCAGTCCTCGTGCCAGTCACTTCATCCCCAGCCCCAAGTGTGGTCCCTGCAGCTGACCAGTGTCACCGCTGGTGCTGTGATAGCCAGCGCGGCGTCGGCGTGGGGGGCCCCGGGAGCTGGACCAGCCCCATTGCGGCTGCCAGCGAGGCGAAGGGGCCAAGATAAATAGGCGGATGTAAAAAGTTCCCCCCTTTCATGAATAAAAACACATTGGCCAACGAGTGGAAGGGGCGGGGGGGAAGGGGGGAGGGTTGGCTCCCCCCGCACAGACCTTGGAGGGGCTTAAGCTACCAGAGCTAGTTCTGCTGTTGCGCTGGGGACAGTTCCTGCACCCCATGGTGACCCCACAGACCTTGCAAATTCCCCTCTCCCCTCCCAGTGCGTAGCAGGACCCCATGGACCTTCCAGCCCTCCCCCCCCAAGTGTGGAGCAGGACGATGCAGCTCCCCAAATCCTGCCATGCCCTTGTGGACCCTGCTTCTCTGGGGGCAGCCAGGGCCCAGACAGGGGTCAGCACTGGGGTGCAAATGCCGGGAGGACACACAAACATGCAGGGGGGTGCCCCACTGAGGGTCCCTGCCTGCCCCAGCACCCCTAGCCCTGCTCCTGGAAGCCCACTCAGGGACACAATTTGGGAGGTGATGGGCTGGGGCCAGGTGTGACCCATTGATTGCTGGCTGGACGTGGTCCCCACTGCAGGGTCCCTCTGCTACCACTCCTGGCCATACTGGGACCTGACTGTCACCTGATGGGTGGCCTGGGAATGGCATGGGGGTTGGTGGTGGTGTCACACCCAGCCTTCTTCCTGCAGCACCCTTCTGGGGGGACCATTGAGGAGACAAGCCCCGGGGTGCAGGGATACAGTGCATGGGTGAGAAGCAGAACCCCCAGCACCGCCCCCCCCCCCCCCATCTGGCTGGGACACGGCACATGGGTGGGGGCTAGGGTGGGGACACCCCTCCACCCACAGCCAGAGGACAGAGAGGGTCCCTGAGCCCTGCAGAGGCTGCCTGCGCCCTGCAGAGCCCCCTGCCCCCTGGGGCCCCCTGCTGGGGTGGCTGATCCAGCTGTGGGGTGCTTTGCGTCCCCCCACCCCACTCCTCTCAGAGCTGCTCCCACAGCCTGGCGCTGCCCAGGGCTGACACCTGCGCCCAGGGCTGACCCCTACACCCAGGGGCATTGCTGGCTGCATGGGGACATGGGGGACGCAAGGACATGGGGACACAGAGACACCTCCCAGGGTCCCATACAAGTCACAGCAACCAGCATCTCATCCAAAAAGAGAAAATAAAAATGGGGTTCAGCCCTTTTACCAGCATCCTGCTCCTGGTCTCAGCAGCACCCAGGAGCCCGAGGCAGAGCCAGCACAGGGTGGGGAGAGACCCCCAGGCACCCTCGCCTCCTTTAACGATGCTCTTAGGGGTTTAATTACCCCCTGGCATTGTCCTCAGCCCCAGTCCCGCCCCCAGCTGTGGGCACTCGCCGAGGCCAAGTGTGAAGCCCAGACCCTGAAAACCCTGGGGACACTTCTCTGGGGACAAGTCTCTGTGATGGAGAAAAAAGCTCGTTAAGCTAATCACTGGGAAGACGAAAAGTCCCCAGTCGGCAAACACCAGTGTATACGCCTGGCGCGCTTGCCTGGCACACGTGTGCCTGTGTGCATGGCCAACATGTGTGTCCAGGCACACATGTGCAGACAGACGTGCACACTCGTGTCCCTGGGCACTGCTGATGGTCATGTCCTGACACACCCCATGGGTGGCCCTTGTCCCCTACCCAAGAGCTCCAATTGGTGCTGATGGCTTTGCTCTCGGGGCCCGTCCCCATGGCATCTGGCCCCGCAGCATAGGGTGCTGACCCCACATCCTCACCAAGCCCCCAACCCCCTGTACCCAGCCGGCGCTCCGCTCAGCTCCCTGAGGGACGGGGACCCCCGGTGTCACGGGGACCTCTCTGCCCCCCAGCAGCATCCCTGGCCCTGCCACACTGGAGCCCAGCCACCCAGCTGACGGGAAGGTGGCATGTTGCCGGGAGGGCGGCTGCAGCAAGCCAGCACCCGCCGGGCCCCCCCATTCCCCTCTGCCCCCCCAAACCTTCAGCCCTAGAGTGCTCAGGGAGGGGGGGGCGATGGAGCCGCCAGCCCAGCTGTTTAATGGCTGCATCTCTGCTCCCAGCGCTGCCGAGACCCCAGCGCTCCAAGAGCCGAGCCCGGCTGCCATTAATTATTAAAGGCAATCAGAGCATTTCCTAGCAGAGGAGCCCAGCGAATGTCTCTTACAGTAAAGCAACATCTTCCCTTGGCGGAGCCGCCAGGCACCCGGGGCACCGTGCAATTACGCAGCCATGGCTCCCCGGGCGGCTCTGCCAAATGGGGGGCACGGGGGGGGCGTTCCCGGACCCTGCCTGGGAAGATGAGACCCCATGTGGGCTCACCCCGTGGCCCCTGGCCCCTCTGCCTTGCTCCGGGACCCCAGCTCCCCTGCCCTCCCCAGGGCATGCTGTGGGTGACGGCTGGCATTGCCCGGGGACGGTGCGGTGGCCACAGGGTCCCACTGGAGTCGGGGGGGTCTTTGTGGGTGCTGGTGTTTGCAGGGTGGTGGTACAAGCCCCCCCCAGCCGGGGGTCCAAGAGGGGTGCGGGATGCAGGGTGGAGGCAGGCTGGGTTTGGAGGTGACGAACACCCCTTGAGCATGTCCACACACACGTCACTGCTGGCACATGAGGCACGCGCCCCTGGGATGGGGAGGAGACGGGGGCCTGGAGGACACCGCAGGCTGTCCAGCAGCTGGCAGGGGTGGGCAAAGGGTCTGCGAGCCCCATCCTGGCACACTGGGCGCATAGCATGCAGGACGCCGTTGGCACACAGAGACACACGGGCAGATACGTCCCTGCCACTGGGCAGGATCGCTGTCAGAGCCCCTGCAGCCGTCCCAGCCCTGTGCGTGTGTCCCCTGCCTCCTGCTCCCCCCAGTGCTGCCGGAGCCAGGGACGGGCGGGAGGGGACTGGATTTCACCCCCTTTTCTCGCAGCCGTGCTCCAGGGCACGGGGAAGTTTCTGGGTGCGCAGCAGGAAGGCCAGCACCCCCCTGCACCCCAGCTTGGACACTGCCTCCCCCGGCTCTGGCGCTGCCCCCCTCCCCAGGTCCCTGGGGCCGGGTGGGACCCTCGATCCAGCTGCTCTCCGGGGGCTCCAGGCTGGGCTATGGCAGAGGCTGTCCCCCCCGGTGGTGGCTGTGCTGGGACGGGACTGGGGTGGCTTTGCCGGGGCTGGCAAGGGGAAGGCTGCAGTTTTCAAGCATCCCGGAGCATCTGCAAACACGGCGGCTTTGGGAGGGACCGCAGGGAGCCCCCAGAGCTTCAGCTGCGGGTCACAGCCTCTGGCGCAGTCACAGCCCCTGGCAGAAAGCTGGCAGCGGGGCTGACACTGTGGCTGGGGACCCCGTGCTTGGGGACGGTGCACACAGCTGGAATACCTAGCCCACAGAGCGGGTCGGCTCTGGAAGTGTTGGGTATGTCCCACTCTGCCAGAGCCCTGTGCAGAGGGGAGACACCCCCCCCCCCCCATCCCCAAATGTGCTATCCCTGGCTGGGCAGAGTGCGTAGGGCACCCCAGGAAGGCAGTGCCCAGGCTGACCCAGGTCCCCTCAACCCCTGTGCCATGGGGCACCAGCGATGAGCCACGGCATCGTCTGTCACCCCTGGACAAAGCCGCAGCACGCTCCAAGCACAGTCCCCCCTTACTGCCCCCCCAAACCCCACGGCGCACGTTGGGGGGGCAGCTGGAGCTGGGTTTGGCAGTGAAAGTGTCTTCCAGCCACAGCCGGGACCCCTCCAGGCACAGGGTGGAGAGAGAGCAGGGGCCAGGGTGCACGGAGCTCCCCAGGAAGAGCAGGGAATGAGAATGGGGTGCACGGAGCCCTGAGCCCCCCGGGGGAGGGTAGAAGATGGGGCCGGGGCACACGGAGCCCCCAGGGGAGGGCAGGGGATGGGGCCAGCTGGGGGATGGGTGGGCATCGGGCTGCGGTGTGGTGAGCCTGGCAGTGCCAGCTGCCTGAGTGCCTGCAGCAGTCGCTTGCCCTAGCTGATGCTACCAGCCCTGCCCGGGAGACAGGGATGGCACCGCTACCAGCCCTGTCCTTGCCCTCGGCAGCTTTCCCCAGCAGAACTGGGGCTCAGGGTGCTGGTCCTGGCCCCGGTGGACACACAGCACAGCACAGCACAAGCCCCTTGCAGCTCCTGCTCCGCTGTCAGCACCCACTGGCCCTCCCAACACACGGCAACGAGCCTGGCATGCACAGGGTGCCAGGAGGCGGCTTAGGATGCCTCAGGTACCCGGGGGTGCTGAGGTCTGCGGGGGCCCCCAGGATACCCAAGGTACGAAGGGGTAAGAGTTACCCGGAGGCCCAAGGAGCCCAGACGTGTGGGGCACCTGGGGTGCCTGAAGTACTTGGTGGGTACAAGGCACCTGGGATGCTCAAGGCATCCAGGGCTGCCCAGGGATCCCGGGGTGCTGAAGGTATGGGGTGCCTGGGGTGCCCACTGTGCCTGGGGTGCCCATGGCACCTGGGATGCCTGTCGCATCCAGGATGCCCACAGCACTGGGGATGTTCACAGCACCCAGGATACCTGTGCAGCCCGTGGTACCTCGGATGTTTGTGGTGTCCAGGATGCCTGAGATGCACACAGTGCCTGGGATGCCCACGGTGCCCAGGATGCCCACAGCGCCTAAGAAGCCTGTGGAGCCCATGGTACCTGGGATGCTCATGGTGCCTGGGATGTCTGGGATGCCCAGAGTGCCTGGGATGCCTGTGGTGCCCAGGATGCCTGCAGTGCCCAGAATGCCCATGGTGCCTGGGATGCCCACAGCACTTGGGAAGCCCGCAGTGCTCAGGATGCCTGCAGAGCCTGGGATGCTCATGATGACTGGCATGCCCACAGCACCTGGGATACCCGTGGAGCCTGCAATGCCCATGGAGCCCAGGATGCCTGCAGTGCCCAGGATGCCCACAGCACCTGGGATGCTCACAAGCCTGAGATGCCTGCAGAGCCCAGCATACCCACAGCACCCGAGATGCCCACTGGACCCGGGATGCCTGCAGTAACCGGGATGCCCGCGGAGCCCCTTACCTCTGTGCCGCTGTGCTGGCGTCCAGGATGCCGGTGCCCTGCAGCCAGCGGACGGAGGGCAGCCCAGCGGTCAGCGGCTCTTCCTTCATGGGCAGCCCCCCCCGGGGCAGCGCCTCCTGCACGGAGAACATGGCAGGGGCTCAGCGACCGTCCCCAACTTTCCTGCCCCGGGCCCGGCAGCGGAGCTCAGAGCCGGGCAGGTGCCGGGGGCTGCCGTCCCGGCCGCCGGGGAAGCGGCATCTGCGGCGGGTGGCCGGGCGGGAGCTGGGGGGAGGCTCGGGGGGAAGCTCGGGGGAGGCGGGAGGCGGAGGCAGGCGGAGGCAGGGCCGGAGAAGTTGGAGACGGAGGCGACCAGCAGCCAAGTGCGGGGACCAGG
>KZ505697.1:293459-304632 GCA_002844005.1 Limosa lapponica baueri
GGAGGCGGGGGCCGCGGCCGGGCAGGCTGACATCATTCCGGGGAGGAGCGGTCCCTCCCCGCGCCGGCGGAGGGGCTCCGCGGCCAGCGCCGCACCGGCCGCGCCAGGGGAGGGGGCGGTGGGGACCGGGCACCTCGGGGGCATCCGGGACGGGATGGACCAGAGAGACCCAGTGCTCCCTGGGACAGCCGGGGGGACCGCAGTGCCTCCTGCCCCGAGATACCCCAGGCAGGCCCCGGGGATACCCCGGAGGAGACCCCACCGCATCCCCTGAGATGCCATGGAGAGACCCCAAACAGGTCCTGGTGCTCCCCCAGAGCAACATCACTATATCCCACAAGACACCCTGCAAAGACCCCAGGCAGGCCCCAGGGGTATCCTGGAGGAGATCCCACTGCATCCCCTGAGACACCCTGGAGGGACTCCAAACAGGCCCCAGGGACACCCAGAGGAGATCCCGCTGCTTCCCCCGAGATGTCCTGCAGGGATCCCAGGCAGGCCCCAGGGATACCATGGGGACAATCCAAAGGGGCTCTAGAGACAAGCACCCAGAGGAGACCCCAATGCACACCCCAAGACCCCCTGGAGAGACCCCAGGGATCCCCTGGAGAAGACCCTGCTGCATCCCTGGAGATACCCTGCAGAGACCCTCCCCTGCGTCGTGAAGTGCCTTGGAGAGAGCCCAAACGGGCCCCAGAAAAACCCAGATGAGCTCTGGAGACAAGCCAGAGGGACCACTCTGCACGCCCCGACACTCCAGAGAGGCCTCAGGGCACCTCCCAAGGGCTCCTCACAGAGACCCCCACGGACCCCTCACAAACCCTACTGAGACCCAGGCAGACCCTTGTGCCCTCCCACATGCCCAGCGTGACCCAAATGAGCCCCTGGTGCCAGAGTGACCCTGTTTGGGTCCCCTGCACCCCCAGGATCCCCCCACACTGGCCACCAATGAGACCCTCAGACACCTTGGAGTGACTCCAAAGAACCACCAAGCACCCAAAAACCCCAGTGTGACTTACCAGGCTCCCCCTGAGATGCCCCCCGCAGGGCCCCTGCACTCCAGAAACATCCCAGGGTGACTGCCGTGTCCCTCAGCATACCCCAGAAGTGACCCCAAAATCACCCCCAGTGTCCCACATAAAGCCAGCTGACTTTCTCTGGGGCACAGCCAGCATCTCCGTGTCTCAGCCCCCTACATCACCGTGCCCACAGCAGACCCATGGCGAAGAGTACCTGTCCCCATGCCCTCCCAGCCATGCAGGGTACAGGCAGGGAACAGGCAGGGAACAGGCAGGGTACAGGCAGGGAAGGGGGTGCCAGCCCTGCACAGCTGCCTCCAATCTGCATCCCAAAGAGGCTGGGAATCCCGAACCCCGACCGGCTCTGGGTCTGCCCTGCTGCAAGAGGGGATGCCAGCCCTGCGGTGGGAGCCGGGAGGTCGGTGTCCATGCCCAGGCACCCAGGCTGTGGGCAGAGCCGGTGAGGGACCCCCGGGCAGCCCCTCCTCGCAGGCAGCGTCTCTTGCACACTGCCCCCTCGCTCATACCCCGTGTGGGGGCTCTGCAACCTGTCCCCCAGCTCAATGCCACGCTGTGCCCTTTTCCCTCTGGCCACACAGCCCCAGGGCTGCCACAGCACCTACATGGGGCTCTGCAGGCAGACCCCCCCAGGGGGCTTGGCAGCAGGGGCTGAGCCCACCCACAGCCCACCCAGCAGCCCCTGCTGCCCCTTGGTGCATCCCAAGGGCTGGTGGGGCCGTGATGGCTCCTGCAGAAACCAGGTGTCCATCCCAGCATGCATCCATCCATGCCCACATCCCTCCCAACATCCATCTATCCATGCCCCTATTCATCCCAGTGTCCATCCATCCATGCCCCCTCCATCCTGATGTCCATCCGTGCATGCCGTTATCCCACCTGGATACCCCAGCGACAGGCACCACTGAAAGAACCACAGCTCCTGCTGCGGGGGGAGTGGGGAGCTGGGGGGGACCTGCTCCCTGCCCCCCTTATCTCCCATTTCCAGGCAGCACTGGGCTGAGCCGTGCCAGGGGATTTGGGTCCCTCCGCTGGGACTGGGTCCGTGGGGAGCCGTGTTCCCTGGTGCGGCTCCGGTAATGGGCCCTAATGGAGGCAGCGTGGCCAAGCGCTGGGGGGGGCAGCAGTGCAGCGGGGGCTGCCCCCACTCACGGCCGGGGGTGAGGTGGAATGCTCAGGGCCTCTCGTTCCGGCCACCCCACAGCAAACCCCTGTGGGGCTAAGCAGTGGGGTGGGATCTGCTGCACCCACTGCCCAGGGGCACATGCAGGGACCCTCACAGCCCCCCCCCCAACCTGCTTGTTGTGGGCACAGGGGCACTGGGGAGGGCTCCAGAGGGGCCTGGGGGTACGAGGGGGGACTGGAGGATGGGGCATGGGGGGAGCAGGGATTCTCATTCCCATTTCTCTCCGCCCAGATGGATTTTATGGATGGGCTTCTCCTTCCCACCGGCTAATGGGCTGCGGGACCCATGGGAGCCGCTGCGTTAGGGTAAGTGCAGGGTGGGGCTGAGCTGGAATGGGGGGAGCACATTTACCACCTCCCCTGGGACCCCCCTTCCCCTGCGGGCAGAACCAATGCTGCTGGGAGGGCTGGGTCACCCCCACAGCGGGGAGCTGGGGACCCCCACACAGCCGGGATCCAGCGCCCAAACTTCCCCTCCTGTGGGTCTGGGGCTGAGCAGGGGGAGAATGGGGACCCTAGGCAGGGCTGGCCCCCATCCCCACTCTCTCCTGGGCTGGAGAGAGACCCTCCAGTCCCCTCTTGGCATGGGCATGGGGAAAGGGGTTTGGCAGCAGAGCTGGGAAAGGTGACCCATGCCAGACCCACACCAAGCCTATGCCATCCTGTGCCAGACCCATGCCATCCCGCACCAGACTCATGCCAAGCCCCTGCCATCCCACACCAGACCCACGCCACCCCACACCAGATCCATGCCAAGCCAAGGCCATCCCTCAGATCCGTCCCCCTCCCAGCACCACCCCAAAAACCCGCCAAGCCCCCCTCACCAAGCCACCCGGCGCGTTCCACCCGTGCCATCTAGTGGGATAAGGCTAGAAGACAGCTGGGCTCCCACCATGCACCCGTTGGGTGCCCACCCCTCCTACGCCCCACAGCACCCCAGGGACACGCTTGGCACATGCCACCATGCTGGTATAGGGCACTGTCCCGGCACGGGGTGGGCGAGATGCACAGCCCCGGCCCTTGGGAGCAGCCACATCAGCTCCGGCTTTATTGCAAAATGAGTCTGTGGGGATGCGGGCACTCGGGGACGCTGGTGCCACACGGGGTCCCAGCCCCGCCTGCTGCTGGCACGGCCCCCACAGAGGGACCCCAGCACTGGGGGCAGCAGTCTGCGGTGCTAGGAGGGGTCGGGGCCACTGTGGGAGTCCCCAGTGTCCCTTACGCCGAGCTCTGGGCTGGCAAAAGTGTCCAGGCTGGTGGGTGAGGGGGACGGGTGCTGCCCGTCCTGGTCACTGGGGCGAGGGTCCCCGTGGGGCTGCGGGATGGCACTCGCTTCTTGTTTCTGGGAGGTGGAGACGTCGGGATGAACGGCGTGGTGGGGGCCAAGGTCCTCAGCCCCATTGTCCTGGGCAGCCCCACTGTCCCCCTGGGCTGGGACCATGCCGGGCAGCCTGTCCTCCTGGGGCTGAGCTGGGGCTGAGCTCGCGGCAGCTCCTCTGTTCCCCGGCACCTCGTCCCCACTGGCTGGTGCTGGCCGAGCCGCCCTCTCCATGCCAGAATCCTCCTCGGTGGCCACCGGTGTGACTTGCTGGTGGCACATGGGGCACGTGTCCTGCACGTAGAGCCACTTGCGGAGGCAGGCAGCATGGAAGAAGTGACTGCAGGGGGTGATGACGGCCACCTGCATGTCCTGCGGGCAGGGAGAAGATGTCACCCAGCGGGCAGGGGACCCCCCGGGGGCTGCCCAGAGCAGGGACCCCCACCATTGCAGGGGTGGCGGCAAGGGGAGGGGGCTGACCTGGAAGCAGATGGCACAGACATCGTTGTGGTCCCGCAGCTGCCCGCCCGTGGCCCGGGGCAGGGAGTTGATCTTCTTGGCAGCCTCGCGGCGCAGCAGAAAGCTCCTCCAGCCCGACTGAGCGCGCAGCCAGACATTGAAGTAGGAATGGATGATGATGACGGAGGCACCCATCCAGCTCCACTCTCCGAAGAGGGACTCCCAGGTGCCGTAGCCCACCACGCAGACGGCCACCAGGAACTCCAGCACCCGGCTCACCGCGTTCACGCAGTAGATGATCTCGTCCATCCGCTCCAGCGGTGTGTCCTGGAGCAGCTCCACCATGAAGAGGGCATAGATGAAGAGGGTGCCCATCACCTGGCAGGCAGCGGGATGGAGCCTTGTTGACGGTGGCCGGATGGCAGATTGCACATCCCCACGCAGCGTCACTGGTGGGGGCTGGGGGAGGTTGATTGGGGCAGGGTTGTGGGCATGGGATGAGCAGGGCTGCCCACCCGGGGGGGTCCAGTGAGACTCCAGGCAGGGGGAGCGAGAGCTTCCATACCTGCAGAGAGGTGAGCATGCAGCTGGAGACCAGGATGAGCAGCCAGAAATCCAGGTGGAAGAAGTGGGCGATCTTGTAGGCCATGAAGCAAGGGAAAACCAGCAAGAAGAGGCACATGCTGACGCCACGGAAATGCTTCCAGGGGCTCCTAGGGGAGGCACAGCTCAGCGGGGCCGTGCCCACCCTGGGAGCAGCACCCATCCCCCCGGGACCCCATGCTCCAGCCCCCTCCTCCTGCACTAATTCTGCCCAAAAATGGGCAGTTAGGACCCGAGGTGGAAGGAGCACATGGAGGGTATGGGACCCAGCCTGGCTCTCCCCCAAGGCAAGTGGGGAGGACCCCCACTGCTCCTCCCCACTGCCCCCCAGCATGGCGGGGGCCGGATCCTGCTGCTCTTCCTTCTCCCGGTACCTGTTGCGGGAGGCTCCCAGCGCCAGCACAATGGGATCAGCTATCTCGATCATGGACTGCAGCGTGGAAGTCACCACGATGAAGAGGATAATGCTGAGGAGGAAGGTCCGCTGGAGGATCTGCAGGTCGAGCAGCCCCGTCTGCAGCGCCAGCAGCAGCAGCGTCACACCCTCCGTCACACCCCTGCCAGGAGCGGGGTGTGAGGCCGGCAGCCACAGGCACACCGCACGTGGCACCGCGTATGCCATGCCCTGGTCACCCCGTGGGGACATGCCCCCATCCCCAGATCCCTCGCGACGCTCCCGTCCTCCCCACCCTGTGCTGGGATCCTGCAGGCAAACTGGGCTGGGAGGAGGGATGCCTGCCCGTGCCCCCTGCTGCGGGCTCACCTGTGCATGACGTTGCCATTCTGGAAGGCGCTGAAGCCCAGCAGGTAAAACTTGCAGAGGTTGAGGACACCCAGGGCGAGGTAGGAGACGGTGAAGGTGAGGCCGACGAGGGAGTAGGGGGTGCTGCAGCACTCAGCCGCGCTGCAAGGGAGCCCGGGATGAGCGTGGATGCTGGCAGGAGCCGACAGGGGCCAGACAGCACCAACTGGAGCCCCAGCCCCTCCTCATCCTCCTCCCACAGCCATGCTGGAGGAAGGCTGAGCTCCCCCAGGTCCTGCCTGCCCCCGTCCCTACCTGCTGAGGAGGAGGAAGAGGAAGCCCTGCTGGGCCAGGGGGCTGCTGGAGGAGGTGAGGAAGGAGGAGAGCCGGAGGGAGAAGAGTGCCAGCCAGAAGACAAGGAAGAGGAGCGGGATGGCCAGCTGGCTCCAGAGGGACACTGCCAGTGCGACCAGCCGGTACACCTCCAGTGCCTGTGGGGAGAGGACACTCAGCAGGGCTGCCCCCCATCCTGCCCCACACATGGGGGACAAGGAGGGTGCAGAGCCATGTGAGGGGACAGCCCTGCAGCGGACTGTGAATCAAGGCAGGCTCAGCATGGGAGCCCCCCTCCTGCAGCCCCCCATCCTGCAGCCCCTCACCCTGCAGCCCCTGTCCCGCAGCCCCCCAGTCCTGCAGCCCTCTGCCCTGCAGCCCCCCACCCTGCAGCACCTGTCCCGCAGCCCCCCAGTCCTGCAGCCCTCTGCCCTGCAGCCCCCCACCCTGCAGCACCTGTCCCGCAGCCCCCCAGTCCTGCAGCCCTCTGCCCTGCAGCCCCTCACCCTGCAGCACCTGTCCCGCAGCCCCCCAGTCCTGCAGCCCTCTGCCCTGCAGCCCCCCACCCTGCAGCCCCCTGTCCCACTGCCCACCACCCTACAGCCCTCTGCCCTGCAACCCTCTGCCCCACAGCCCCCCATCTTGCAGCCCCCATTCCCGCTCACCTGCACAACCTCCCGGCAGGCGGCGGCGGCCAGCTGGAAGGGGACGAGGATGTGGGAAGCGAGGACGTAGAGGACCTCCAGGGCAGTGAGGACGCTGGCGAAGGTGTTGAGGATGGGCAAGGTGTGGAGGGGGAGGCCGCAGAGACGAGCCAGCACCGGCAGCAGTGGGGCCCCGAACAGCCATGGCCGCCTGCTCCTCATCAGGAGGGAGCAGAGGGTGCACAGGCAGAGCTGGCCTGCAGAGGGGACAGGGACATTTGGGCACATGGGAAGATGTGGGACCCCCCCGTGTCCCCTCCCTGGCTCCCCTGGCACAGCCACCTCGCACGAGCACCATCACACTGAGCAGTGCAGACAATCCGGCACAGCCGAGCCATCATCACCCAACACACCCTCCCACGGGTGATGGCTCCCCACAGCCAGGTCAGCACAGGAGACCCCCACCCTGCACAGTGCCACCCCCTGCCCCCTGACAGGGGACACTGGGGGAGGCTGGAACCCCCCCTGGTTCACCTGCGAGGGCAGTGGCGAAGCGGCTGAGCGCTGCGGGGTCACTGTACACGGCACCCTGGAAGCCATACTCCAGCTCGCGGCGGACGTAGTCCCTGTGAGGACAGAGGGTCAGCCCCCAGCCACCCCTCTGCACCCCGGCATGGCCACCCCCAGCCTCCCCGGGCTCACCTGGCCGCCATGTGGCCTGCGGCGAGCAGCAAGACGGTGAGGAGGTGGAGGTAGAGCTTCACCAGGGACCGCACCGGCAGCATCAGCACCACCAGGCACAGTAGGTGGCCTGTGGAGGGGGAGGACAGAGGGGTGAGATGGCCCCACTGAGCCTCCCGCCCAGCCGAGACCCTCCTCCAGGCAGGTAGCCCCTGTCAGTGATGTGGTTGTCACCACGCATGGTGCTGGGCTGGTGTGGGCAAGATGGGGCTGTGCAAGGAGCACCTCCTGGCCCCAGGGCCCACTGTTGCCCCCCCTGTCCAGGACGCAACGCTGGGGACGCAGCTTGGCCCACTGTCCCTGGAGACAGCCCAACATCGAGCGGGTGTCAGCAGGGACTGGGGCGGCAAGACCCACACAGCCATCCCTTGGGGTGTCCACAGGGACAGTGAGGACACCCCAAGGTGTCCCCAGCCTGGCCAGGGCCTGGGTGTCCCATTGTGTCCCCACCATGGCCATCCCTTGGGGTGTCCTCTCCCTGTCCCCAACCTGGCCATCCCTCAGGATGTCCCCTCATGTCCCCAACATGTCCATCACCTCCATGTTCCCTTGTGTTCCCAACCCATCCATGCCTCGGGGTGCCTCCTTGTGTCCCCAGCACTGCCAACCACTGGGGTGTCAACACCGTGTCCCCAGCCTGGCCACACCTTGGGGTCTCCCCTCCATGTCCCCAACCTTGCCAGGCCCTGGGGTATCCTCACTGTGTCCCCAACCCGGCCATTCTCTGGGGTGTTCCCTTGTGTCCCCACATGGCCATCCCTTGAGGTGTTCCCTCATGGCCCCAACCTGGCCCCACTATATCCCCAACCTGGCCAAGGCCTGGGGTGTCCCCACAGTAACCCAAATCTGTCCATCCCCTGGGGTGTCCCCCCCTTGGCCATCCCTTGGGAGGTACCCTCATGGCCCCAACCTGGCCCCACTATATCCCCAACCTGGCCAAGGCCTGGGGTGTCCCCACCGTAACCCCAATCTGTCCATTCCCTGGGGTGTCCCCCCCCTTGGCCATCCCTTGGGAGGTACCCTCATGTCCCCAGCTTGGTCATGCCACGAGGTGTCCCTAACCTGTCTGTCCCTCAGGGTGCCCCCTTGTGTCCCCAACCTGTCCATCCCCTGCATGTCCATCATGTCCCCAACATGGCCATCCCTTGAGATGTCCCCTCATGTCCCCAACCTGTTCATCCTTGGGGTGCCCCCACTGTGTCCCCAACCTGGCTAGGGCCTGGGTGTCCCCACTGTGTCCCCAACCTGGCCATCCCTTAGGATGTCCCCACCGTGTCCCCAACCTGTCCATCCCCTGTTGTGTCCCCATGGTGGCCACCCCTCGGGATGTGCCCTTATGTCCCCAACCTGGCCATGCCTGGAGGTGTCCCCAGCCTGTCTGTCCCCGCGGGTGTCCCCAGCTTGTCCATCCCTGGGGTGTCCCCGGCCTGGCCCGCCCCAGGGGACCCCCCGCGTCCCGCCGCAGCCCTCACCCAGGCAGTAGGCGCCCCGGAGGGCGGGGGGCCGCAGGACGGGGGGGTCCCCGCGGCGGGGCCGCAGCAGGTCGCCCAGAGCCGCCGCGTCCCAGCGGTACAGCAGGTCCAGCAGCGCCAGCCCCGGCACCCGCAGTGCCACGTTGGCCACCGCCTCCAGCCGCGCCATGGCCCGCGGGGCGGGGGGTCCCCGCGTCCCGTAGCCCCCCGCTCCCCGGGGGGACCCCCCGGCGCTGCCCTGGCCGCCTCCTCCGGCTCGCCAGGGGGCGCCCGCTCCGCGCCCAGCAGGGGCCTGTCTGCCCGGCCGCCTCTCGCTGGGGGCCCGGCCGCCTCCTGCCGGGGCGGGTCCCGCTCCCGCTCCCGCTCCCACTCCCGCTCCCGCCGCCGCCGCAGCCGTTCCGGTCCCTCCGCCACTTTCGCTTTCTCCCGCCCCGCCCCTACGCCCAGCGCGTAGCGGAGAGGCCTTGCGCCAGGGTGCTGCGCTGACGCCGCGGCAGCCATCTTAGAAGAGGGCGCAGAGCTCGCTCTTCCTCTACGTGATCCGCCATCTTGGCTAAGGGCAATGCGCGGGCCGCGGGGACGGCACGGCCATCTTGGCGAGGGGCGAGGCCTCCTGCGGCAACGTCACTCCCGCCGCCCCGCCCAGCCCCGTGTCAGCCATCTTGGGTGCGGGCAGACGGTGAGGGCAGGCTCCGGCCGCCATTTTGATAGGGGAATTGGCGAGTTGGGGGGCTGCAAGGCGCTGTGGGAGGCGGGGGTCCCCGGGGGAGGATGGGGTCCCCTGCCCCCAGGGGGCCAGCTGCGGGCCTCAAGGATTGTCTGGGAGCCTGACCCGAGATCCCTTGGGATCAGGTGGGGTCCTCTGGGATCAGCTGGGGCCCTCTGGGGTGAGGTGGGGTCCTTTGGGGTCGGCTGAGGTAGTCTGGGCTCAAAGTGGGGCCCTCTGGCATCGGGGGAGGTCACCTGGGGTGGACCGACTGGTGTTCCTTTGGTATCAGCTGGGGCTAGGGGCTGCCCTGGCAATATCTGGGGGTCATCTTGGGCTGGCGGGTGGGGGGGGGTATGCCCCCAGGCCCCTGGGCTGAGCAGCAGGATGTGGCCGGGAAGGGGTGGGCAAGGCATCCCTGGGTGTCCCCATGCACAGGGGACGCCGGAGACCCCAGACTGCCACAGGGAGACCCCCTGAGACCCCAGACTGCTTTTGCATGTGGGTGCCCATGGCTGGGTGCTGTGGGTGCTTTGAAAACTCGGGACTGATCTTTAATCGTAAATTTAGGAAACAAGGCGGGAGCTGAAAGCACACAGAAATCCCGGTGCTGCTGCCGTGGCATGGGGACATCCCAGGCATGTCCTGCCATTGTCCTCTCCTGGCTGCCCCTCGCTGATGCTACTGCGGGGGTCTGGTGCCCCAGGGAATTGTTCAGGTCAGGTGGGGACAGGGACGGTTGAAGCTCAAGCAGAGCTGTGTGTCCCACAGTGCGAGAGTGTTTGTGCACCCCCTTCACCAGGCGGGGGGGGACACATCTTTTGAACCCTGCAGCTGCAGCCTGTCCCCCCGAATGCTTTTATCAGCGTGTCTCCCATGGGTGAAGCTGATTTTACACTCTGCTCTACTGGGAAGCAGAGCTGCAAGCACAGCCCACACCACTGGAGGGGATGTGTGCTCCCCCACGGGGCTTTCCTCCTCCCAGTTAAGCGCAGGATGGTTTGAGGTGGAACACCCAGTTTGGCTCAGTTTAGCACTTCCCTGCCAGGCCTTTTCTAGGTGGAATTCTGCCGTTGGAGACAGCAGCTGGTCACCCCCCGCTTTGGGTTCATCTGTTCCCCTCCTTCCTTTTTTCCCCGGGGAAAAGGATGGGACTGGGACAGACCTTCACAGCAGCAGGACTCAGCCCTGCTTCCTGTGGATCCCACCCCAAACGTGGCCCATTTCTCCTGGGTTTGACTTTACCCCAACCTGGGGCGAAGGGAGACGCTGGGCAGGCGTGGGCTCCTCCATGCACCCAGGCAACCCCAGCGCGAAGCCAGACCTCGGAGTTAATAAATCAGCTTGGGTAATATTTGCAAGGATTTCCTAAATTACTCCTTCCGCTGCATGTGCGTCTACACAGGTCCTTGGGAACAGTCGTCAGGGCCAGATTGCCTCTGGGAATTGCCTGTCACCGGTGCAGGTGACATCCTGAGCGGCACTAATTGCTCGCTTGATGGAGCTGGTGGCTTCGGAGGAGGGGACTTCTGCCCTGGCTTGGGATGGCTGCTCCTGCAGATAGCGCTGGTGAGACAGCCCGGTTAGGGAAACCTGTGTGACCAGAGCAGTGGGTGACAGCAAGAGCTGTCCTCCAGCCCTGTCACTGCGCTGTGCTCCCTCAGTGATCCCCAGGCACTTGGTCCGTGACTTAGTTTCCCCATGGGGCAGCAGGGATTGCACGGCTCCTGCATCCCACTGGCAGGAAGGACCAGCTCTTGGTGCCAGGGCTCCAGGGAGGAGCCGGGGCTGACGGTGCCCATGGAGGGACTGTCCTGCTCACGGTGACCACGGACCCATGGGCACAGAGATGGATGGGTGGGCACACAGATGGTCTGATGGGCACACGGATGGTCTGATGGGCATGTGGATGGACCAATGGGCACATGGATCA
>KZ505697.1:304732-319713 GCA_002844005.1 Limosa lapponica baueri
GGGCACACAGATGGTCTGATGGGCACACGGATGGTCTGATGGGCATGTGGATGGACCAATGGGCACATGGATCAATGGATGGTCCATTGGGCACACAGATGGACTGGTGGGCACAGAGATGGTCCAGAGAGAACATGGATGGACCCATGAGCACACAGATGGACTGATGGGCACAGGGATGGATGGGTGGGCACATGGATGGACCAATGGGCACATGGATCAATGGATGGGGACATTGGGCCAGACTCCAGCATGATGCTCCCCAACAGGGACTGTCTCTCCCCTGCCCGTTCCCTGATGTTATCATTTAATGTCATGATATCATGATGGTATCATAATAGCATCTCTTGATGCTATCACGGGATGTCTCTCTTATTTGTCAATAGTCTTGGGAGTCTGGAGAGGTCTCAGTTAACTGGAAGCTGGCAAATGTTCTCCAAATTTTCAAGAAGTGAAAGAAGGAAGACCCTGGTAATTACATCCTGTTAGTCTTACTTCAGTGCCTGGTAAAATGATGGTGAAGGTTGTTCTGGGAGTGACTGAAAACCTCTTGAGAGACAACGCAGTCATTGGTCAGAGCCAGCATGAGTTCATGAGGAGAAAGTCCTGCTTAACCAACTTAATTTCCTTTTATGACGAGATCACCCATCAGATTGACCAAGGGAAGTCAGTAGACGTGGGGCCTTTTGGATTTTAGCAAAGCTTTTGATACTATCTCTCGCAGTGTCCTTCCGGGCACAACGTCCAGCACACAGCTAGCCAAGTCCATGATACATTGGGTGAGAAACTGGCTGAGGGGTCAGGCTCAAAGGGTAATGGTAAATGGCATCACATCAGGCTGGCGGCCAGTCACCAGTGGGGTTCCCCAAGCTATTTAATGCTTTTATAAATGCTCTGGATACAGGAATTGAATGTTCATTAAGTTTGCCGATGATGCTAAACAAGGAGGAGCTGTGGACTCCCTCAAGGGTAGAGAGGCCTTACAGAGGGATCTGGATAGGCCACAGAGCCGGGCAAGCCCTGCTCCTCTCCCTGCTCCTTGCAGTGCGATGGACAAGATGATCCCCATGGGTCCCTTCCAACTCGAGATATTCTATGACTGTGATTCACCACTTGTACAACATGCAGATGAGCCGGCTTCCTTCCTCTTCCTGGCTGTTCCATGTTCCTCTGGACACTTCTGCAGCATCATCCAGCTTCTTGGTGACGGGTGTTGGGGGTGTTGTTGTCAGCCCAGACTGATATCATTTCACAACACCGCAAAACCCAGCCACATCCTCCCATCTCCCAAGGTCCTGTCAGCTCCGAATGGGTGAGCACCTCTGTCCGATGCCGCTCATGGATTTGGTGGTGCTGTATTCCTGAAAAACTTTATGAAAACGTAGGTAGGAAAATCCATGTCAAGTGAGAACGATCAAATTGTGTTGACAGAGAAGCAAAGCGCAGCCCAATAAATTAAATGTTATTGTTGCGTCAATGTGTAGAATCATAGAATAGCTCAGGTTGGAAGGGACCTATGAGAATCATGGAGTCCAACTTCCTGCTCCTCACAAGAATACCTAAAACTAAACCATATGACTAAGAGCGTCGTCCAGATGCTCTTTGAATGCTGGTAGGGTTGGTGCTGTGACCACCTCCCTGAGGAGCCTCTTCCAGGGACCGACCATCCACTCAGTGAAGAACATTTTCCTAACATCCAGTCTAAGCAGAGAACCTTTATGGACTGGAAGCCCAGCTGACAAAGGCAGAGTAGAGCTACAGCATCAGTGAGCAGAGAAGGATGCTGGCAGTGTCTACAAGATGCCAAGGAATACCGGAGAGGCTGCAGGTCTCTGCCAGGGCAGAAAACACAATCGCAGTAAGGGGAGAATTCAGTTAATCCCAAGGAGACTCACAGATGTGAAACCAGATTCGACGGGGAAATGATGGTCGAGGTCCCCCGTAGGACCCCTCCCTGCACTGTGTCCACTTAACTAAAGAGAAGGGCACTTAAATGGCAAAAATGTGTTAAAAGGAAATTAAATGGAGCAGCTGGAAGGGTGAGGGCTTGCAGGCTTGAACTTGGAGAACAACTGTGTGTGGCTGCAGGGACCCTTGGCTGCAGACCGTCACTGTGCTGGTGCACCCGGGGCTGCCTCCAGTTTAGTGTCAGCAGCCAGGTCCAAGCTGGCGGAGCTCAGATGGAGCTCAGGGGTGCCAGGGATGGGGATGGCACTGTCACCGCAGCTGGTGGTGGCCGAGGCGGGGAAGTGTCCATGCCCTGGGTAGGGGGAGCGGGGAAGGGGAAGAGCAGGGAGGAGGAGGACTGAAGGTCTGCCCGTTGCTGGGCCACCAGCGCAGCGCCAGGGGACAGACCCGTGCCCGAGGGGTGCAGGGGTGGCTGGGCAGAAACGCGCCTCTGGGTTTTTTGGCAATTCCTGCATTTGCTGCAAAAATGTTGTTGCTGCACATTAGAAGCTATTCCCAGTGCCTGTGTTAAAACAGGATGACGTTTTGGGCTGAAATGGGGAAAAAAAACCCAAACCCAAAACCCAAACATATGAAATGCCACATCCTGGCCACATCCTGGTGTTTCCGGAGCAGGGCGCGGGCAGCTGGGGACCCGGCGAGGTCTGTGCCACTGGCGGTGGTGCCGGGTGTCCTACTGCAGCGCCTGGGGTCGGTGCTGGGAGGAGCTGGGTGGCCCCAAGCAGACCCTGTGGCAGCAGGCACAGACCTCCCCTTTGGGGTTCACCTCCGGTGGGGAGCTCCAGCCCACACTGGGAGGTGCCTGTCGCAGTCCCCAGCACGGTCCGGGCACACGCTGCTTCCCCCAGTGCCGGAGGGCAGCTCCCCACTCCCCATTCGGCATGGATCCTGCCGGGATAGTGACTGTCCTGGGCATCCATCCTCAGGCCCTCCGCGTGGCCTCCCCGTGTACATCGCCAGTGTAATAGTGATGGTGAGGAAGATGATGATGATAACAGGGATTCAGGGCTTCCTCCAGCGTTTCTGTGTCTGAGGATGGGAAACACTAACTGCAATTGTTCTAAGTGCTTTGGGACAAAACCACAGGGTCAGGGTCAGGGTCAGGGGGTCCAGGGGCCAGGACACGTCTATGTGCCCTGCATGGAGGGCTGTCCCCAGATGATGCCACTCGGGGCGGGGGAACATGTGTGACGCCCTGGCTGGCAGCAGGAACCGGCACCCACAAGCTGTTGCAAGAGCCCAGCTGCCAGGTTCTCTTTCCTGGCATTTCGGGCTGCCCTCGCTGGTGTGTGCTGAGGTTCCAGCAGGAAGGAGCTCCTTGTGCCGAGACGGCTGCCGGGATGGACACAGCGGGGCCAGACCTGTACGAGAGACTGCAGATCCACTACCCACCCAGCCCCAGTCGAGGTAAGCCCTGTCCTGCTGGGATGCTGGGGGCAGGAGCTGGCTGAGCTCCTTCCTTCCCCTGCCCAGCTCCTCTCCCAGCAGTGCCAGGGTCCCCTGGGCTGGCTCAGACACGGCTGTGGCCACCTCTGTCTTCTCTCCCTCAGTGCCAGCACCTGGATCCCCTCCAGCCACATCCCGCTGGACACTGGGCACCATCCTGGCCATTGGCATGGGGGTGGGCCTGGTGGCCGCCCTGGCAACCCTCATCACCCTGTGTAAGTGCCACCGGGGGGGGGGGGGGGGGGCGGGCAGTGATGCCTGGCAGGAGCCAGGAGCAAGCAGGAGCCCAGGGGCAGCCCTGGCATGGGGCTGACCCGCTGCCCTGCCCTCCCTAGACGTGCAGGGCCAGGCAGAGCTGCAGGCAGCACGGGCAGAGCTGGTGGCCATCAGAGCCCATCCACTGCCTGACCCCAACGGTGAGTGGGACCCTGGGCTGCCCCCAGCACCCCAGCCCCTGTCCCCAGCCCCTGACCCCAACCCCTACCACCCAGCCCCTGCCCTCCAGCCCATGTCCCCTGTCCCCCAGCCCCTGCGTGAGGCAGTGGGCACACTGCTGTCTGCTCCTCTCCCTGACCCCATGCCAGGTCCCTGGAGCCCCGGCGAGAGCCCAGCAGCGGAGCAGAGGCAGAAGGAGCAGCTTGGTAACATCCTTGGGGAGGGTGCGAGGAGGGGGTGACACCCGGCCCTGGGCTGCCCCGGCCCCTCTGGCCCCAGCAGCTGGCACCCAGGCCCCATGGCTTCCCACTCCCCAGGGCAGTGGCTGCAGGGACTGTCCCTAGGATGGCGGTACCACCAGGGGAAGATCTACTACCTCTCAGCGGAGGGGAAGACCTGGAGCGATGCAGAGGCCGCCTGCCGCTTCACCCACTCCCACCTCGCCTCCATCACCAGCTCCGAGGAGCAGGTGGGTGCGTGGGGCTGCAGCCCCCATCCACTGCCCTCTCCTGCTTGCCCTGCCCTGCTGCTGCCTGCTCCCGTGCATCCTCCTGCCCGCGCATCCCCCTGCCCATGCTCTCTCCTGCCTGTGCCCCTTGCCCATGCCCATGCCCTGTCCCGCAGGAATACCTGGCGCGGGAGGCGAGGGGAGGATCCTACTGGATCGGGCTGACAGCCACGGGCCCCAGGGGCTCCTGGCACTGGGTGGATGGAACTGCCTACTCCCAGGCCCAGAGGTGAGCAAGGCTTGGGAAGGGGGAGACCGGCACTCCCGGCGCCTCCCTGCTGACCCCACTCTGTCCGGGCAGTTTCTGGGCGCCGGGGCAGCCAGACAACAAGGACCACGGGTACTGGGGCCAGGAGAGCTGTGCCCAGATCCATCCTGTGCGCAATGGCCTCTGGAACGACCACAACTGCAACTTCACCTTCCCCTGGATCTGCAAGAGGGACCTGAGCATGCCCTGATGCCCCGCTGCCGGATCCCCTGCCGGCATGCTGCCAGCCCCACTGCCAGCCCATTTGCCCCATGCAGCGTGCTGGATGAGCGCCCCGGGGACCTCCGCTCCTCCCTGAAGCAGGCCTCCCCCACCAAGGACCCTCTGCCTGCCCCAAAGCACCAGGATGGGGAAACCCCAACCCATCATGTGGAGGGGGCGGAGGCCCCCAGCGCCCATTCATCCTTCAGGCTGGCGGGTGAGAGGCTTGCAGAACCCCGCAGGGGAGAACCACCTCGTTTTTAACGTCCATTTACGGCCCCATGGAGCCACTGCCCACGGTCCTGTGCACACAAAGCAGTGCAGGAACATGGCGCCATCCCAGCTGCGGATGGATTCTTATGGGGACGGCTATTAGCGCTCCCCAGCCGTCCTGTCTCAGATTAAAAACTTGCTCTTTCCTAACTCGTTGCTCTTTATTCCTGAGTTCCTTCTCCTGTCCATTCTACTGGGGCTCAGTGACCATCTCAGACCCCTCCCTTGCCTCTCTCCCCGAAATATCGGGGGGGGCCGGGCAGGGATGCTGGCTTTAGTTCAGCGGGATGCTTTGATGCCCATCTCCCGGTCCACCGCCTGAAGGAAATGTTCATTGAGGAAAAGCATCTGGCCGTGGGGCAGGAGACGATCGAGGAGGATGTCAGTGGTCTCTGGTCGGAGCAGGACATCAGCACCGGGGCCGAGGAGGCGCAGGGAGGCAAGCAGGCGGGGGGCCAGGCGGCGCAGGGTGATTTCAGCAAGCGATAGATTCTCTTGGGGGTCACAAACCAAGGCAAAGGCGAGGGCCACGACCGATAGCCAGGCTACCGTCACCCGTTCGGGGAAGGGGTCCCCGGGGGGCAGCTGGAAAAGCCCCCCTGGGGCGTCTTGCAGCGACATCGGCTCGTCGGGGAGCTGGGGAAGTTGCAGGGAGGATGGGCGCCCTGAGGATGACTGAAGCAGCTGGCACTGGGAGGCCACTTGCCTGTGAGACAAGGGGGGAACCTCGTGTTAAGACTCCCCCTCACATCCAGCAACAGGGTGGTCCCCTCTGTTGAGGGGGGTGGGCAGGGCTCGGCAGGACCCCCAGGGCCATGATGTCATGGTCCCAGAGGTCCCGCTGAGTCCTGGCCCCCCAAAAGGAGGCTGTCAGAGCTTTGGGGATCCCACTGAGCCCAGAGCCCTCCCCCCACCCTCCAAAGGGAGTCCCAACGAGTCTGGGGGTGCCAGAAGGGTGGTGGCACAACCCTAGCGGTCCCGTGGAGGGTAGGGGGGCTGCTCACAGTCCTGGGGGTCCAACCCAGACCCGCATCACCAGGAAGGGGGGTCCCATGGATGGTGGGGTCCCAGCCCCAGGAGTCCTGCTGAGCCCTGGTCACCCAAAAGGAGGCTGCCAGTGCTCTGGGGGTCCCACTGAGCCCAGGTCCTCCCAAGAAGGGGGGACCCTCGGAGAAGGGGGTGTCACCTAGACTCCCTATCACCACGCTGGGGGTCCTGCAAAGCCCAGCAGCCCCCCCTCAAAAGGAGGGTATCATGGCCCCGGGGGTCCCAATGAGCCAGAGACTGCCAGACGGGGGGGGGAGGTTGGTCACGGTCCCAGGGGTCCCACCGTGCCCAGCATCCCAGGAAGGGGGGGTCCTGTGGAGGTTGGAAGGGCGGGAATGGGGGGGTGTCCCGGGTACCTGGCCACGGCCAGCAGCTGCTCCTTGCGGCGGAGGCGCCGCCGAGGGGGGTCCCCGGGGGAGGTCTCCGGGGGGGTCCCGAAGGCACGAGCGTACAGCACGCGGCAGGGGGCGGGGCGCGCGGGGTCGGGCCCGCCCAGCGCCAGCAGCACGAACGCCCGCACCATGGCAACGCCGCCGCGACCCCCGCCCGCCGCCCCGCGCCTGGGGGAGGGACGGCTCCGCCCCTCCGCCGGCTGCCATTGGTTAGCGGGAGTGCCGGGGGCCCTGCTCGGATTGGCGCAGGGCGCGGGAGGGCAGGGGTTGGGCCGATGCGGAAGGTAAAGGCGGCAGCGATTGGTGGGCGCGGGGAGGGGGGGAAAGGACGGAAGCTTTGAGCCCACCCCCTGCACGTGACTGCGGCGGGCCGTGATTCGCCAGGCCTATGTGGGCTGCGCGCTGATTGGTGGATAGGAGGCTGGTGGGCGGGGGGTGGTGGTTACGGAAGTACGGCTTGGGAGGGGTGGCGGGGCCTGAGGGGGAACAGGGTCACCCCTAAAGTGTGACAGGGAGAACACGGGATTAGCCCGGGGGACAGCACAGCGTGGCATGGGGGACACGATCACCCCCAGGGTCGGGGCGGGGTGTGTGGCAGGGCTTGGAGGCCACAGGATCACCCTGAGGGAGTGACAGGCCGGGGGGCGACA
The DNA here is from genome assembly GCA_002844005.1 of Limosa lapponica baueri. NCBI lineage: Eukaryota > Metazoa > Chordata > Aves > Charadriiformes > Scolopacidae > Limosa > Limosa lapponica. The sequence goes on from KZ505697.1 coordinate 311,921, forward strand.
CAGGAGGAGCCCGGTGGTGGTGGGGGGACGGGGAATGAGGTGGCAGGGCCAGCAGGAGGGGTGCAACAGCCAGGGTGCCCTCCCTCCCCCTCCCCAGCAGCGGGACCCCCAGTCCCTCTAACGCCCCGCCATGACCCACAGCCCCTGCCCCGTGTCCCCCCGGGAACTGGTCACGGGTGAGTGGGAGAGAGCTCCCCCATGCCCCAGCCGGGGCCATGCCGCCACACTGCCATCCCACCGCACAGGGGCTTCACAGGTCAACTTTTGTCCCTGCCCCGGCACCACAGTGAAGGCCCAACCCTCTCCCCTCCTCCCTCCCCAAGCAGCCCATCTCCCCCACCTTTGCTTCCCATCGGAATCACAGACCAGGGACAGGGGTTTGTTCTGCCTCCCGAAGGAGTTATTAACCAGCAGTGTTAAAAGAAACCCAACATATAAAAACAAAGAGACACAAGTACAGTGTGACAGTGGCAGCTCCCAGCTGAGGAAACACTTCCCACCTGGCCCAGCTCATGGTGCTTCAACAGCATCTGCCACTTCACAGGCAAGTGCTCAGCCGTGTGCCATGGCACCCCTGAGGGTACCACAGCCCAACCACTGCCCAGTCCTGGGGTTGGGGTGAAGCCCCTCCTGCCTGCCCCCAACATTAAGCCAGCTGTGGTTAGAGGAGGAGAACAAACTACTTTAAATACGACACTGGGTGTCCCCCTGCCCCCTATCAAAAAATAACCAAACCCAGGCTGATGCAGTCGGTGACTGCACCCACAGGGTGCCCACCCCCAGGCAGCCCCCCTTCCCCTGTAAGTGGAGAAGGGTCAGGGCTGAGGCCCTGCAGCACCCCCCAGCTGCACAGGAGGTTTAAGTGCTTTTCTGCATCAGTTCTGCCAATTAAGCCCCAAAAGTTGGGGCTCCCACCCCTCCCAGGAAAATCCTGCCCCAGACAGGGTCTGCCCAGCTCCAGGGCTCAGGGGGGATGTGCTGCAGTCCAGTGGCTTTCCCGGAGCTGGCACAGCCCCCATCCTGGCCCAGGGTGCAAGGGGAAAGGGGGGGCTTCTCCCACAGCCCCTAAGCCCCATCCCTAGTGCCAGGGAGGGGAGAGCTGGGGGAGGCAGCCAGCACCCACCACAGCTCTGCCCCCAGCCTGAAGCCCCAGAGGAAGGTTGAACCTGGCAGTGACTTATGGCCTCAGCTGGATTCAGCAGTCCCAGGCATTTCCCCCCCACCACAGCCCCCAGCCACAATTTAGGACAAAACCTAAACCCTCTTTTTACCCTTTTTTAGGGTACAAAGGGGTAAAAGCACAACCATGCCCCCCATGCTGCTGAAGTCAGCAACGCTGTGCAAGGCACATGGCAGAGGAGAGCTGGGGGCTGCTAGGTTTTGGGCTGGGAGATGTTGCCTGACGCTATCCTCAGGGGGGTAAGGGGGTGGGGGGCTGTGGAGGGGTCCCCCCCGAGCCATCAGAAGTTCTTGAGGCGACTGTAGAGCTCCTGCTTGCTGCGCTCGCCCGCCCAGGTGCGGCTCTTCAGGCGGAACTTGCGCAGGTCCTCCTTGAAGTCCTCATGGTGCATGGGGCGATAGTCCTGGGGCTCACAGTGTGTCTGGGCACCCATGGCCCAGTCAGCACCCGTAGTGTAGCCCCCAGGCCCCACCCATCATAAAACCCAGCATCCCAAGACCCTCAGTGTGGTCCCCTGCCCCTCCAGATACCATCCTCATGGAGGATGCTCAGTGCCAGACCCCTCCTTCCCTCAGGAGGGCAGGGTTTGGGAAAGGGAGAGGGCACTTCCCCCCAGCCCTCCCCTCCTGCCAACACAGGGGACAGAGGTGGGGGACTCACCTGGTACTGGGGGAAGAACTCCCGGTAACCCCCCTTCAAGACATAGAGCTCGGGGTAGTGGAGGTGGGGGTACTCATTGCAGGCTCGGTCCTTCTCCCTGACAAACCGGCACCTGCGGGATAGGGGAAGGCGATGGGAAGGGGCTGCAGCAGGGATTGTCACCGAGCCAGGATCCAGCCATGCCAAGGGGGAGGTCCAGCAGACCACAGCATCCACCGCCACTCACATCCTGGGCCCTCTCTCGGAGGAGAACTCGCAGTGGAAGATGACGATCACTCTCTTGCTGGCATCAAAGGGCACAATGGGCTTCTTCAGTAGGAACTCCTCCACATCCTGCTCCATCGGTAGGTTGACAGCACCCTGGGGAGGGAAAGGAGGCACCTTCATCCCCCCACCTCCCTTTCATTCATGGGGGGTGCTCAGTAAGCTGCCCCCAGCCTCTCCCATCACCCCATCTACTGGGGCACCATCAACCTTCCTCCTGCCAGTTGGGGCTCAACACCTCTGGGGAGGCTGCTCAACCCCTCTTGGGGTGTGTGTGTGGGGGAGCTCAGCCTCTCTGGGATTTGATGGGTTTGAGTTTCCCCCACCCTGTCCCCAGCCCCGAGGGGTGCAGCAGCAGTTCTGACCTTGATGTGGCCTCCCTCGTACTCGTAGGGGTACCTGCAGTCCACGATCACACAGCTCTCAATGAGGCTGCTGAACTGCCCTGTCAGCACTGCCACCATCTGTGGGGGGAAGCCTGTCACCAAGGGGAGCGGCACAGGGCAGGGGCCCAGGCAGGCAGCCCCACAGGGGGATTTGGCGAGAGGCTGCTGCTCCCTTACCATTTCGGGGGAAATGTACTTCAGGTCCTGGTGCTTCCCTTCCACTGTCTGCAGGAGGTACGCCTGGAGGAGAGAAGCCATGCTGCATCAAGATCCATCCCAGGGGAGACCTCCCATGGCAGAAGCTGTCACCTGCTCCCCCCAGCCTTGAGGTCTGCTCCTCCAAGGGAGCCATGGCACGGTGCTGGCACTGGAGCAGTGACCAGGCTCTCCATGCGCTACAGGGTCTGCAGGCTCGAAAGTCACAGCCCCAAGTCCCCTTGTCCTCAAACAAGAGCCACCACAGCTGGATTTGGGCTCTTGCACAGGGCTCTGCTGACAGACCCTCTGCTTCAGGGGGAAAGGGGCAGCACCCCCAGACCTCCGGCCCTGTGGTCCTACCTTGGAGAAGTCCCCAATGAGCTCCTGGTGGTCATTGGCCAGCAGGTTCTCAATCTCCTCATGGGAAAAGGACCTGGAGCGCAGCAGCCACGCTTTCTGCAGAGACACAAACCAGAGACATCCCCTCGGCATTAGCAAGGGCTCCAGCACAGCAGGGGCATGGGGCAGTCCCACCAGGGACTGTCACTGGACCACAACACCTCACCCCAAGGCTTCCCCATCACCCACCGGCTCTGCTGCTGCCTCCTCACTGGGGGTACCAGCCACGCTCCTCCGCCGCTTGGTCTTGACAGGGGTGTCCCTGTCCTGGGGCCGGTCTATCCGCTTCAGGATGGGCCTGATGACACTGCTGGGCATCGAGGGCGAGCGGAAGAGCTGCCGACACTTGCTGCGCTTCGCAGGGCGCTGTGCGGGGAGAGCCGATGTTGCTGCCTGGGAGTCTGGTATCCCCCTGCAAACCCCCCAGCTTCTACCAGCACCATGAGGGTGGGGGGGACAAGGATCCCATTTTGGTGGCCACACACTGCCCAGGATGAGCTCAAAACCCCCAGGCTGGTGCTGCTCACCAACCAGCCCCTTGGTGAGGGACCCTCACACCAAGATTTCCCTTGGAGACCCCGGGTGGGAACCTGGGGCTCCATCCACTCCCCCCCCAAGGCTCCCACATACCGGCTCTGCCTCCTCCTTCCTCACCAGCGGCGCGGTCAGCAGGTTCTCCATCCCCTGTGGCACATCTGCGTCGCTCTGCCAGGGTGGCAGCCAGGAGGGCCACAGGAAGAGGTAGAGAGCAGTGTGAAGGGGCTGAGTCTTACTGGCAGCTTCCCAATCCCCCTGAGCAGGGATGGACCCTGTGTCCAGAGTCCATCCACCCACACAGACATGGGAGCCCTCCCTACCTTCATCTCCTCCTCATCCAGGATCTCCATGAAGCCATCATCTTCGTCCTCAGACATGGAGGAGGTCAAGGAGCACCGGCGCAGTATAATGGGGCTATCTCCCTCTGGGACGTTTTCCTTCTCAGGGGTGTTGAACTGGGGAGGACACAGCCCACAGCTCAGGAGTGGGGCCAGCCTCATGCCAGCCCTGTTTGGAAGCAGGATGTCCCTTCCCCAGGCTCTAACTACTCCAGCCCCTTCAGCTCCCACATCCATGGGTCTCCAGGGCAAACGTGGAGGTTGGAGCAGCAGGTACTGGCTCAGCAGCCCCTGCAGCTGGAGCACCCACCCCCAATGTGTCCCCCCCCCAAGTCCCCCAAGTCCCTCTCACCAGCAGGCCAGGTGCTGAGACGGGTCTCTGGGCAAAGCGGTCCCTCCCTGCAGCCCCATTGCTGGCAGGCAGCCGGCTACGCTGACCTGGCCTCTGCGGCTTCTTGAAGACAAATCCCTCCTGTGGCAGGGGGGCACAGCATTAGCATTCCCCTGCCCCTTTCCCAGCCCCACCCCTGGCCTCGCTGTCCCCCTCACCTTGTCCTCAGGTTCCCTCCGGCCCCTCTGCTCGCCGGCCCTGTGGCCATTGAAGTCCCGGGAGTGGGAGATGTTCTTCAGGACCGGGCTGGCCCCCATGAGCTCTGGCTGTAGGGCAGGCAGGAGGGGGTGAGAAGTGCTGCATGGCCCCTGCCCTCTCTGGCTCCATCCTCTTCCTCCTCCTCCCAAGCTGGGCCAGCCAGGGGCACAGTGGGATCCAGCCTCCCTCCACTCAGCCCCACAGAGCCATCAGAACTTACCGACAGCGAGTGGATCCTCCGGATAAGGAACTTATTGCTGCAAGAAGCAGGGAAAGGAAAGGATTGAATGAGAAAGGGTGCCCTTGAACAGTGGTGTCCCACAGAGGCTGGCATGTGTCCCCCTCCACCCCAACCCAGCAGTGTCCCACAGAGGTTGGTATGGCCCCCATCCCCTCCCTGTCCCCTGAGTCCCTGCAGCAGCATGAGACCTCTGCAGAGCTGTCACAGCTCCCAAAGGACCCTGGTGCAGCAACTCCTGCAAGCACAAAGCACCACTGCCAGCCTGATCCAGACCCTGGGAAGGGCACAGGGACAGCCTGGCTTTTGGGTCTGGCAAGCTGGACAGCTCGGCTTTTGAATCTTGCCACGGGGACAGAGGCCCTTCACTTACTCTTGGAGAACTCTCCCAGACTCCAGGATCGCTTTCTCAAAGCTACATGGAGAGAAGAGCTGGAGTTAGGGGAAATAGAAGCTTGTGCCCTAGCCTAGGACCCCCAGGGATGGACAGCCCCAACCCTTATAGTGCTCCCAGCCCCCCAGGGGGAGAGAAGCCCAGTGGCCAGGGCTTTCAGCCCCACAAAGGGTTAATGCCCCATCTGGACACTGCAGTTTTCAGACCAGGGACCCCAACCCGGGGCTGGGGGCGGGGGCAGGCAGCACACTGGGGTGGTCTGGGGCACCCCAATGACCTCGTTCTGCGCCCAGACAAAGCCGGCAGCAGCGGCGCCCGCTCTCCACCTGTATGTAAATGGGCCCGCAGCAGGGATGCTGGCCGGCAGCCATATGGCCGTGCCGGCAGCACGCCGCGGCAGGACGGGAACCGGCACATCCCCCGCAGCTGAACACACCCAGCCCCATGGCTGCCCTGCTCCCACCATCTGCCCCCAGTTACTCATTCACCCAGCACATCTGCCACAGCCAGGCTCTGCCAACGGCTGGGTGAAGCCACCGGCACGGCACCGGCATGGGGAGGGGAGGGGGGGGCCTCGGGTGCACCTCTCCAGTGAGGGGTGCAGGCAGTGGGTACAGCAGGCAGAGCCCTTCACCCCTGCACAGGGCATCACTGCAGAGCTTTGCTCTCAGCTGAACCCTGCACCCCCATCCCATGGGGCAGTGCAACAGCACCCCAAGGCTCCCCAGGGAGGCGGGGGGCTGTTGGGAGCCCGGAGGGGGGTGCTCAGCAACCTTGCCCCGCCGCACGGCAAGGCGGTGAGCCGGCAGCCAGCCGCCTCTGCCAGCGCAGCCCGGAAGAGGGTTTGGCCCGGCCACAGCTAGGCAGCACCCTGTGGGCTTCCTGCTTGCACCCGCTGCCAGAACTCTGCCTGCATCCCCGCTCTCCCCAGCGCAGGGTGGCTTCTCACCCCCCTAGAAGTAGATTTTGGGAGTGGGGGGGTGTGCAGAGCTGGAAGCACAGCACCCCAGCAAGGCTGGGACAGGCTGAGACCGGGCACTGGACGCAGGGTCCCACACTGCCTGCAGGAGGCAGGGGAGAGCAAGGGGGGGAGCCTTGAGGAGGGGGACAGGGCACTCACACTTCCTCCAGCACCGCGGGGTCCTCCTGCGTGGGGGAGTCCAGCCCCACTCCTGTGGGAACAAGGGGCAGGGGTAGCACCGTGGGGGGAAGGAATCGGGCCCCGCTGGGGACCGAGCCATGCCCTGCCCCAGCACAGCTACTGCAGGGCCCTTCACAGGATGCAGCTGGGCAGAGGAGCCCCCCACATCCCAGCTATGCTTCCCCACTGCTCCAGCCAGTGCTGGGGAGGGGACCATGGCTGGTGGTACCCACCGTGTGTCACAGGGTTCCTCACAGAGCCCCCCAGCATGGCAAAGGGGATGGCACTGACCCTGGAAACACCCATCCTGGATAGGATATCCCACATCACCCCGACCAGGGACCCTGCTGAGGTGGTCCATGGCCAAGCCCCCAGGGAGCAGGGCTGGGGGGCTCTTGCCCATCATCCCCCACAGGGAAGGGATCACAGTCGGAAGCGCCGTGAAGGAAGTTCCAATTTGAAGCAGGCGCGGGCTGAGCGCCTGGCGGGAGTGACTCAGAGCAGGGCCAGGAGCTGGTAGCAGAATGGGGCCCAGCTCCCACGTGCACCCCAAGAAGCCCCCAGCCTCAAATCCCCTCACCAGCCACATGCAGGGGTCCTCTGCCCACACATCCTCCACCCCGCTGCCAGGGGACGCCCCCCACCCCACCCCCCCATGCCACAGCTGCCTCTGCACGGCCTCAGTCCCGAGGCGGGGGCTGCAGCAGCGCCCATCACTCACCCGCATCCGAGGACTCAGAGGAGACCGAGTCCCGGGAGGAGTCTGAGGCCACCGATTCTTGGGACAGGCTGGACCACTGGCTCTGGAAGGACAGCCCCGCGACCCTCCGCTTGGGGGTGTCCCAGTGGCTGCAGGCAGAGCGGAGGGGGGAGGAGGGTCAGCCCGCGGGAACGTGGTACCCCGAGGTGGGCGAGGGAGCAGGGGCTAAAGGGGGGACGGACGGACCGCAAAATGCCCTAACCCCCCTCCACAGCAGGGTGCCCAGCCCGCGTCCCTCGCGTCCGGCAGGAGGAGCCACGCGTGGCTCAGGGCAGCGCCCCCCGGCCCCGCTCACCTGCCCAGCCCCGCCAGGTTGTCCATGTCCAGCGCCAGCGTGGTCACCGGCGACATGCCCGCCCGACCCGCCGCCAGCCTGGGCAGCCCACGGCGGCCGGGCCCGCTCCGCGCCGCCATGCGGGTGGCAGGAAACGGTGTTCAATTATAAATATATATATTAAAAAAGCAATTAAAAACCGCGCGCGCTCTCCCGCGGCGCCCCGCCCGCCGCCCTCTCCGGTTCGGCTGGGCCCGGCCGGGCGCGTGCCCGCCCCCGCCCCTATTTATATTCGAAAAATAACAGGGGAGCGGCGCGGCGGCAGCCAATGGGGAGGCGCCGGCCGGGCTCGCGGGGCAGGGCCACGCCCCCCCGGGGGGGCGGGAGGGGCCACGGCTGGGGGGGGGGGCACGGGTGAGGGGTACGGGGGGGAGG
>KZ505697.1:320879-372397 GCA_002844005.1 Limosa lapponica baueri
TGGGCGGGGGGGGGACACAGAGGCCGGGGGGGAAACATGGAAGGCTGCATGGCTGGGGAGAGGGTGGGTGGAAGGATGCACAGCAGGGGGAACGTGGAGGGGCCATGGCTTGTAGGGACACGGAGCACGGTGGCCATAGCGGGGAGGGGACACGGGGAGGTGCCTTGGCTGGGGGTGCACGTGGTGGTGGGGGCTGCATGGCAGGGCGCAAGGCTGGGGAGGGTGAGTGGTGGGTGCCTGTGGATGGTGGTGCAGTCCTGGGGGGTCCCAGTGTGCGGACACGGGACCCTCCTGGCCCCCCCAGTCACATGCCAGCCCCATGGCCTGGAGGCGATGCTGGGGGGTGCTGGGCTCAGCCCCACTGTGAGCTGGGGTCATACTGGGGGCCAGCCCCGCACTGGGAAGGGAAGGGGGCCACACTGTGTGTCCCGTTCCCCCCCCTCCCCCAGCCCTAGGGAAAAAGCCGGAAAGTCAAAATACCCCTTCCCACACGGAGCGCTCCCCGGGATGGGGGTACTGAGGCCGATGCTGCCCCTTGCCCCATGGTCCCCCGGGGTCCTGGCTGGGTGTCCGCCCCCCGGCTCCTCCCGTGCTAAAGCCACGTGCCTCGTGCCACCGTATGTCACCGGGTCTGAAACCCAGACCTGCTGCCCTGTTCCCCAGCCTGGTGCCCCCCAGCCGCAGACCTCCCTCCGTCTGTCTGCCTGGGGAGGGCAGCCAGCCAGGCCCCTACCCGGGGAGGGGTCTCCAGCCCGGCAAGGGGCTTTCTGAAGGAAAGCCGGGCAGGAATGCGCTGGGCGGCTGCGGCCTGGGTGGCCGTCCCGGCCTGTCATCCATTGTCCCCAGCCCCATTCTTTCCTTTCAGAGGGGAAAAGAAAAGAGGAGGGGGTGGCCAGGGTGGAGAACCCTCCCCAGCCAGGGCAGGAGAGGTGAGGGGGCAGCTCTCCCAGCTGGGGGGGTGGGGAGGGGGCGTTGGGCTCCGCTGGCTGCCACGACACCGCCATGGCCACATCCTGGAGCAAGCTCAGGGCACGGGGGTCCCACATCCCCCCTCGCCCCCCAGGCATGTCCCAGCACATCCCAGCACAGCAGCGGGGCTGGGGATCAGTGCTGCCGGGGGCTGGGGGTCCCCGGGGTGTGGGGAGCAGGGCTGCGGCACCCCAGGGTGTCCCAGGGAGGAGGACAGGCGGCCCTGGGGGGGTCCCCGGCCCCCCAGCCTGGGCGGCTGTGGAACATCCTCCCTGGCCACCAAAGGCTTTAATTGCTTCCAGCCACCCAAGGTTGGGCTGGGGGCTGGGGCTGGGGGTGGGGGTGCAGGAGGGGCTTCGGGGGCTGGAGGAGGCTGGCTCGCTTTAATGGCCGCACAGCAAGAGCTGCCATAAAGATTACTCTAATTAACGAGGACGGGGTGGGGGGCTGTTAGCAGCGGCAGGGCTGGGTCAGGGAGGGGGCTGGACTCCCCTGCCCCACTGCCGCAGCCCCACAGTGTCCCACCCCATTGGGTGGCTGTGAGTGTCCCACCACCTCCCCGAGCCCCTCACCCAGCCCAGACTGCCCCAATGTGGGAACCCAACCTGGGGGATGAGCCCCCTGCCGTCCCCCCTTCAGGAGATAATCCCGCAGCATCCCCTTTCCCTCTGGTTTCCCTCCCTGGGAAACCTGGGTGTTCTGGGCAGGAATTTGCACCAAAAACGCCACCATCTTCCGCAAAGAGCTTTTGCCTGGCCACAGAAAACCTGTTTTCTGCCCTAAAAGGCAAAGTGTGCCCATCCAGCTGTTCTTTTCAAAATTCTTTGTAGCTGTGGCTGGTTTTTTTGAGGGGGGTGTGTGTGTGTCTTGCTGCTGTGCGTGGGGCATCCATGGCAGGATGCTGGTGCTCTTGGTGCTGGTACCAGGGATGGGATGATGCAGGGAAGCAGGAAGCAGGAGCCTTGTATCAGTGCTGGCCTCCTCAGTGCTGGCCCCAAGGGATCTGTGGGGCAGGGTCAGCCTCGGCCCCACGTGTGGCATGGCATGGCGTGGCATAATGGCAGGGGACGCAGGAGGAGAGTACCAGCCTCTGGCTCCCTCCTTGACAGTGCCCTGCGGCTGCGGGATGGAGCATCCCATGGTCCCTGTGGTCCCCAGTGGTCCCCGGGGTCCTGCATGGCAGCCGGTGGGCAGCATGCACACGGATATGGCCAGTGTCACCGTGGGCATTACAAAGCCACCAGCCCCAGCTCGGAAATGCAGCAGCTCTGGGGGGGGATTGCGACAAGTTGGGGGGGGTCACCCACTTCCCACGCCATGGGGCATGTGGGGCTCCGGGGCGCCTCAGCACCAAAATACAAGGATTTGAGAGATTTTAAAGACTTCAGAGGTTGGTTGAGCTAGAGGAGCAGAGCTTAGGAGGGAGGAAGAGGATGGTGGCAGCAAGCTGCTGAGGATCTGGCGGTAGTGGTGGCACTGGATGTGGCTTTGCCGGCACAGACCCATGGCTGCGGCAGAGGCTCAGGGTGAGGCTGCAGTTTCGGAAGCTGCGGCCGGAGGATCCTGGGGTTCCCGGAGCAAAACCTCCCCACCCCGAAGCATCCTTGGTGGTGGCAGGGAGGAAGCTGTGGGGCGGGCGGGGGGGCACAAAGGGCGTCTCCGTCCCCCCCTTCCTGTTTTGCTGCTTTCTGCTCCCTGCACCCAGGGGAGGCGGTGGCTGCCGCCCACTCCTGTGACTCGGGGCCTGGGGACGGTGGCTGCTGCCATGAACCCTGCCCCGCCATGGAGGGGGAGGGTCTGGTTCAACACGCTGAATTCGGTTCTGGTTTGGCCAAAAATAAACCCTTTCAGGCTGCTTTTATCTTCGGCGAGAACCAAACCAGGAGTGAAACCCCCTGTTAGCCCCCTGCCTTTCGCAGCTGCTGTGGCCAGCAGAGGGGTGGGGAAACTGAGGCAGGCATCCTGCCGGGCTGCTGGCGGCAGAGCCCGAGCTCCCGGGTCTGAGCCCTGCCATGGCCAGGGACGAGCGAGGACCCAGCAGGCAGCAGCGGCAGATAACTCACCCTGTTGGCGGGAGCCGTCCGCACGCTGTCCCCATCCCACCTCACTGGGGACCGAGCCACGGACGGGGTTTATCAGTGTCCCCAGCGTCTCGCTTGCTCCCAGTATCACTGCCAGCAGCACTGTAATCTGCCCATTCCTGCCCGTGTCCCTGGGCGGTGGAGCAGCCCCATGGGGTGCCTGAGCCACGGCACCGACCCCGCACCTCCTGGCTTGGTTTGTGCCATGCTTTCAGCCCGCTTCTCTGCTCGGCTTCGCTGGGCAGGAGCCCACAGCCCGGCTGCCAGGAACCACAGCCGGGAGCCTGGAGCCACATGCAGCCCCAGGAGGGAGCCAGGTTTGTGGGCTACCACCAGGGCGACCATGGTGTCAGTGTTGCAGGGAGTCCTGGCTGCCCACCCGCAAACGTGGCTGGTTCTATGAGTACCCCTGTGCTGGGGAGAGGTGGTTTTGCTGGTGACATTTGTCTGTCCCAGCTAAGATGTCCATCCCAGAGAAGTGTTGGTCCTGGCTGAGATGTTCATCCCAGCTAAGATGTCTGACACAGCTAAGATGTCCTTCACTAAGATGTCAGTCCCAGCTATGGTGTCCATCCCAGCTAAGATGTCCATCCCAGGTAAGATGTCAGTCCCAGCTATGGAGTTCACCCCACCTATGGTGCCCACCCCAGCTAGGATGTCCTTCCTAGCTAAGATGACCTTCTCCACTAAGATGTCAGTCCCAGCTATGGTGTCCATCCCAGCTGTTAGGAAAAGGTTCTTCACTGAGCAGGTGGTCAGTCCCTGGAACAGGCTCCCCAGGGAAGTGGTCACGGCACCAAGCCTGTCAGCATTCAAGAAGCATCTGGACGACACTCTTAGTCACATGGTTTAGTTTTAGGTAGTCCTGCAAGGAGCGGGGAGTTGGACTCAATGATCCTTATGGGTCCCTTCCAACTTGAGATATTCTGTGACTCTATGATTCTATGTCCACCCCAGCTAAGATGTCCATCCTAGCTATGGTGTCCGTCCCAGCTGTCTGTCCCAGCTATGGTGCCCACCCTAGGGAAGGGTCCATCCCAGCTATAGTGTCCACCCCAGGGGAGTGTTCCTGCAGCACCTGCCCCCAGGAGGCGACAGCAGGCCTTGGACACAGGCTCAGGGTACCCATTGCCAAGAGCACCGTCTCGAGCTGATCTTTAGCCTGGGAGGACTGGCAGCCGGGACCACCTGCCACACTGGGGTCCACCACGGGACCATCTCGGGTTCCTCCTCCCTGCACCTTCCCAGAGCGGAGATCCCCCTTGCTCGGGGTCCTCCTTGCTTGTGGGTGGCCCCCTCCCCAGCCTCTCCCACTGCTTGTGGCCCCCCTTGGGCTGATCCTGCCCCCTCCCTTCCTCAGGGACCCCCTTGCTGTGGTCTCAGCACCCCTAGTGCCTCCCCCTTCGCAATGTGGCTCAGGACCCCCGATGCTCAGGGCCCCCCTCACCACGGTCCTGGACGCTCCCCTCCATTGCTCACAGGCTCCCTCACCCTGGTCCTGCACCCCCAGACCCTCTCCCCTTGCTCAGAGCCCCTCCATCACTCAGGATCCTCCCCCGCTCGTTGCTCTGAGCTCCTCATTCCCGCTCCGGACTGCTCTCTCGACCCGCTTCCTCCCCCCAGCCCCGCGCCGGGCCGCTCGTTGCCAGGCGACGGGCGCGCGCTCCCAGCATGCCCCGCGGGGCCGTTGCCATGGCGGCGGGACGCGGCGCGGCCCGGGGTGGACGGGACGCCGCATGGCGGGCGGCGGGGTGGAGGGCGAGCTGCGGGCCCTCTACCGCTGGCTGGACGCCGTGCCGCTCTCCCGGCCACGCAGGAACATCGCCCGAGACTTCAGCGACGGGGGTGGGATGAGATGGCCCGGAGGGACGGGCCTGGGGGTGGGGGGCGGGCCTAGGCCAGCGTGGCCGCCAGGCCTTGTGGGCTTGGGGTGGAGGTCCCGGTGTGCCCGCCGCCCCCAGCCCCTCTCCTCCTCTCCTCCCCAGTGCTGGCGGCCGAGGTGGTCAAGTTTTTCTTCCCTGCCATGGTGCAGCTGCACAGCTACGTGCCTGCCAGCTCCACGCCGCAGAAACTCGCCAACTGGGGCCATCTCAACAGGTACTGGGTCAGGTGGCACTCCTGCTCCCCCATACTGGGAGCACTGTGTTGCCCTGCAGAGTGTCCCCACTTGTCCTGGCTGGGGACCAGGCCAGCCAGGACGTGGCTGAGGGTGCTGCAGGCAGGGGGGTGCCTGCCTCCCTGCCCTCCTGGGTGCTCATTTGCCTACTGTTTTAGGAAAGTGCTGAGTAAGCTGAACTTCTCCATCCCAGAAGACGTGATCCGGCAGGTTGTGCAATGCCGGCCGGGCATAGTGGAGCAGGTGCTGCTCCTGCTGCGGCAGAAGATTGATGAGAAGCAGAAGCAGAGCAAGGTGGTGCCTGGCCCAGGCCAGGTCAGAGGGGCTTGGGGGAAGGGGGACACCCGGTGTGCCACATCCTGGTTGTAGATACTGTGGCTAAGGGTCTGCAGAGCAATGAGGGTGAGTAGCCACCCCACAGAGAGGTCAGTATAATCAGAGAAGGGCCAGGCTGTGCTCCAGGCATCCTTGTGGGCATCACTATCCCCCTGAGCGCCTCTGTCTCCCCATCATGAGGATCCCGCTGCCATCTCCTTGGGGTATTTGGTGGCAGAGAGCTCCCCACATGGGCAGAGGAGCACTCCACTGGGAAGCAATGCAGGTGGCAGGGCTGGCCTTGCTCAGCAGCCACAGATGGCAGCCGTGCGCCTTCGTGGGAAGCGCCGTGGTCCTGCTTGATCTGTAGCCTTGACTTGGCCCAGGCAGCCCAGGAGGAGCCGCTGTGAGTCAGGGAAAAGAGGGGACGTGGTCTCCATCACATTCCTTCCCCACTGCCCATCAGCTGGCCCTCCTCACTGTGCTCCCTGCTCATGTGAGGCCCCTGAAGAGGAGCAGGGAGAGTGTCTGGGGTTGCGTGGGGCTTATCACTGTGTGCTGAGCACACAGCTCCAGGATGGGGCTGGCAGCAACAGCTGCCTCCTCACCTGCCCCGAGCAAACCTTCAGCCCGTGGCTGTCCTGGTCCTCATCATGTGAGAGGAGGATAATGAACCTGCCTGGTTGGGGCAGGCTGGGTTATCTCTGCCCATGACTCTGGTGCTCAGGTCAGAGGAGGAATTTGCTACGCGAAGGGCTGTGGCTGTGAAGCAGGCAGGAATTCGTGAAGATGAATCCCAGCCTTGCCTTCGGGCTGTAACGCCCAAGCAGCCAGCACCAAAAACGCCTTGGGAGCCCCCTGCTTTGAACTGGCCTCTCCCACTGCTGTGGGAGCAAACCCCCCACCTTGGTGCTCCCCAGAGCCTCAAGCCCCAGCATCGATCAGAGAGTGGTAGCATGAGCAGCCGGGCAGGCTGGGGTACACTGTCCCCTCTTTTTCCGACATTGAGTCCTGGCTAGACCCCTTCCTGCACAGAGGCTGTTTGTGGGCTCACCCACAAAGAGACCCATGGCTCGTGGCCAGGTGTGATGGGTGTTTTCCTTCCTCTTTGTGCAGGAGCGGGGTGTACGGGCAGCGCTGGAAGAGATCAGCTACCTGGAGACAGGTAGGGCCAATGCATGGCCCTTCATGAAGGAGGGTCCCATCCTGGCTGTGCTATGGGCTCCCTGGTTCCAAACCCCAAACCGTGACCTTTCTGGTCCCTGGAGGGGGGCATACACAGCCCTGCCTTGTGCTGGGATGCCCAAATAATGAGCCAGCTCTGGGAGGATAGGAGACACTGCTGGAAGGGGGTGTTCCGTGGGGGGGGGGGAACGGGTGGGGTGGGCAGAGCTGTTTGGACAGATTATGTGCTAAATGCTGTGTTTTGCAGGCTACTCAAAGGCAAAGAGCAGCGTGGGAGGAGGCTATGCCCAGGAGTCTCCCAGGGTTGCGGGGTAAGGGCTGCTGGTGCTGTGCAGGGACAATGAAGGCATGTCCTGGGTGCTGGTGACATGCCCCTCCTGGGGGCTTCTCGAGGAATGGGGCTCTCTGGGTCCTCACGAGGTTCAGGGGAGCCCTGTGCCAGAGGGGCAGCGGCATGTAGGGCAGGACTTGGAGGAGCTGGGCATGTGCATGAGCCCCATGGCCTGTATGGCTCCGTGGGCTCTCAGCAACACTGCAGCAGGGGTCAGTTATTGTCCTGGTGTTTTCTTTCCTGGTCCAGGGTGACAAAGAGCCAACATGGCTGTGCCCAGGCTCCGCCAGGGGATGCCTCTGTCCACCTGCAGCTGGCAGAGAGGGAGCAGGCCCTGCTCCTGGCACAGGAGACCATCCAGGTGAGCCCATCCTCTGTCACCTTGGCCAAGTGCTGTCCCTGTGGCAGCACCGAGGGACAGACTCCCTTTGCCTCCCCCGCTGTACTGCAATGGTGGTGTACATGACAGCCCAAAGAGGTGTTTGCTCCATGCTGTCAACCTCCTGGGCGGCTCCCCAGCTCTGGTGACAGCCTTGGGCGTGGGCCAGTCTGGCAGTGGCTTTGTTGTGGTCCAGCTGGCCAATGTCTGGCTTGGGTGCTCCTCTGGCTGCTCCAGGGCAGTGCTGGGCTCCTGGGTACTGTGCTGGGCTTAAAGGACAAAGGTCTGGTCGAGCCAGGCTAGACAGGCAGCTGATAGCTCAGCGTGGCCTGGAGACGTGGTTCAGTCCCCAGAGCCCTCGTCTCCTTGCGCAGCAGAAGGCGTTTTGCTGAGATTTATCTGGTAAAAGCCCTTGTAAAGCCTCTGCCTGCAGATCTCCCCCGGGGGCGAACAGCTTTCGCTTTCAATCCTTCCCGCCTGGCTGTGCCCTCAATCTCTGTGGCACACACCCACGTCAGTCACATCAATCACATCAATCCGAGATTCCCAAATGTTCCTGGTCCTCATCCTTTCTGGTCAGTTCTTCCAGCCCACAGTAACGAGGGTTATGCAGAATGGGTATCACAGCTGCATAGACCCTTGCACACGGCTTGCTGTGGTCCCTGGACCATCCCAGGGCTCTGGGCATCCTTTATTTCACCTGGGGCAGTGGGGAATTTTTGAAACAGAGCTTCACCCAGCACCAAGCCAGGGCAATGGCTCTGTCTTGCCTAAAACTGGGGCTTTTCTGCTGGAAAACATCTCCTAAGATGTAAAATTTTGCAAGAGGGGAAGGAATGCTATGGGGTGTCTCGGATGCAAAGAGTTACCACCGGGTCCTGGTGGGGAGCTGGGACTCCTGAGCCATGTTTTGGAGGGAGTGTTTGCTTGATGTGGGTTGTGGGAGCCGGAATAGGGACCCCAAATCTGGCACTTGGTGCTCACCTGCCTCAGTTTCCCCTGTGGTTAAAGATGGCTGATGCAGCTCAGTGACTCCAGCAGCCACATCAGCCTGGCCCCGAGCCTCCCCGTCCCGCCTGTGCTCCCCGTCCTTGCTGCTGGCCTATGTGGGGCAGATGGATGTGCCTCCTGCCCCCCCAAAACCAAACTGAGGGGGTGTCGGGGTCTCTGCTCAGATCCTGCAGCTGAAGGTGGGGAGGCTGGAGCAGCTGCTGCACCTCAAGAACGTGCGGATAGACGACCTCAGCCGGCGCCTGCAGGAAGCCCAGTGCAAACAGCGGTGAGCGGACCCTCGCCCACCCACCCGGCAGCCCCTCCCCCGGGGCTGCCCCCCACCCCCGCCGCCTGCCCCACCTCTCACACCCGTGGGAGCTCCTCCTGAGCTGGAAGAGCCATCCCGCTGCCTCCCAGTCGCCCCGGTTCCCAGGGTGGACTCTCAAAGACAAAAGCCAGAGGTGGAAAAAGCAGATGCAGAAGCAGGGACCCTGTGCCCACCTCTGGGACCCCCCCCTGTGCCCGCTGGTGGGCATCGCGGCAACAGCATCACTACGGCATGGGCTCTGCTCAGCCCTCCAGCTGGCGCCCGCCGACGGCAGTGGTTCTTCCGTGCCCGTTAGTAATTAAAAAGCTAGGTCATGGCTTGGAGACCTCCCTGCAAGGCTGAGTCGCTGTGGGGATCCCGCCTGCCCCAGCCTGGGGGTCTTTTTTTCCCAGCTGGTCCAGCATCGGAGGGCGGTGGGCAGCGTGGGGACGCCGCTCGGCTGCCGGGGCCGGGGAGGCGTGCGCGGGCGGAGGCTGGGATTTAATCCCTTACTCAAAGCTGTTTGTTTTTGTAATCTCCAAGAAAATCCGTGCCTCGGCACACAGACCAGCTCACGGTGCGGCTGGGCAGCAGCCCCGGGTCTCGGCCTGGCACTGCCACCCACCGACCATGCGGGCAGCCCAGCCACGGGGTGGGGGTACTCAGAGATACCCCCTGCTCCTCCGCTCGTCTCCCCCGGGGACCTCCCCAGTGGTGGGGAGGTGCCCGAGGGTGGCTCTGGGCATGACTTTCACTGTACCGGGGTCACCTGCGGCCTTTTTAGAGTAAAACCCAGTTGTTTTCTTCCAGCGTGTGGGTGTGTGGTGTGTCTCGGCGGAGGGGTGAGCCGGGCTCGGTGTGTCCCTTCCCTGGGGGCTGAGCCGTGTGTGGCGTCACGTGTGCCGGAGGCGAGGACACAGCAGCTCCCTGGGAACGAAGCCCCACAGTTTTAAGTGCTCTGGCATATGGAGGCTGTGGCAGAATCCGGGGCTGCCGGGGGGCCGTGGGATGAGCCGGGGGGCGGGTCATCTTAGTCCCTGGGGTGTGCCGTGTCCCCTGTCCCCGTGTCCCTGCCGGCACTGCCTGCTCACCGGGGCTGAGCGAGCCCTGACCCTGCTCCCCCACGGGGGCGGCTCTTGCCCCGCATGGGGGTGGGATGCTGCCTCCCCCCGCAGCATTCCCAGGCGGGCGGACGTGCTCTTTGGAAGGGAACCGGCAGCATTTTCCTGGCAGAGACGCATCCCAGCTGCCTTTCCCACCCTCGACGCCCCTGACAGCCGGCTCCGTCCATCCCTGCCGGTGCATCACCGTCCCCTCGGGGAGACGTGGCCCGTCCCCGTGCTCCATCCCACCCGTGAAGGGACACGCGGGCTCGGATGGGGACAGACAGAGCCTGGGAACTCAGCCGGGCCAGGCTGTCCGGAGCCTCAGGGCTGTCTCGATGGGATGGGATGGGATGGGATGGGATGGGATGGGATGGGATGGAATGGGATAAGCCAGCCCTGCTCAGCCGCCGCGCCCGGGCCCCAGCTCGGGCCGGGCTCGGAGATTCAGGTCTGAGCCGCAAAAAACTGTCAGGGAAATGACAGGTTGCCATGGCAACCGCATCACCCGGGAATGGCGGGGGGGACCGGGCGAGTGCCCCCCCCGACCCGCTCCTCTACTCGGCGCAGCGCCCCCCGCCGCCCGCATGTGGAGCCCCGCTGCCGTGCGCGCCCGCCCCCTATTGGCTGCCCCAGCCTTTAGCCACGCCCCCTAGCGACAGTCCCGCCCCCTGGAGACGACCCTGCCCCGCGGGGCGGCTGGGGAAGCGGCGCCGCCGGAGCCGCAGCCGATGGGCGTGGCCGGGAGGCGTGACCGCCGAGGGGGGAAGACCAATAGAAACGGCGAGGGGGTGTGGCACGGCCAATGGGAGGTAGGGGGCGTGTCCCGGTAGTGGGAAGCGGGGCGCGCGGCGGCGTCCGGGACGCAACGACTGGGGTGAGTGAGGGAGGGAGGGAGGGACGGGGGGAGCGGGGCTGGAGACGGGGGTCCCCAGGGCTTCCCCTTCCCCGGGGCGGCGGGGGCTCCTCTCCTTATTGTCCTCTCGCGGCATAACCTCCTCCGTGGAGGTTTCCGAATCCCCGGTCCCGGTGGGCTGGGGCGGGATGCTCTCCCGGGCCCCTCCGCTGGCCCATTGCGCAGAGGAGAACACCGAGGCCGGGGGCGCATCGTCCCGTCCCCTCTTGCAGCCCTGGCGATGAGCCGGCGGGGCGTGAAAACGCGGGGCGGGGGGGTGCGATACCCACACCCACGCGTGACGGGGATCGGGTCCACGCGGGTGATGGCGGAGGCAGATTGGGGCCATCCTGTGCGGTTCGGGAGGGGAGGCGTGCGTCAGCGCTGCCGCCCCCTTACTGCCCCTCACCCCCGGCCTCGTGGTGCCGGGGAGCCCCGGGAAGGGGGAGAGCTCTGGGGACGCACTGTCCGGGGAGCTGGGGGGAGCCCGGCGGCGTGGGACTGACGGTGGGTCCGTGGAGTGCCCGCGACTCCGGGGCTGCAGCCTCAAGGGCATGTAGAGCCCGTGGGTCCTACCTTAACCCCCCCACTGTAAGCCTAGGTGTGATGCCCACCCTGGTCCCCAAGCCCTCCCCTGCTGGCCACATGCTTTGCCCCTGTTCTGGGGCTGCTTTCCCCGTGTCCGCCACCTCCTGTGGAGCTGTGTCCTCTCCCGAGGTCTCCTCCTGCCCCTTGCTGCCCATGGACAGTTTCTGTATCTTGGCGCACCTCTTGAGCCATCCCCAAATCCTGGACTTTTCCCTCCTGGCTCTTCTCCAGGCTGGATCATCTTGTCTTTGGGCAGCAGCACTGTGGAGCGCGGGGGCCATGGTGAGGGTCTGCTGTCCACCCAAGCCCCCAGCTGCTGGAGAGCCTCCCCGCCCTTTCAGCTCTGCTTTTTTTAAGTCATGTTTTCCCCCAGCTGATGCTGTTGATGTTTTTTACATGAATTTCCTTGTGCTTATCAGGCTGGACTGCTGACAGCACTGTTTCGGGCACCTGCGTCCTACTGCTGGATTCCTTGGGTGCATGGTGGTGTTACCAGCCTGTGTTTGGGCTTCCATGGCTTCCCGGGGGACAGTGGGGCTGGGTGACCGCAGGGAGGAGGTTTTAGCTTCAACTTCCATTGAAGGGATCTTTGGGGGTGTCAGGTCCCAAAACCCTGGATGGGAGGGGGGTGGGTGAGCCCTGTTGCCCCCATCCTGGCTCCAGTGGCTTCTCCTGCCTTGATGCAGGGGCCAGTGCTCACCCTGGGGCTGGGGGTGCTGATGGAGGCTCCCCTTTATCCTGCAGGGCTGCCAGGGGAGCTCAGCCTTGGGGAGGCAGCATCAGCTGGGCTGGAGAGAGTGACTCTTCCCACGGGAACTGTGCTGGCATGCCTGGGGAAAGGAATTTGGGGTTTCTGAGTTTGCTGACAGCCTGCAAGGCTCCCCCAGCTTGGGGCTTGGTGTGGTGGCTGCCAGAGCCCTTGCGGGGGGGAAATGGGGAAACTGAGGCACGGGGTGCTCTCTGCTTGGTGCTGATGGCTGGGAGATGTGATGGTTGTGCCAGGGTGTGAATCCTCCCTTTCCCAGGCAGGGGCTGGCTGCGTCCCCAAGGGCTGGCAGAGCAGGAGCTGGAGCTGGCCAGGTCATGCCGTGGGGTCATGGTGGAGTGGCCAGAGGAGCTGCCCGTCCTGCCGCTGCTCCTGCCCTGCCTGTGTGATTGGGGTAGAGCTGGGCACAGGCCCTGGCGTGCTGCCCGCTGCTGCCCAAAGCTGGGCTGCCTGACGCCCCCGAGCTGCAGGCAGGCTCCTCCCCGGCAGGTCTGTGCCGGAGCAGTGCCGGAGTCGCAGCCGTGCGGTGCCGTCACGTCTGTGGTGCTCGGCTGGCCCCGGGACCTGGCTGGGGCGGCCGCTGCCCTCCCCGGCTCTGCCTGCTGCTGCCTAATCCTGCCCGTTCCCTCCCCAGCTCCGGCGCTCGGGAGCGGCGGCAGCCCCGGAGGATGGCCTCCTGCCCGTGCCTTTGAAGTTTCGTGCAAGGACGACTGCTGCGGGGACACATGGCTACAGCTAGCAAGGGTGAGTGTCCCTGGCGTCCCCCGCCTGCCTGCCTGCACCTCACCCCCTCCCGGGCTGCCTGCCCCAGCCCAGGGCCAGTCTCGAAGTTTGATGCTCCTTCCCGGTGAAGCCCCTCTGCCCCATGCCCTGTTGGTGGTCCCTCTGCCTGCAGCCATGGTAGCCCCACAGCTGCCCACTCCGTGCACGGGGAGCGGCTGAGCAGGTTAGAGGCTGTGGGGGACCGGGAGAGGCGTTGCTGCTGTTTTTCTGCTGCGAGTTGCAAGCGAGCGCCCGCTGAGGGGGCTTGTGGCAGGCTCGGGGCTCCAGTGGGGAGCTGCTGGCACTGCTCAGCTGTGATGCCCCCTCCAGTGATGGGCACAACCCCTGGCACTCCCTGTCCCAGGCAGTGCTGCTCTGGGAGGTGATGGGTGCTGGATGCTCCTGGGGTGCTCCTGGCCTCTCCCAGACCCTGGCTGCTTCCCCAAAAGGCTCTGGCAGTGCCGGGCTCAGGGAGCTGGGTGCTTTGTCGGTGCCGGGAAGAGACCCCCAAAATGCTGCTGGTGCGAGGTGCCCTGTGGCGGCAGTGCCCGGCTCTCCACCGCATCGAGACAAAGACCGAAGAGACTCTTTGTGCTGCTGCTGGGCGTGATTTTGTCTCCCTTTGTGCGCCTGGTCACGGCTCTGGCCTCCGCAGCTTCTTCCCCGCTGCTGGATGGCTCCATCCCAGCGGCTTTCCTCCTGCCGGCGGTGAAGCCTCCTCCGGCTTCCCGGCAGGACAGGGACCAGGGGAGCAGTCCCTCGGTGGTGATGCCAAAGGACAGGCAGGTTGCCTTGTTCCTGGCAGCATGGGAGAGAGGGGCTGTGGGTCCCTGTGGGGAGCAGCATGCTGGGGGAGCCTTGAGCCCTCTGTGCTTCCCTACTCCCAGCCCTGTTTCTCTGGGTGCGCTGCGCCCTGGCTACCCTTGTTTTGGGGGCAACGTGGTGACTCTGAAGGTGGCATCCGCTTTCAGAGCTTGCAATTGCTGTTGACACGTGTGAGGCAGGTGGCCCCCCTCTCTGTAGAAGGGGTGGGTTGGACCCCCAAACCCACCAGACTGGCTGCCAGCATGCTGACTGCATGGGGTCTGGCAGGTCCCAGTGACCCTCTTGCTATGACTGTGGTAGGACCTGGGGACTCATGATAAAACACACCAGCTCCGAGTGATTTCTCTGCCCAGCTCCTGCCTGATGGAGCCCCTGCCTGCGCCTCCCTTTGCTGCTGGGTGTTTGTAGGATGCACAATTGCATTTCACCCCTAATGAGATTTCCATGCTGGCTGACTCACGGCAAGTCCTGTGTGGGTGGGTGCCCCTGCCCCTTCCACCCTGCCCCTCATGCCCAGGGCTGCAGAGGTGCCACCATCATCCGTCCAGGCTCTGCCAGGGTGAGGACCATCCCTGTCAGCCCCTCCTGAGCCGGCACAGGGGCACCACGCAGTACAGCTTCTCAAGGTCACCGGGGTGCATGCTGGCAGGTGACCCGATTCCCGGGACAGCTGATTCCTGGGACAGCTGCCCACACTGCCTGGCTGCTACCTTCGCCTTCCTCTGACCTCCCTTTCTCCCGAGGGTCTTCAGACACTGTGCCTGGGGGCTAGCCAAGCACCGTGGCTGCCTGGGTGGACAGTGGCTGGGTGCCCTCTGGAGATGCTCATCCCCGGGGGCCAGCAGGCTTCCCGGGCTATGTGCTGGGCATCGGCTGCACTGCCTCCAAGCGCTGCGTGATGAAGACACATATTTGGGATTTTCCCTGCTGGTCTCATGGCGGGTGTAAGGGTTTGGGTCCTCCAAGCCTGGTGCTGGCATCAGGATGCCCAGTGGCAACAACTGGCTGTAGCCTTGCCCATTAGCTGTGCCTTATGGGATCCACGCAGATCCCTCAGCTTATCTTGCCCTGTGGCACTCATAAAGGCTCTGTGGGGCAGAGGGTGGCTGTTCCCTGTCATGGGGGGGCTGCCTGCGTTTCAGCGGGGAGGGTTCCATCTGCGTCCCTTTCCCCACTGCAGCCACGTGCAGCTGCATCGCTCTGCAAGCGGCTGAGTCTCTTGTTTTCCCCTGCGTGCGGGGAAGGGATTTCTGCCGAGCTGTTCCGGCTGAACAATGCCGAGTTATTAAATCTCCGGCGTTTCCAGCCTGCCAAAGCACAAAGAGCCTTTTCTTTAAGGAGGCGGCAATCTGCTCCCGGCCGCAGCCAGATGGATGCAATCGGCAGCCGGACCAGGGGGTTTCTTGGGGTGTAGTGGGGAGGAGGGGGGGGAAAGGAGAGGCTTTTTTTTTTTTCCTTTTTTTCTTGGAAGCTCACAGAGAACATATTGCAAAGGTGCAAGCAAAAGGGCACATACTGTTTGTGCCTCTGTGCAGGCTCCTGCTGGCCATGGGGACCTCGGTGTCCCCAGGCAGGTGCCATTGCATTTTTGGGTTTCCCCAGGGCACTGTGGGGTTTGCTCCCCAACATGGTGGCCAGCTTTGCAGCCCCAGAGATCCCTGCCCAGCACCCTGGGATGTGTGGGAGCCCTTCCCTGGGGAAGCTTTCCTTCCCCCCTGTCCTTGTCCCACTTGTGCCCCCTTCCTGGCATAGTCTGTGTCTCTGCTCATCCCACTCCTCTGCCCTGAGAAAATCATGGGAGCAAGCAAATGCTGCTGAGCCTGGGGAATGGACGGGATGCTCGAAGTCTCTGAGCATCCGCCGGTCCATGTGCTCCCCCGCTGCCTGGAGAGTGAGCTCTCTGTGGCCGCTGGTCACCAGTGTCCATGTGCCCCCTCCCCAGCCCATGGCACAGGGCATTTCTGAAATGAGAGGGGGGGAAACTGGGGAAGCCCCTCCGTGCTCCAGCTCCGGTCCTTCCCTGGGGGTGTGGGGGGACACAGAGCTGGGGATGAAGGGGGTGCATCCCAGGCGGGCAGAGAGTGATGCCTGGGCTCTGTCCTCTCTTCCCTGCACAGGCAGCAAGGCAAAGGGTGGGGGTGTGCGCTTCGCCCCCAGCCAACCCGCTGAGGGAACCCACGGCCACGTGCACTTCGACGAGAAGCTTCACGACTCGGTGGTGATGGTGATGCAGGAGAAGGATGGCAGCTTCCTTGTCAAGGTGGGAGCTGGGACCTGGGAGACGAGGGTGGTACTGCGGGCCTGTCCTCACACCCGGCAGCGGGGCTGGGTCTGGTTCTGGGGATCATGTGGGGTGGGTGGACCCCTCAGTGCTGCTTGTTGTAGCCCCTTGAGCTGTGGGGCTCCTGCTGCCCGGGGCTTCTGCTGCCTGCAGCTCTGCCCGTTCTGCGGAGGTTTCCCTCACTGCCCCTCTGGACGTTGCTCCATCTCCATTACAGGTCTCAGATTTGGGGGTGTTTCTGGCCCCTCTCACTTTCTGGCCTACCTGGGGGACCTAGGAGCACCCCAAGAACCTGAGTCCTTCCCCATGGGCAGCTGTGATGGATGCTTTGCTCTGGATTCACCCATTTATCACCTGATTCCTGCCGCTGCATCCAGCCTCTGCTAGCCACAGGGGTGGGTTTGGGGCTAGCTGGGAAGGGCTCCTGGCCTGTGTTGCTGCTGCCTGATCTGGGCAGCGTTTGCAGGGTGGTCAGGCCAGGTCCAACAGGCTGGGGTGGGACTGCTCACAAGCAATGGAGCCCAGTGCCGGCAGGGCAGGCTGGTGGACCTGCTGGCCCTGCTGTGCCTGGGGGGGATGTGGGACTCTCTACTTTGCCCCCATTTGGAGGGGATGGGGCTGAGTCTCGCCCTGCGCACCAGCAATGCTGTGGCTTCTCCTCACTCCCTTCCAGCCACGTGCCTGTGGCCATGGGAGGGTGTTAGTGTGGCTTCAGGTTTGATGGTGGCTCCCAAACCATGCAGGGGGCTGGTGATGGCAGTGGGGACAGCAAGCCATCTTTAATGACACCTTGTATTTCATCCCAGCAGGTTTGTAGACCTGAGCATGCGCTGCCTGCCCCGTCCCACAGCTCCTCATCCCACGCTGCAGGGCTGAGTGCTGGCAGCGGAGGCTTTGGTGCTGGTGTGCTGTGGGCTTTGGTGGTGGTGGGGTCTGGGTGTGAGATGGGCAACTTGGCAGTGACCCGGAGGCGCAGGTTGCCAGTCCTCTGCCTGGAGGAGCTTTACTGTGGCCCCTTCACCTTATGCGAAGCTGGTCCCTTGGTCCCAGCCTCTCCTTTGGAGGCCCTTTTTTCCCCAAGGAATAAACCCCTCAGAGAGCATGGGGGTTGCTCCGGTGCTGCGTGCAGGAGAGCAATCTGAAACTCCCTTTCAGCTCTGAGTCAGTTATTTGTATCGGGCGGATGATGGGTTATCGCCCTAAAAACAGCAGTGAATTGCTTAGCAATTGCCGATCTGTGGGTGGTTGTTATTATTTTTCCCACCCGTGCCGTGCAGCGTGCCACGGGCGCCCCAGCACTGCACGTGCCTCTCTGGGGAAGGGGGGCAGCTGCCTGCTGCCCTTGGCACTGCCAGCCTGGATGGCACAGCGGGACCGGCCTGGCTCAGTGTGCTGGTGCCGTGTGGGTCTGGGCCAGGGCCATGTTTAACCACGCAGCTCTTCCTACTGGGCAGGTTTGGGGTGCACACCGTGCCCCACCATGCGTTTCAGAGGCAGGAGGAGATCCCCATCCTCTCCCTGGGGGAGAAGAGGCTCTTTAGGGCCGGCCACCAAATGTCTTTCCATGATCTTAAAATCCCCAAAGCTGCTCGCTGTCATTTCTTGTTGCAGTGACGCCTTGGAGCTGCTCGTGGCCAGGAATGTGCAAGCATATGGCATGCATTTCATATCTGTGTGTGTATAGATAGATATGTGTGTGTATTATATATGTATTTATGTGGTGACTGAGGTGCAGCTTGGAGCAGGCTGCACATGTGTGCATGGAAGACCGACGGTTCCCAGCTGAGCTGTGCCTGTGGCAGAGCTTGTGCACCTTACTACCAGCAGGGTTTGTGGCAACTGGTGAGCACTGGGTACCCCGTGTCCCCAGGAGGGGATTGTCCTCTCGGGCGGGCCAGATCCTGGCTGTGCTGTGGGCTCTGCTGCAGGGAGGGTTTGCAGGTGCGTCCGGAGCTTCACAGCAGGCGGGGAGCCTGCTGCTCCCTACCCAAAATGGCTTTTGCTGAGCGCGATGGAGACGGACCCCGCTCTGGAGGCGGCTGGCTCCTAAAAGAGCTCTGGTTTTCATCATGGTAGTGGATAAATGAGGTTTGAAGGCACGCTCTTGGAAACGTCTTGGCTTTTAGAGACCAGAAACAGCAGCTGGGAAAATTGATCTCTGCTCCCGTGACTCTAAAGGGTGGTTGTTCCTGGGGCTTTGCCCCAGGACTGGATGTTTTTGCTGCTTGTCCATTTTGGCTACACAAAACGTGTTCGTTACATTTTCCCATTTATTTAGGAAACAGTCCTCCCCTCCCCCCTGCTAGCTGCTGCCGCCCACCTTCCCGTGGGCTCTTGGGTGCCCAATGCCTGGTGGGTTCCTGTCCCCAGGGTGGGATGTGGAGGCGGATGAGACAATGGCAGTGTGGGACCACCTCCTGCCACAGCTCAACACCTACTTGAGGCATGGTGTGATCCCTGCTGTGTTCCCTGCCTTGCAGGTGGGATTCCTGAAGATCCTCCACAAGTACGAGATCACGTTCCTCCTGCCCTTGGTGCAGAGGCTGGGGAAGGAAGTCTGTGCCGTGCCTCTCCCCAACCTTAACCTCCGAGTCATCAGTGTCACCACCCTACCAGAAGGTAAGGTCCCCTCTTTGTCCACCCAGCTGCTGCTGTGCTGGGTCCCGGATCCTGCCCTTGCTTTGATGCAGCTGGTGAGGGGTGAGCAGAGAGAGAGGGGCTGCCAGACCCAGATGTACCCCTGATTGCCCGTGGGGGTGGCAAGGGTGTCTGTCTCATGCTGGGGCCCCATGGGGAGCACAAGCCAAGTGCTCCCATGGGGTGCGGGGCAGCTGGCAGGTCCCCGGTCCTGGGACCACCCATGACCATCTGTACTGAACCCTTGCCAGGCATGGGGGATGATTCTGCTCGCCTGGGGAGCCCAGAGCTCCCCAGAAGCTCACGTTGACAGCTTTTATTGCTAGGGTGTTTCCTGCCTCGGGGGAACTCAATGGTTGAGTGTCCTCCAAAGCACTTTCCAAACGCCAAGCCTCGTCCTTCCCCTGAGCACGGGGGTGTGTGGCAGGCTGACTGGGTTGTCCCCATCCTGCGGGGCTTTGGGGACAGGTCCTGCTGCAGCTGTTAGCAGAGGGGGGCATTTGGTCCTGGCCGTACCTCTGCTGGGGCCGCATCCCGGTGCTCGTCCCTGCAGCGCTGCACTGGAGAAGGAATGGAGAAGGAATCTGTGTTCCCACTGCGCCTCCTGGGAGACGCCTGACCCCGACCCGTGTGCTTGGAGAGCAGCTTTTGTGGCATTTTAATCCAGGAACCTGCTGAACAGAGTCCAGACGTGCTGGTATTTTTAGCACTTGCTCTGTCTGTTCTTTGCCTGCGCTGAGGGTCTGCCTAAAGAAGAGGCTGGAGCCGAGGGGAGGTCACCTCTCCCTCTGTCTCCAGGCTTCTTGCTAATTCTCTTGTGGAGGGAAGGAGAATAATGTCCGGAAACGTAAGCGCCCGATGTGGCTCTGTGCAGAGGAGCTACCTGGGCTTTGCTTTGTTCTGTGTCTGCGGCAGCTCAGCCCCGTCCGAGCCCATGCTGGGACCCGGGCACGTGGCAGCCCCTGGCATCGTGGCTGCAGGGCTGGGGGTCCCACTGGCTGCTCTGCCCCCTCCTTCCTTCCTGCCCTTCCCTGTCCCCTTCTTGCTCCCCCAATCCTGCTTGATCTTTCCCATCCCCACTGGCAGTGTAGATTCAGTCACAGCCTGCAGCCAGCCCGGCGGCTGTTGCTCCGTCCCCTGTGGGCCCGCGTCTCTCCATAATTTATTAGCTGCAATTGGGAGGTTAAATGCTCTTTTATCCCAAATGTTCATCAATCAGCTGCTGTTTCTTGTGGGTTCAGATTGGTCTGGGAGGCGGGAGGAGAAGAGCGGCTGTGGGTTTGTGGAGCAGAGCCCACAGGCTGGTGGGAATGGGGACAAGGACAGGGACAGGGTTTGCTCCAAGAGGTAGCAGGCTCATGCACCAGCCTGGCTCTGGTCTGGGGTCAGTTTGCTGCCAGCCCGTCAGTGGGAGAAGGGAGCAGGGCTGTGCACGGTGGCCCTGGTGTGGTGGCTGGGGCAGCTGGCGTCACCCTGGGCTTGGTGGCAGCTGTCTTGGGGACATGGGGTCTGCCCTGAGGACACAGCAGGCTGAAAAGCACCTTGGGGCACCTCAGCTGGTCCTGTGCCAGCAGCTCTGGTTGACAAGCAGCCGGTGGATGCTTTTTCCTGCATTCCTGTTCCCTCCAGCTCCCTGGGACTGCAGCTTGCCATCTCTCCCTGTGCCACCTCCCAGCAGCCGGGGGTCCGGGAGTGGGGCTGTGACTGGCAGGGCTGGGCTGTGGCTCTTCCCGCGCTGCTGCTGGCCCTGGCCCAGCAAAGCACTTAAGCTTTGTTTGCTTGAAGCTTCCCACCTCGGGCTGGCATGCCCAGCTCGGGCTCAGGGCCAGGGCTCCCAAGGCTTTGGGGAAAGGAGTCCTTCGGGGATCCTGAGCAGCTCCAGTGGGACCTGGAGGTGTCTGGTGCCTTGCAGCGGTTCAGAGGCGTTTGTCTCCCCAGGTCCTTGGGGTCCTGGTGACAGCTGGGGCTCCCCTTGAAATTCTGCTTCCCGCATCCTCGGCTGTGGGCAGGGATGGAGCTTGCCAGGTTTGCCCGGCCATGGGCCAAATCCTGTTCCTGCGCTGCCGGCGGTCCCGGGACCGCCCAGCCTGGGCAGAGCATGGTGTCTGGCTCCCGGCTGCGGTGACGGCAAGCGGGGCTGTGATGTGGCACAGACACAGAGACAAAGCGGCCCTGGGTGAGTGTGGGCTGGAGATAAGGGGACTCCTGGCGCTTGGAAGAAGGAGGTTTTGCCATCACAGGAGGAGATTTTGCCACCACTTCTCCCTCCTGCTTCCAGGTACAACCTTTCATCCCCGTTTAAGGTGGAGCTGCCTAATCTGAGCGGAAAAAGCGCTTCCCTCCCCCGAGCTTTCCTCCACCTCCTGGCTCCGCTCCCCTCTGGCCCCTCCACCCTTCACTGGGGGCCTGAGCCCCACGCCAGCTTGGGGACTTAGAGGAAGATTCATCGGCCCATAGATGGTTTGCTCTCCTCCATCCCACTGTGATCCCCGTGTGTGGCCAGTGTTCCCGAGTCCCAGGGCTGAGCTCGCAGAGCTGACTGCTGCGAGTGCTCTGGAGCCTGGATGATGCTCAGCGTGTTTTTATTTCTTTTTTTTTGTGCCGTTGCAGCACCCCCCTGTGCCAGCCCTGTTGGGGTGCCTCCCTGTGAGCTCTGTAGGGGGGGCCTGGCCGTGTGCTCACAGCAAGCTTGTGCCCCCCCACCAGGGTTTGACTGATGCCTTTCTGCAGCTGAAAGGACAGCATGGTTTAATTTTCAGCCTCTCCTTTATTTTTTCACATTGTGCTTTTTTCCTCTGGATCAAAAGCAACTGCCTCCTTTGGCCCTGCCAGCTCTGTCCCTGCGCTGGGCAGGGGGGGGGCATGGGGCTGGGACCAGCCCTCACCTCTTCCAAGCTGGGGGCTCCATGGTGTGTTTATATGTCCCCTTTGCTCTGCAAGGAGAAAGACATGGCAGTTTTGGCACAGGTGTGCCTGGCTGGTGGGAGATCATGGTGTTTGCCTGTCCAGGGCACTGCAGGCAGCACCGTTTGTTGTGTGCTGGGGCTGTGTGTGGGGCTGGAGGGTCGGAGTAGGGTGGAGGGTTGGGGTTTGGGCTGCGTGGGATGTGGGGCCCACCCCTCAGCTGTGGCTGGGGGCGCAGAGCTGTGTGCTGGTGTCCTGCTCTGCTTCTATGGGGCTGTACAAACCTCCCGTCCCCTGGGTGATGGGAACGAGTGGGTCTCAGAGATGCCATCGGCTCAGGGCATTGGGGGATGCTCGGCACCATTACACCAGTGCCCTCAGCCTGGTGCTGGGAAAAGCGGCACCCCGTGTCCCCCGAAACCTCGCCTGAATCTCTGTGGAGCATTTATGAGCTTCACCATGGCTCAGCATCCTTGTCTCTGCCCCATGGGTGGGGAAACTGAGGCACGGGGTGGGGAGGGAGCCCAGCAAGACTGGGTCCCAGCACCTCGGTGGTGGGAATGGGACTAGATAACTCTGTCCCAAGCTCTGCTGCCTCTGGGTGCCTGGGGTGAGGAAGGGCTCCCAGGGTGGGGTAGGAAAGGTGCAGGCAGCTCTCGCAGCCGGAGCCCATCTCCCAGGGTGTCTCTGTCCCCAGGCTACAGCGTGAAGTGTGAGTACACGGCGCACAAGGAGGGGGTCCTGAAGGAGGAGATGGTTCTGGCCAGCGAGACTGGTGAAGGTGCCTGTGTCAAGGTGGTGGTACAAGCCCGTGTCATGGGTAAGGGTCGGTGCGGGGGCCTCGCGCGGTTCCTTGGGTTTCGGAGCAGCGATTCCTCCCCCGCACAGCCGGTAGCAGGGAGCGCTTGCAGACCTGGCTGGAGACCGGCTGCTTTCTGCTGTGTCTGGGGAGCCAGGGATGCTCCCTGCACCCCCCGGACCCTGCGCCGTCCTCCCTCCCTCCCCGGCCCGTCTCCCTCCAGCTCTCCCGGACCAGCCGCTGCAGACGTTCCCCACCTGGTGGACACTTCTGAGAAATTGTTTAAACCGGACGACTTTTCCCCGAAAATCCCCAGCCGAGGGGATGAGGCTGAGGGCCCTTCCCGGTGAAGGGGTGCATGGAGCGGGGCTGCAGCGGGTGGGTCGGGGACACCCCGTGCCCCCCCCGGCTTCACCCTAAT
This sequence comes from Limosa lapponica baueri, assembly GCA_002844005.1. NCBI lineage: Eukaryota > Metazoa > Chordata > Aves > Charadriiformes > Scolopacidae > Limosa > Limosa lapponica. The sequence continues at coordinate 343,537 of KZ505697.1, forward strand.
CCCAGCCTGGGGGCTGTGGTCAGGCCCACTGGGGCCCCCCTCTCTTCCAAACACCGCTGCTTGTTAGGCAGCTCAGCAGCCTTTAATTTTAATTTTTCTCTCCCTCCTCCACCTTGCTGTTTAATTTGGGTTTGTTAATTAGAGCAGCATTTCCATAGCTCAGCTGCTTCTGCTTTGTGTGACACGGTGCCTGCTCTCACCGGCATTTTCCACATGGCTGGTCCTGGGGTCCATGGGGCTGGTGGTTTGTTCCCCAGCATCCCCCCGCTGCCTCGCTGTGTCCCAGCCCGGCCCCCAGCGCCCCATCCAGTGCAGCACCCGAGCCTGGGCGAACTGGGGGCTGAGCACCATCCCTGGGCAGCACCCCGAGGGTGGTGCCTGCAGTGGTGACCTGGGGACAGGGCGTAGCGTCCCTGCATCTCCCAGCCCCCTGGGTGCTGGCATCCCTTGTGCGGGGACCGTGGGTGAGAGGACAAGCACCTGCGAGCTGCCCCAAGAGGGCCCTCAAAAAGGTGAAGCAAGCCCCCCGGGCCAGCCTGAGGCCATACGTGGCTGCACCCTGTCTCTGTCCCCGTCCCCCCTGTCCCCTCCTCTCCTGCAGACCGGCACCACGGCACGCCGATGCTCCTGGACGGGGTGCGCTGCATCGGCGCAGAGCTGGAGTACGACTCGGAGCAGAGTGACTGGCACGGCTTTGACTAGCCCCCCCGCCCTCCACTGCTGCCCGCGTGGCTCCCGAGGATGAAGCTCAAATTTTAAAAAGAAGAAACCCACCCAAACCCCCTCCAACCCTGGGGGGCTGCAGCTCTGTGGCCACCAGGGAGCTGGGGGTGAGCTGCTGTTTCCCCCCCCTCCCCAGCCGCCATCGCCACAGCAGCACGTCCACCCTCCCCACTGTGGGGCCGGGGGGTCCCTGAAGTGCGGGAGGGGCTCCCCAAATGCTGGAGCATCTCCGTCCGAAGCCTCAGGGAGGGATCCCGCTTGCTGCCTCCAGCTGCTGCTGCTTCCCCCTCGCTTTTCTCCCCCATCCTCCCTGGGAGAGGTGGCATTTGGGGATGGCGGAGCCCCAGTTGAGCCCCCCGGGGTGAAATTTTGCCTCCTGGAAGTTGGAGCTGAGCTGGGCCACGGGCCAGGGCAGGATCTGGCAGTGCGAGGGAGGCAGGGAAGCCAGGTACTGGGTGGCTCCGGGGCTAGTGCCTGTGTCCCTGTGGCGGTGCCCATCCCCATGGCTGTGCCCATCCACCTCCTCATGTCGCAGCCATTGCCTTAGTCTCCTTCTGTTTCTCCTTTTTTTTTTTTTTCCTTTTTTTTTTTTTCCTTTTTTTTTTTCCCTTTTTTTTTTTTTCCTTCTTTTTTTTCCCCCTGGTAAGACTCGTGGTACAAGGACCAGGAGAAGTGGCTCAGTTTTGAAAGCAACAGGAGGCTTTATGTGCCTATATATATATAAAAATATATAGATATATATATGTACACGTCTGTGTGTATGTGTGGGGTTTTTTAAGTACAAAAATCTGTAGAGGTAAATAATGATCTTCAGCTGAGAGGGGGCTGGAGCTCAGTCTGCCCCCATTAAAGCTCCCAGGAGCATTGGAGCTGATGGCTGCAACCTCATTAAAACCCACGTTGGAGAGTGGGGTGGATTGGACACTCCCTGGGCAGAGAGGGACACCCTGGGGGCACAGGGGACACTCTGGGGCGTACGAGGCCAGCCCTTCCCTACAGTCCTGTGCTATTTCAGAGGCCCCAGGGGGGCAGGGAGGTGTCGTATCTATTTATTTGTGCACCCCGGGGTGCAGGGGGCTGTGTGAGCCTGTCCCTGTGGACATGGATAAAGCCATCTGGGCCCTTTGGGGGGAGGGGCTTTGTGCTGCAGACTGCCCCGACCTCTAGTTAAAAAGGGTACAGGGGAAGGTGAGATCCTCCTCCTCTTGTGCCACTGTCCCTGTCCTCGCTGGGCTGTGCTGGCCGCGTCAAGCTCTGCCGCTCGGGGGATGCCAGCTGCGAGGGCGACGTGCAATATATGTAAAAAATAGAAATGTGGGTTTACAGAAAGCATGTGCTTTGGTATTTTTGGGAGCTGGGGGTGCTGCGGGCTCTGTCAGTTGCCTTACCCATATGTGGTGGGCAGCGTGAGCCCCTGGCCCCCACTTGGCCAGGTGGTGCTGGCCCCATCCCACTCATCGGTGCCGGGTGTGCAGTCACCCTTTCAGAGAGTCAGACCCCGACCCATTTCTGTGGGAGGTGCAGGTCCTGGTGCAGCACTGCCCAGCAGCACATGGGGAGCATCTTTGGGGTGTCTCATGAGAAGGGGGTGCCACCAGCATGGTTGCAGTGGGCTGCTTGTTCCCTCTGCCCAGCTCCTCGCACCCACGGAGCCCAAAGCGGGTGCTGGTGGGGGTCTGGAGCAGGCAGCAGGTTCCCGAGGTCCCCATCCCTCCCCACACAGCCCTATGGAGAGGGGGTGCTCAGTTGGAGAGGAAATCGATGGTGGCTCGGACCGTCTTGGAGGTGCGGATGTCCATGGCGGTGACCTTGATCTCCGTGTCCCCGAACTGCATGCTGGCACGGATCTCCCGGCGGCCACGGGCTGGGCTGCCGGTGTCGCCCAGCGCCTCCAGCTCCAGGCTGATGGTGCCACACTTGCGCACGCCGGGGTCGGTGATGTAGACCACGTCATCGGTGGCACAGCAGTAGATGTTGATGATGGTCTTGCGCTGGCCCGGCCGGGCCGGGCAGTAGCTGCGCTGGACCACCTCCCCCAGCGCCACAGACTGGTCCACAGAGACGAACTTCTCGAAGATGTCGGTGCACCAGTTCTTGCCCTCCTTCACCAGCAGCTTCTCCCGTGGGTGCTTCCCCTCCACAAACTTGTTGAGCACCCCCACGCCGTAGGTCAGGGGGGAGCGGCGGACGCGTACGATGGTGGGGTCGAGGCCGAAGAGCACGGCCCCTTTGAGGATGGTCAGCCCCACATCTTGGGGGATGATGACACGGCAGGTGTGGCCAAAGGCTGCCTGGACAGCACGCTGCAGCATGGCTGACTCCGCGAAGCCCCCCACCAGGAAGAGGAACTTGATGCCTTGGACCTCTGGCTTCTTCAGGAGGTCATCTGGGGAGAGAGAGGTGGGCGTTGGGCAGGGCTGGGGGCTGCCCGTGATCCTCCACCCCTGCCCCAGCGAGGGTGGTCACTGGGCATGGCTTGAGGTGCCACAGCAGTGTGCCAGGGCCCTGGGGAAAGGGGGTGTCCCACATGCAGGGGGATGCAGGGTCTCTGGCCCCAGGACCTACCAATGTGTTTGATGATCTGGCTGATGGTGGGCTGGAAGAGCTCACTCATGGCCTCCGAGGACATCCGCAGCATCCCTTGGGACGACCACTTCACAAAGTTGACACTGGGGAGGGAGAGGGTCCATGGCTGTCTCTTGCCAAAGGCTCCCCCCTGCTCCTCCGCTGGGGATCCTCCAGCCCAGCAGACCTAGGAGCAGAGAACCTCACCTGCCCTCCCCTCCCCCTCCCCCTCCCCCCCCCAGTTTAGGTCCCTCCAGGGCCACATGCTCCCCAGGGGTTCCCAACCCCTGTTATCCCCCCCCAGCTGGGGTCTCACTTGCTCTTCTTGAGGGCTGTCTCCACGTTCTGGCCCCGGTGCTTGCGGTAGAAGTCGATGAAGGAGAAGGGCAGGGAGATGTTGAGGGGGCTGGCACGGGAGGGGGCTGCTGCCCGCTTGCGGGCTTCGAAGGCTATGGTCAGGTCCACCCAGGCGGCAGGGCGCTTGGCTTTGAAGGTGGCGATGAAATCCTCCCCGAAAATGTGGCACAGCAGCTTCTCAAAGGCCAGGTCTACTCCCACAGCCCCATAGGGACCTCCTGGGCACCAGGAGGGCTGGGTCAGGCAGCATCCCCATGGCACACGTGTCCACATGTCCCCCATCACCATATCCCCAGACACCTCCCCCCCATCACCTAGGAAGGCCTGGGGCACTTTCTGTGCAAGACAGTGGCCCCCAGCCCCACTGTTGCTTTTCTGCAGGGGGATCAGGGTGGGGGGATGTGGATGGGAGCCCCCTGCCCAGGGCTAGACCAGGGGACAGGAACGGGTCCTGCACTGGCAGGGGGGCATGGAAATGTTCGCCAGGATCAGGGAGAGGGCAGGCAATGTGGCTGTGGGCACAGCGGTCTGCTGGACAAAGGGGTCCCTGTTGGGGGTCCCTCAGGGGCTTGGTGCCTCTCCCCGTGGCATGGCTCTGCCAGGTAGTGCTGGGGTTTTCCAGCCCCATGCCCAGCTCTGCAGGGAAGCCTGGGCTGGTGGCTGTCACTCATGAGCCCTCATTTCTCCAGGGGCGCACAAACACCACGTGCCAAAATCTCACCCCTGGGATGGGCTGAGGGTGGGGGTTTTGTGTGCCCCCGGAAGAGGGTGGGAAGCCCATGGGTATGGGCCAGGATAAGTCCCACAGCCCAGGACACATCACAGCCCTAAGTCGCCCGATGCATTCCCTGCATGCCAGGTGGCACTGGGTGCTGCGATCCACAGCACAGAGGGACACCAGTGGGGTTTCACATCCCCAAACCAGGGTGCCTCAGCTGCTGCTCCTGTCCCACTTGCAGCCATCCTGTTACCCGTTCCACCCTGCGTGCCCACCCTCTCCCACCCACATTCCTGTCCAACTGGTACCCCCCCGTCCAGCACCCCTATCCCACCTGAGCCCCTTCCAGCCCAGAACTCCTGTCCCACCTGAGCCTCCCATCCCAGCACCCCTATCCCTCTGTCACCCCACAACCCAGCACATCTGTCCCACCTGAGCCCCTCCAACCCAGCACCCCTGTCCCACCTTGTCACCCCTCAGCCCAGCATCCCTGTCCCACCTAAGCACCCCCTAGCACAACACCCCTGTCCCACGACCCCCCCCAGCCCATCACCCCCCCCTCCCGTTCCCGCTCCTTCCCAGCCCGCTCCCTCCAGCCCCTGCCCTGCTCCCTGCTGTCACCAGGTGGTGCCACAGCCCCAGGCACGACAGACAGGGAGCGGGGACCCTCGCCCAGAAGGGGGTCGCTGCGGGGATGGGGCGCGGGATGGGTCTGGGGACCCTCAGCTCACCCGAGGCTTTGTACAGCTCCTTCAGCGTCCCCTGCGGCTTCTCGATCTGGTGCACAGTGAGGTCCACCGTGCCACCGCCGCAGTCTGCCACGATGTAGCGGTCACCTGCGGGCAAGGACAGCGGCCGAGTCGGGGTCCCGGGTACCCCCCCACCCGCTGCAGGGGTGGTTTCCCCCGGCCCCTCAGCACCACGCCGGGGCTGACCCCCTGGGGCACCCGTCCTATGGGCTTGGAGCAGCCGCTGGGACACGGCCCCTGGGCTGCGCTTTCCCCAGGGAAAAATGCAGCTTTAACCAAAATATGGGGTTTGTTGTTTTTCTTTCCCCCACCCAAAAAAAACCAGCCGAAGAAGTACTGGAAGGCAGGAGGGGGATTTCACTGAATTTCACTGAATTTTTTTTAGAGTTGGAAGGGACCGTTTAGATCATCTAGTCCAACTCCCTGCTGAAGCAGGATTGCTTAGAGAATGCTACTCAGGACTGCATCCAGGCGGGTCTTGAAAATCTCCAAAGAAGGGGACTCCACAACCTCCCTGGGCAGCCTCTTCCAGGGCTCTGTCACCCTCACCGTGAAGAAATTCTTTCTCATATTCGAGTGGAACCTCTTATGTTCCAACTTGTGCCCGTTGCCCCTCGTCCTGTCACTGGGAACCACTGAAAAGAGTCTGGCTTCCTCCTCCTTCAGCCCACCCTTGAGATACTTATAGGCATTAATAAGGTCTCCCCTCAGCCTTCTCTTTCCCAGACTAAAGAGTCCCAGCTCTCTTAGCCTTTCTTCATAAGGGAGATGTTCCAATCCCTTAATCATCTGGTGATGTGGTGGTGGTGTTTGCTTGGAGTGAACCAGATGACGGGACAGGAAGGTGGCAGGCAGACCCTGCCCTCACTGGCATCGTCTGGGGGAGTCAAGACCAAGTGACAGACCAGAGCTGTGTCACCCCCACGGCAAGACCCTCCCCTGGTGCTGGCAGGGCCATGCTTGGGCTCTCTGGGGGGCTCTGCTATGGAAAGGATGTCCAGCCCCCATCTCCTTGCCCAGGGTGACCCCAGGGGCCAGGCGGCATCAGTGGGGACCCCTGCTTGTCCATCTTCCCCCCATGAATCCTCCCCGGGGGGGCTGGGTCTGCTGAGTCTGGGGGGCACTGCCCATCACCCCTCCTACCTGCCTGCATTTCCGACCAGAGCTCCCCCACTCCCGACTCCACCAGGAAGGTGCGGCTGTGGCGGGATCGCCGGAGCTGCTCTCGGGCTGCAGGAGAGAGCGGAGGGGCTGGCGTCAGGCTGGGGAGCACTGGGGCCAGGAGCATCCCTGGGATCCCCCCCGTGTCGGGTGGGGAATGCTGTGGGGGGCTGCACTGGGAGCACTGGTTGCCCACTCCCTCCAGCTGGGACACCCGACATGGCCCCAGCTCCACCGTGGACTCCACTGCTGCTCTGCTTGGATCCCACAGGATCCCACCTCATTGTGTCCAGCCCCTGCAGTGCCCCTGGGCTCAGAGGTGTCCCTGGGCGATGCCGCCTCTTCCCCTGTTCTCCCCAGCCCGGGTGGGGTTTCCTCTGCTCCCCCTGTCCCAGGGCAGGGGACATCAAAGCAGCCCGGAAGGGCAGGGAGCTGTTTGGAGAAGGTGGGGTTATCCCAGCCTATTTTCGTCATGCTGAGATGGACACAGAAGATTAATTTCATTAGCTTTAGCCCCAGGATGCAGCTCAAGCCCCTCTGTAAATCCGGATGCAGCCCCAGCTCTCCAGCCAAGCATAAGACAAGGGCTGCAGACACCGGCAGGTCCCGGCTCCAGGGCTTAGTCCCAGCTGGGCAAACAAGCTCTGCCCCATTAAAGCCCCAGCTCTGCAGCTGGAGCAGAGGGGGTGCTCCGACTCCCATGCATGGGGGGGAGCATCCTCGCAGGCAGCTCAGTGGAGGGTCTCGGTCAGCCCCAGAGCAGCAGGTGGATCCTCTCCCTGTCCTGGGGTTAGGTTTATGGCATGGAGTGGGGAGGTTGGTGTGGGATTGAGAAGGCTTGGCCCATATGGAGGGGCCGGGCTGGAGCAAAGGGGAGGTGGAGAGATAGGGTGTCTGAGGCCAAGCGGAGCTGCTGGGAGGAATCCAGGGTGGCTCCAGCTGAGCCAGCAGAAATGGCTCCGGCTGGAACCGCGGGGCGAGGGGAGTGGAGAGGTGGCCTGGGGACCTGGGGCGGTGCGGGGAGATGTCAAGGGCAGGTTGGGCAGATGAAAGGGGCTGAGACCACGGGGGACACACAGTTTGGAAGCTTCCTGGGAAAGCAGCCGTCGCCTGCCCTGGCCCTATGGGCTTGGGGATGGGGGAACAGGAGGGCAAAGTGGGGAGCAGGACTCCCTGGGGCCGCCAGACAGGGAAGCAGCCACGATGTCCCTCTCAGTCCCTTGGCACAGTGCCCCACTCATCTCTGCCTCAGTTTCCCCCACCACCAGAAGATGCCGTGGGCTGGGGATCCCTGTGGGGGTAGAACCAGCCCTGCCCTGTCCTCACATGGGGGGGGTACAGGATTGCTCTTCTCAGTTTATGGCTGCAGGCTCCCCCTGAGGGCTGGCCCCCGCACACACCAGTGCCGTGCAGAAACCCAAATGGCTTTTGCCAGAGCTGGCCTTGTTTGCTAAAGTATCAGAGAAGGGAAAATTATAGGGAAGGAGATGGTGAAGTGAAAAAGAGCTGGGAGCAGAGGAGGACGAGGAGGGAGTCAGGCCCTCGGCAAGAGGCCATGGTGGGAGGGGATGAGATGCCTGTGCTTGACCCAGGAGGGGAGCCTGGGGGGTCTCTGGGGAGAAACACCCATGCTGGAGAGCCCTGGGGGGGCTGCCCATGTACCCCCTGATCACAGGGGCTGGGAGGGCTGCAGGCAGAACAAGACTGGGAAGCAGCAGCAGCTCCCTAACAAAAAGCACCTGCGCTAATTGCTCATTTACCAGCTGTGGCTTTGCTCCATCCCTAAAGTCAAAGGAGGGGCACATGCCAGGACTGTAATTCAAGCCAACTCCCTGCCAGGGCTAGCAGGTACCTGCCGGGGTGCCAGTCCCTGTGAGAATGGGCTCCCTGGGCAGGGGCTGCTCCCAGAGCCCGTCTGGTCCCTGGGTGGGAGCTGGAGCTTGGGATGGGGGAGTGAGAGCACCGGGATGGATGCATTTGGAGTTTGCCCCCCGGCCCCTCTCCGTCCAGCTCCCCAGCACCCTGCTGCAGGGCTATCGGTGGTGCTCAGCCCAGGCTGTGCCCCAGGGCTGCTGATGGACCCTCAAGACCTGGTGTGCAGGGCTGGATCCCTGCCTGCTCCATCTCCTGCTATTCCAGCCCTGGCATCCTGCCAGGACCCTCTGCCATTGCCCATCCGGCAGCTCCCCATCCCCTGCACCCGCTTGCCTTGGCGAAAGCTGGAGTCGATGGAGTGGTCCGGTGCCAGCCCGTTGGCCGGGGGTTTGCAGCTCAGGTCGATCAGCTGGTGGAGGCGAAGCTTCCTGCAATAAATGGAGGCAGCTTCGGGCTCCAGCGCGATCAGCAGCTGCTCCGGGTTCTCCGGGGACACCAGACCGGCCTGTGGGGAGGATGGGGCGTCAGGGTAGAGAAGGTGCCAGGGCACCGGGGTGTCCTTACATGCCATGGCCTCATGGCTGTGCTCCAGCAGAGCTTTCCCATCCCTGGCCTTTGTGCATCACTTTTGCCTGTACGGGCACTACGAGTTGCACAGCCCTACATACTATGGCGGTGCACCACCCTTGCTTTAGGGGTGGGTTAGCTCCTGCCCATCCCAGGGACCCAGCGGTGGCACCAAGCACCCAAGGGGCACCCCCTTCCCTGGGGGAGCACATGTCCCCATCCCCAAGTCTCCCCCTTGCTGCACACCCAGCTCTGAAATCCTCCCACCCCACCAACACCAGGTTTCAAAGCCAGCCCATGCCCAACAGCCAGAGTCCAGCTTCTATTCCTTGGGCTACCAGGACAAGCCAGAGACCCTTTGCTATGTGAGCAGGACCCACAGGGAGAGGGGGAGAAGCATGTGACCCCTGGAGACCCTCCTGTGAGGGGACAACAGCCACCCCAGGAGCCCCCTCACCTTGTAGGCAGCCTCCCGCATGAACTGCTTGGCTGGCTGCTTCCAGATGGCGGGCACGGTGATCACCCAGCGGATGGCATCTCTCTCTGGCAGGGACGGGCACTGGTCCTTCAGCTCCTACCAGGCAAGAAGCAGCAGGTGACCCCTCCCCAGCTGGAGCATCGGGGCTCTTGGTGAAGGGCCAGGAAGCAACACATGGAGAGGACGACATGCATGACTTGTAGTCCATTTGGGGAGGGAGAGGAGGGCTATGCGATGGTGTGGGGAGACCCAGGATGGTGCCCTACCTCCACATCACCCCTACCTGCACGGCGTGCTGCTTGAAGAAGCGGAGTGCATGGGCAAACACCTCCAGCGCTTGCATTTTCTTCCCATTGACAGCTTCTAGCTCAGTTTGCATGGTGAGGTCCTGCCAGGAAGAGCAGCCACAGCAAACAGATCACACAGGGTGCTGGGATGCTGCCGGCGTCCCATCCCAGCTCCATCGACAAGCCTCAGGTAGGGTGCTCATCCCCCCATGCCAAAGGGACTGTCTGGGGCATGGGCACTCGAAGTGCTGCTCTGCAGCCACAACCACCTGCCCTGAAGCAGCTTGGATGGGGGGAACCAAAAATTTCCCCTCCTGCAAAGGGCTAAAACTTTGCTATGTGTGAAGCGTGTGTAAAGCAAACAGGGAGCGGGGTGCTCTTGGTTGGGATGCTGGTGATGAGAGGTTTTGCTTGTAGCCCCTCTCCTGCCCTCCTGGATTTCTCCTCCCCCCTGAGAACCCCTTTCTTTGCTTGCTCCAAAGTGGGATAAATCCCCGGGGCCAGCTCAGCTCAAGTCCAGCCTGGCCAGGGTCCCCATGGACGCCCTGGGGATGCCAGAACAGGAGCAGGGACTTACGCTGGTGCTGTGAATCTTCATCTTAAACTTCTCGAAGTAGAGCCAGTCGCGGGCTTCCTCAGGATCCAGGTCATGGTAGTAGTCCCGAGCGGTGTAGCCAAAGCTGTGGAAGACGCCCTCTGGTGTCAGTAGGAGGCTGGTGGGGGTCTTCTGGTTGGCCACCCCTGGATCTCCTCCTTCCCATTTCCTGCAAACAGGAGCCAGCAGCAGCCTGTGAACCTCAAGGCCAGAGAACGGGTTCTGCCCCATTTCATTTATGTGGGCACAACCTCAAACACATTTGCACCAAGGTGCAAAGAAGGGACCAACGTCCTTGGGAAGGACCTTCAGGGCTCCTCTGCACCCACACAGGTTGTTATAACAGAGTGCTGATGAAGAGGTGCTCTCACTCCATCCTCCTGGCTTGGTACAAGACCCATTTCATGGGTTCCTTCCACCAGCTGCTCCCAGGCAGCATGCCTCAGCCGTGATGGTGTGGATGTTCATTGCCCAGCCTGGCTCCATCCCTCCCTCCCAGCACACTGAATTCCAGCCGCTTTGGGCAAAAAGTCCTTTAAGAGCCCTGGGAGCAGCTCTTGGGTCTCTGGCTTCTCCTCACCTCATCATGTGGATGGCCTCGGGGTCGCTGGAGAAGCTGAAGGCGTAGCCACTGGAGGTGGTGCCGAAGTCGATGGCCACCACCACGGCGAAGGAGGCGGTTTGCTGGGAGCGAGCCTCACTCCTCTGAAACACAAGGGCAGCTGTTAGGGATGGGTTCTGTCCTGAGGGCGAGCATCAAAGCAGGGCTGGCTGCTTCCAGAAAAGGGGTAAAAAAAAGCCCATGAAGGGGTTAATTTTTCCTGGATGAGGCCTGAAGGCACTGTGATTTCTGCCTGGGGAAGAGCCACAGTGATGCTGAGGCTTCCTCTGCAGTGATGCTGACAACACTGCAATTCCTTCTCTTACACCGCTCCAAATCACTGAGAAGAAGGACTGCTGCTGTCAGGCTCTGGGGGGGTCCCTGTTGCAGTTCCCAAAGAGAGGCTCATTGGACAAGGGGATTTGGGCAGCCCTGGAGAGGGATGGGTGCCAGCAGCCTCTGCCCACAAGGGCTGCCTGAGGTGGTGCCAGGGGAGTCTCTGCTTCTTCCTGGGTTGGGGATGGTGCTGAGCCCTTCACACTTGAACCCTAGCAAATTTTAGCTGAGAATCTCCAAAACCTTCCCTGCTCCCGATCTTGGTCCAAGGGACCTCATCCCAGGTGTCCCCACGGGTGACCCAACCAAAAACCTTCCTGGCCCAAGTTACTTTAAGGGTTTCCCGCTGCTGCCTCCTACAGCTGATGCTTTGCTGGTCCTGCCTTTGGGTCCCTGTCCCTCTCCTCCCGATCGGCCTCCATGCAGGCACATGGATGGACGTGGTGGGGAGCAGCAGTACCAAAGGAGCCGCAAAAACACTGCTAATGCTCAGCGAGCCCTGTGCCCCTGTCACTGCCCCACGCTGCCGCCCTCGCCTGCCGCAGCCTCCCAGCGCATGGGGCGGACATGGAAAGCTAAAAGCCCTCATTAACTTTTAACGTATCCCGATTTGATAAGTGCAGACATTAGCTAGCTGCGAAAGAAGCCGGCGATTAGCATGGCTGAAGTGGTTGTCTCAGAAATGTGCATGTTCAGGGAGCTGCAAGGACAGCAAACACGGGGGAGGAACGGGCTCCGGGAGGCTCCCCGCCTGCCTGCTCCCATACCGGGCAGTCGCCTGGCATGTCCAGGGAGGAGCAAGCAGAGACCGGGAGCTTTGCAAAGAGTTCAACTTATGCTGGTGTTCCCTCCAGCTCCTCTCCTGCCTCCTGCTAACCTCCTGCACTGGAAAAACCTCTGTCCCATAAATCCCACAGCTAAGGGGAATATTTGAGCCCTGGTGATAGACTAACCCATCCTTCAGCTGACACCGGGGTGTGTGGTGGGGATGGCAACCAGACCAGGAGGGGAAGCACTGGGGGGTGACCACCAGTCAAGGAGGGGACAACAGTGGGGAGCCAGACCCTGGCAGCCCCAGGGGACCCCACAACAGCCTTACCGGTGACTGGGAGGGCGTCAGTGGGGCGATGCTGCAGCTGTCGTGGGGTGTCCCCGGGGAGCCAGGAGGGGACGGCGTGAGGCACCGCTCGCTGTTGGCACCTGGGGACAGAGCAGGGTGAGGCTGGGATGGGAACGGGCCCCAGCCCCTCCTGAAGACCCTTCCCCAAGGCGAGAGCAACACTTGACATCCTAATGAAGACACAGCAGCTACAGATAAGAGTTTGTCAATGGAGGGATCAGAGCTGCTGTAGGGGCTGCTCCCGGTGGGCTCCTCACAGGCCACTTGTAGGCTCAGGAGGCTTCCCATACTTTTTTTCAGCCATATGTAAGGAAGGATCTAATCAGCACAGATTAAATTAACAAATGAGAAACCCCTTGGAGGTGGCATAACGAGGTGCTGGAACCAATTGCACCTGGTGTTAGCACTGATGAGCTCACAGGGATCTCACCCATGCAGAGGATGGGGACAGTGGCCAGAGAAGGGCTGCAGGACTGAGGCACCTCCTTCTATGGGGCTGGAGGACACCATCTCTTAGCAAAAAGAGGGCTCAAGATTAGTTGGACATGGTGTTTCAGGGAGGGGTTCAGCTTGCAGGCTTCGGTGATGAGACACAGGCTCAATGTCTTCTCCATCACTGAGAGGAACTTGCACACAGAGGAAGAGTTGTCTCATCTTGAAGCCAGTATCTAAAATAAGTCAGATGAACCTGCAAGCTCAATTTCTCCCCGTTGATTCTGCAGAGACTCTTTGGAGGTGGTTGCAGATGGAGACACTTCTGTAGATGAGCAAACTGAGGTGGGGTGGATCCTGCCTTGCACATCGGAAGAGGATCAGAGAAGTGGAAGTGCAGTGGTCTTTGACTGGCAAAGGAGCAGCCGGGTCTAATTCATTGCAGCTGATGACAGAAGTGCCAGGACTAAAGCCCCATGATGTGTTTGCAGCAGTAAGGGACATGGTGGTTCTCCAGAGCTGCCTATTTTTAAATCAAGACAGCCCTTGTCACATAAATACGTACTAGTTCAGCTTGGCAGTGGTTGGCAGGGACAACTGCAATGGATGCCAGAGTCTGCTCTGGGCCAGCAGCTGAAATGCTTGTATCCAGAAAGAACTGGAGGGGGGAACTTCGGATGGAGAGGCTGGTGAGCTACTGAGGCAGAGAAAGTGTCTGCGACCTGAGGCTGTGGAGACCCAGCTCCTCAGCCCTTGGTGAGGGGACGTGTGCCCACCTCAGACCTGTGGCCATGCTGCAAAACAACACAGCTTGGCAGAGACCTGGTAACTCATGCATGAGCCCATGATAATTCTGAAACACCGAGGTTTAGCCTGCGTGGGGAGCTCAGGGAGGATCACGCTGTCTTGCGCTGCAGTGAGACATGGGGACAGGCACCTTGGTCTGCAGTGCCTGACCTAGTGGGACTTTCCTCCTCTTCCTCCTCCTTGAGACTCCAGCCAGTTCTGCATCTCCCTGGGTGAGCCACCCCCAAGAGCCCCTCCAGCAGCAGAAGCCTTGTCCCAGGGATCTCCTGTTAATCCTGGCCTGTCAGCCCGTGCTGGGACTGCTGGAGAAGCACTGGTGGGATGCCTGGCCCCCAGCCCAGCCAGTGCCGGGACAGGGTGAGCCCTGGGGCTGTCCTGCACGCCCACGGCGTGGGGCTGCCTGCTGCCTGCACTCCTCTTGCCACATGGCTCCAATTAGCAGAAGGGATTAATCATCCGCCCTGCAAAAGCATGAGCCAATGGACGGGCTCCAGCTGTTGGCGGGGGGCAGCCGGGAAGGGGCTGGCGCAGCTGATGGAGCGGGGCCACCTTTCCCAAGGTGCTTGACTGGCCCTGGATCTGGTCAGGGTATGGCTGTGCTGGGAATAGGACGTGGGGTGCTGGTGGTGACACAGGGACTGTCCACCCAATGGGCTCTGCTGAGACCCACACTTTGGGCTTACCTCCCTGGCCAGGTGTGTTGGGACCCTGCTGTTGGGACCCTGCTGTTGGGATCCTGCTGGGATCTAGACCCAAGGGAGCAGGGACAAGCAGTGCCTGCTCCCAGGTGGACTCCGGAGAGGTTTGAGGGTGGAGGGGGCTTCTTGGTCTTGTCCTCGGGGAAGTGTAAAACTCCAGGTCTCCTTTGCCAGAGGGTGCTGGCAGCTGGTGTCTGTGTCCAGCCGAATCCACCCCAGCTCCCACTGTGACCAGTTTGCACCAGGATGCCTAAGGGGCACCTCCCTTAATCCTTCTGGCAGCTCGGCAGCCCCGGAGCCTGCAGAGGGGGTGCTCTGGGACCCCCCCCCAACAGCAGCAGCCGTGGGGCTGGGGTCAGGCTCGGCTGTGCAGGCACCTCCTGTTGTAGCAGTGAAGGTCCTGGCTGATCCCCAATGCTTTATCTCCTTGGCCGGCCAAGAGCAGAGCCACGGGCACATCGCTCGCCCTGGACTCGGTGCCATGGTGCCGCAGTGCCAGGGACGGTGCTGTGCCCCGTGCCCCTGGGAGCTGTGCCGGTGGCTCGGCCGTTCCCTGCTGTGACACAGCTCCAGTCCCTTCACACCTGCTCCGTAAGTGCCTTTCGCTGTATCCCGTGTCTCTGCCATGAATATTTGATCCCCGACAAACAGGAACGTCCCTCCGGGCATCTCCATGCGCTGGCAGAGCCCTGCAGTGGGGGGAGGCCAGTGTCCCCCCACCACGAGGGAAAAGCATTGCCCAGGCTGGGCAGGGGGCCAGTAGCTCAGACGGGCTTCCAGCCTGGGGGTCCGAAGACCCAGCCTGGGGCCATGCACATGAAGCATCTTTCCTGTGGGTCCGGAGCTGGAACCCACTGGCTTGAGGACACTGGGTTCCCAGTGATCTGGGGGGGACCATGCAGGGGGTTAATTCTCACAGTCGTGTCTCTGCTCAGGCTGCTCCCCGGCTTGTGTTCGCAGGGTCAGGTTTCCTCCATGCCACCGCAGCTGGTTCTGGTTACCCCAGCGCAGGAGCAGCGTGGGGGGCTCCTCCGTGCCACAGACGGGAGGATGACTGTGGAGGGGACAGGCGGCTGGGGGAGTGGTGGGGGGACACTGGAGCGTGTGGGGAGGCGAAGGGAGAGGGGCCCACAGTGTCACGCTTGCAGAGAGCTTGTCCCTGCTGGTGGGAAGATGAGGAGGGGGACAGGGGACCACCCACCCGCTGCTGTCCCTGCTGGGCACCTTCCCTGGGGAGCAGCCTTACCCATCTGGAGACTCTGCATCCCGGGCTCCAGGAGCATTGCCATGGCGGCCTCGCCTTCCTGGCTGCAAGAGAAGAAGGAGCGACAGTGGGATGAGTGTCTGTGAGCCTGTAGACACTGACTGTCCCCTCAGCAGTGAGGTGCACAGCATGCCATGGATTGGGGTGTCCACATGGTCCCCTCACCCCCTGAGCATTACTGGATGATCCCGGGCTCAAGCCCACCTCAAAGACCTCGCGGGGACTGGGGGGGGGACTGGGTTCCTTTCATGAAGCAGGTCAGACAGATGTGCGTGATACAGATGTGTGGAAAAGTGCCCTTCCACCAGCGTGGGGTCCAGGCTGCAGATTTTTAGGCTTGACCAAAGAAAGAAACTTGAGGGCAGGCAATCCTTTAAAGTTATTTTCTTAATCGAAGCTGTCACTGCCCAGGGCCAGACTCCCTGCAGCATGGTGGCCGCGCTGGCAGGAGCAGGAATGGCTGAAGGCGTCCATGTCTGTCCTAGGGGTTGCGACCCAGCGTTGACTAGCTCCAAAACTGCTTTCCCAGCTAATAATCCAGCTCCTGGCTCTCTGCCTGATGTGAGAGCATCCCCTCGCCTCTGAGGCTGCCTGTCCCGCACCGGCCACTTTCATCCCGCGGAGCTGCGGGCTCAGGACAAGGCTTAGCTCATCGGGGAGAGGCTTTGCTCCGAGCCAAACCCACCCACGCGCTGCTGGCCCGGCAGCCAGACCCTGCTCTCAGCAGCCTCCCGAGAAAAACCCCTTGTGCTAAAAATGGCAGGTGGCGAGCCTTTCCCTGGAGCAGGGTGGGGGCTTCTGCTCTGGCCACCCCGTCGGAGTGGGCGGCGAGGGGCTGAGCGAGGAGGAGCTGTGGCTGATGCCGGCTGCAGGTCAAACTGCAACAGGGAACGTGGTGCTGGTGGTCCTGGGGGGGGGGGGTAGGGGGGAGGGACATCTGGCAGGCTGAGGCTGTCAGAGGGGCTTCTCCACCAAAAATGAGGTTGTGAGAGTGCCCTGCAAGGACACGTTCCGGGGATCACCCCTCCAACGCTGGGAATTTGTGTCTCCTCTGGCAGAAGCCCTGCTTGGGGCTTAGCTTGCATTTTTGGTGTCTGTTTGTCCCGGCTGCAGGTCGGACACCCCTTGTGCTGCACCGGGGCAAGGTGGGGGAGATGACCCTGAGTCTATCACCCTGGAGCCCAGCCTAATGGGAGCTGTACAGGGGCAACCTCTGCATCCCTGTCCCCAGAGTCTGCGCTCCTGGTGGATGCCACTTGCATCCTGCTAATGCGTGGAGCTGTCAGCCTGAGCAGGAGGGAGAGCAAGACCTTCGGCTCTGGGGACGAAACAGTTTCATTCCCTGCTCCTCTGTGGCTGTGGGATGGTCCGGGCAGTTGGTCCAGGGCCTGTGAAGACCCTCAGGCTCTGGGTGGCTGAAATCCTGTCTCAGCAAACCAAACTCTGACAGCACATCTCACCAGAGGGGGTTGGCTGACAGCTGCCCTCATCCCCAAGCTGCCAAGCTCCAGCCCGGGGTCCCAGAGAGGAGGGTGAGTGGGCTCAGCCCACCCTGGCAGCTGGTGTCAGCACACCAAGGGACCGAGGCGTCCTCCAGTCTCCCCAAGGGGTTTCATCCAACCATGCCCCTCCTTGTGTAGATTTGGGGACCCAGCCTCTGCACCCTGTGCTGGATGGGGGCTGGCGAGGCTCTGGGGTACCCAGTGAGCCCAGCACCCCCACAATCCCGGGCGGTGGATGCAAGTGGACCTCCCCCTTCCCAAGTACACGCGTGTGAGCAGGTCACACGCCTGCGTCAAGCCCTTGTCTCCTCCAGTGCCATCCCCATGCAGGTCCCGGGCAGTGATCGCTCTGCCTGCACGTGAAGCTGCCTTGCACCCACAGCCCCTTCCAGGGACACGAGTGGAAGCCCCCACATCCATGGGACCCTGCCGTGCTGCCAGGGAGAGGGTCCCAGCGGCTCCCAGCGCTCGCTCTGGCAAATTGTGCAGGAGCAGCGTTTTTGAGGACTTTCCACCATTTCCGCCTCTGCAGGGGCTCACGGAAACGGGGAAAGGAAACAAGTTTGGGAGGATTTCAGGGCAGCCAAGCCAGGCAGGGGGACAGGCAGGGCCCTGGGGCACGGCACAGCACGGCATGGCCCCGCTGAGCGTGGCATGGGGACACCGGCTTTGCTGGGCAGGGTGTCCTCACAGCTGGGGCTGCCCCTGCTCAGGAGGAGGGGATCAGGGCAGCTGTGGGGCTGGGCTCCAGATGTGTGGGGAACGGGAGGAGGCATTCGTCCCCGCAAGCTTCTTGTGCTGGGGGCAAGTGTGTCTGTGGGGCTGGGGAGCCCCCGAATCCCCCGGGGAAAGCTGTTGGGTTTCCATGGCCACTTGTGGGAGTTCTCCCCTTCCCGCTGCCATCGCTTGGCCATGGCTGGGAGACAGGAGCCAGCGGGATATTCCAAAAGCTTGCCCTGATGTGGGCTGCCACACGCTTGCCCCTGCATGGTGCTGGCATGTCACGGCACTGTCCCTGTGGTTCGTGGTGGTACCCCCACTGGTCACAGCAGTGTCCCCCAGGATGGGGTGCACAGGGGTCAGGGCCCATGAAAGCTCCAGGGGGGCTCATCACAGCAATCCCCACTCCCACCCATGCCCACAGCCCACATCCTCGCTGGGGAGAGCCCCCCGCAGTCCTGACAACCCTCACCCCTCCAGGGCCAGTGTGCTCGCTCACGGCCAGCAGGAGTGGTGGCACCCTTGCCCCGGCCAAGCGAAAAGCTGGGCAATGCCAGGTCCCCACTGTCCCCACACCTGGGGTGGTGCCTCTGATGGTCCCCAGCTCCCACGAAGCCCCACAGCTGCTTACCTCTGGGGAGGGGGAGGACAGTTTGGGGACCCCTCAGTCCAGCCACCACCTCCTCTCTCCAGCCGTGCTGCCCGGGTGCTGGCTCCCGCCGCCACCAGCGATGGCCGATGCCCTCCTGCCCGCGGCTGCCGGCGATGCCCAGCGGCCCTGGCCCCGGGCCTGCCCACGCAGCCGGCCCTGCCGCACAGCCCCCCGCTCTCCGGCTTCCTCTGGCTTCCCCGAGCGCCTTCCTCCCACTCCCAGTCCCGGCCGGCGCCCAGCCCAGCCAGCGCCTCAAATTGCAATTCCAGCTGCAGATGTGGGAGCGGGAGGAGGAGGCAGGGCCAGCGCCGCCGCCGGGAATGAAACCTAAACTCCCCACTCGGCCCCGGGCTCGCTGCAGCCTCCCCAAGCCGGGGGACCACAGGCTGCCGAGGGGGGACAGAGCCCCGAGGGGAACGAGGCTCCCAAAACAGCCAGGGACGGGGATGCTGGGGGAAGAGAGGAGAGACACCAACAATCCTCCACCTCTGCTGGTGCTGTCACACCATTAATTTGTCTTTGCTCCATCCCCGTGCATGTTTCTCTCCCAGTTTTTATTTTTCTCTTCATCCTGGCTGGCACATCAGATGTAGCCCCGTGGCTCTCCGTGTCTGCCTTCACCTACTGCTGGCTCTCTGCCCATCTGTCTGGCCTGCCCCTCTGTCCAGACATCCAGCCACCTCCTGACTCCTCCAGAACCCTGTTTCTCGCAGCCCTTCAGCTCCCCCCCCAAGCCACACTGCCCTCCAGATGGGGCTCCTGCCTCAGGCTGTGCCAGGGAAGAGGTGCGGGGGTGTCCCGAGAGCGGGAGGCAGGGGAGGGCTCTGCCCTGCAGCTCCCAGAGGTCTCTATGCCCAAGAAGAAACCATCCATGGAAAACTCACAAGCATAGGCAGATCATTGGGATCACTGGGATCGTTTGGATCATTGGGATCATTGACACCATTGAGATCATTTGGGTCATTAAGATTATTGGGATTATTTGGATCATTGAGATCATTGGGATCATTGGGATCATGGCTTGAGATCAAGAAGCCCCTGACCTGCAAATCGCTGCAGGCTGGAGTGGCGGTCTTATCAAAAACCTGCAAATGGATATAAAATTAAGGTATATAAAATTAACGCAGTACATGTAAATTGGATCCCGAAGGGATTATCTAGGAGGTCCTAAATTGTCATGGGGAGCAGAGGCTCCATGCTGCTGGAGACATACCAGAGAAAACCTTGGTATCTTTGCTGGGACAGCCCCCTGGGGGCACAAAGCTTTGGGGGCCCAGCTGAGAGGCAGGACCATGGTCAGGACTGCCTGCGAGCCGGGTGCCATCAAAGGACGGGCACGGAAAGCCCTGTGGCTGGGAACGAGCACTGCCTGGGGGTGCGGTGGCCTGGAGGATGACATGCAGGATGATGGGCTGCGAGCATCGGGCTGACACTGGTTGAGGATGCAGGGGTGGGAGCAGAGGGGCTGCTGCGGCAGCACCGTCCTGTGCCGGTGCCTGCCCTGACACGGGGACATCCAAACCCCGAAGAGGGTGGGAGGGTGAATGCTGAAGCAGTGGTGAGGAGCTGAGCTCTCAGCACAGAGCCCAAGTCCCTCCCAGGGGCTCAGGTCTCTGAAGTAGAGTCAAAAGCTGCTGGGTCTTTGCTCTTTTCCCTGGGCTGGGCAGCCCAGACACCCCAGTGATGGGCCCTGCAGGGCAAGTGCAGCCTGAGGGCCACGCTCCACGCTTGCTTCCCTGGACTGTCCCCTTGGAGGGTGTTAGGGGACTCTCCCTCATGGATGTGGAAAGGGGCTGGTGAGCTTGGGGTGCCTGTGATGAGCTGGTTGTCTGTCTGTCCTGCCCCCCCCCCCCCCACCTAACAATGCATGTGCACATCTATCCATCTCTCGATTCTCTATACCCCTGCATCCCTCCTGCCCACACACAGACACATTTATCTGCCAGTTTGCTACCTGCTCCCTCCTCCTCTTGCTGTAGCAGTGCCCAAGTCACTGGTCCCAGTTTGGGAACCGGGAATAGCCTAGAAGGTGCCTGGACATGTGCTGGGCTGGGAGGGGGTTGAGCAGGCAGCTCCTGCAGGCAGGTCAGGCAGGAGATGGGCAAAGTACGGAGTTAGGACTGCTCACCGTGTGTTCCTGAGCAGGCTGTGCATGCACACATACGTGTACAGGCTCACACACACGTGCACATACACGTACACACACACGTTGCATCCTGGTTCCTGCACCAGCTGGACAGAAAAATTTCACCACTTTCCAGGACACTGTGGGGCAGCAGGTGCCCAGCTGTACTGGGGCTGTGCTGGGGCTGTACCAGGGCTGGTGGGGGTCGAGATGACAGGCTGAGTGGCAGGAGCAGGGAGGTCTCGTTCTCCCCCCATAGCCGGGGAAGCTTCTGGAGAGAGGGGAGGAGGAGGGGAAGAGAGGGGCGGAGGGGGCTACGCCTGTGTTTTCTTCCCTGGCGTCTCGTCAAGAGATGAGGTAGCGCTTTCCGGTAATTGAGGCAAGGCCCATGGAAATGCCTCGGTGAGACAGGAAGCCCGGGAGGAGAACGGAGAACCGGAGCTGGGAAGCGAGCACCGGTCCCTGGCTGTGTCCCTGGTCGTCCCCCCCTGCCCCGTGCTCTGCCAGGGTGGGAAAAAAACCTGGGGACAGGCCAGGCTGGTGTGTCCCCCACCCGGGCACCCCGTGGGACCAGCATCAGTGCCCCCTCCCCAGGAGCCAGGGCAGCCACTGGGCATAGCCCTGCGGGCGTGCGGGCAGCCTGTCTCCTCCTGCCCAGTTCACCCAGTTTGCTCCTCCGAAGGCAGGCAGCATCTCCTGGGGCAAGCAAAGTGGAGAGCTGGTCCTTCCTGGGCCAGGACCTGCAGCGTGAGGAAGGCAATCTTCGTCATTGTCATCATTATCATGTCCCATCACCAGGCATCCCTGCATGAGGCTGGGGGAGCGGGATGGAGAAGTAGGCAGTGGGGCTGGTGCAAACGGGGGTGAAGGAAGGTGCCGCCAAGCAGACCAAAGTCTTTGTGACCTCGATGCCAAGGGGAACCCATGGGGAAGGGGGTGCTGTTGCCCGCAGCCCCTCCTCTCCCCGTGCCGGCACACCGGGAGCAGGGAGGGAGCACACCCAGCCTGGGAAGGTCCAGCTCGCTTCCTTCTCACAGCACAGCCCGTGCCTGCAGCCAGGGGCAGCTCCTGCAGGAGTTCGCGGTGATGACGGCCAGGCGAGGTGGGTGCGAGCCAATTTACGAAATTTCCCGTTGTTGGCCACCCCATCCAACCCCGCTCTTCCTCTCAGGGCCATGGCCCCCCCCTCGGGCTGTTTTGGGTCCCTCCGAGGTGTCACATCCCCACTGCCCTGGCCAGCATCCCCCTCTGCCCCTTCCCACCCGCACTCTTGTACCCTGCTGCAGTGGCTGAGCACTACCCCGGGGGGGCTTTTCGGGTTGGCAGCCCCCGCTCCAGCTTCCCACGGAAACCACGGGGAGATGGAAAGCACCGGAGCGCGGGGGCCATCTGTGGTTGTTTTGCACATGGTTTGGGACAGGCTGTCAGCAAACAGCTGTCAGCAAACAGCCCGTGCCTCACTTTCCCCATCATCCTCGCACCAGCGGTGTTGGGGTGGGCTGCAGCGGGCAGGGGGTGCAGAGACCTGGCTGTCATCAGCTGAGCCCCACAAAGCTGCTGGCGGCTGCCCCCCAAACACCCCTCCCTGCCCGCTGGGGGCTGTAGGGGCTGCTGAGCTGGCCTTGGGGTGCAGGTGGGAACGAGAACCTGGTCCAGGCATGACCCCCTTCAGCCATGATCTACCTGGCTTCCCACCATGGGGCTGATGCTGGGAGAGGGGCAGCCCCACATGCGCTCTTGCACTCACACACACACACACACACAAAGCGAACAAAAGCTGTGCACAGCCCCGCGCAACCGCCCTTTCCTGCCAAACACGCCCTGCACACGCATGCGCACACGCACACACATGTGCACACGTGTCCCCGACTTCCCCAGGAAACCACAGCAGCACACAGCCCCTTCATGGTCCTCACCGGACCTTTCATCTCCCCGGGCCCAGCATTGTCCCCCGGCCAGCAGCCATGCCAGCTTCCTTCCCAGCCTCTTCCCTTCCCCTGCCCGGCAGCGGATGTCAAACACCCAGTGGGGTCCCACCCGCTGACCCAGCCAGACCCCCGGGGTCCTCATCCCAGCCCCAAGGCCCCTGTTGCGATGGAGGAGAAGGAGGAGGAGGATGCACGGGGAGGCAGTACTGGGGCGAGCTGTTGTGGGGCGGCCGGTGGTGCCTGTCCCAGCCCTGAGCCCCCATCGGCCAGGCATCTGGAAAGCATTAGCCAGCCAGGCTGGTGCGTTAGCCGCTAACGAGGAGAGGACATGAGTGCTGCTCTGGGCATGGAGGCACACAGAGAGGAGCCAGCGCTGTGCTCCCCCACTCCCCACGGCTCCTGCCACCAGTCAGTGAATATTTCCTGAACTGGGTCAGCTGGAGTTCTCTGGGAAAGGAAAATAAACCCATCGAGAGGGCCCAAATGGGGGGCACAGGGCTGGGGGAGGACAAGTGCAGCAGCTCTGCCTTGGGGACCTCTGCGCCATCTCAGACAGCGGTGGGGGGGTCAGGACTCCTGGGTCCCCTCCCACTGTCCAGCTGTGTCCAGCTGTGCCCAGCTGTGCCCTTGCCTCTGCCTCCATCGCACCTAGTTACAGTCCCTGCCTAGGTGGCCCTAATTTGCCGGTAAAGCCATCCTGGGGCTGTGCACTCAGGGCTGCACTTCTCCCGTCTGTGCTGGGCCCACAGAGACCCCATTTCTTCCGTGGGCACTGGGACCTGGTGGCCACAGACATGTGGAGATGAAGGAGCCAGGACAGCTGCTGGGCACTGCAGCAGGGACCTGCTATTTCCCTGGGATTTTTACCACCCCTTGGGGCTCTGGGGGCTTAAACCCAGAAAAATTCCATCACAGTCATCTGCATGGGGGAAGCATTTCTCTCTCCTTGTTTCCAGGACCTGCACAGAGCCCTGCCATGGCATCACCTGGCTACAGTCTTTTCCCCTCATGGCATTACCCCATGGGCACATCTGGGACAGAACAAGGGCACCCCAGACTCGTGGCTCCCTTTAAGCAGTGCTGCTGGGTGAGGCCAGAGGAATTTGGACTGCTCTGAATTCCCCCGGCATCTCACACCCAACTCCCAGCCGGCTGCCTGGGACCCGGGGAGGAGAAGCCCCTGCAGAGCTGCTTCCCCCGGGCATCCTCAGCCACCTGGGCCATCGCCGCACTCCCTGGGAAGGAAAACAGAGGATTTGAAACCAAAATGGACCTTTCTACCCTCCTGTGTCCTGGCCCTGCTCAGCACAGACCCAGCAGCCATGGCAGCACGATGGGAAGGGGGGGCTCCCGTGGGCCACCAGCTACAGCTCCTGAGACTGATGTTTCAGGTCCTGATAACCGTGAGCGGTGAAAAAGAGATGAGCAAAATGCAAAATGATGTAGCAAAGTGGCTGCAGCCAGGAACAAGGGAGCTGAGCGGCGTAGGAGGGATCTTTATCCTCTTCCCCGCAATCTCGGCCGCTGTTAGTAATGCGATGCAGGCGAGAGCCGTGTCGGGGACATCGTCTTGACAGCGGCCGTCCCTGAGCACTTTTAAACATGTCCTTCACTTTGGGCTCAGCGTCCTGCCCCGTGTGCGGTGGGAGGGATGGCTGGGAACAGGTCAGGAGCGTCTTGTACAGCAGCAGAGCATGGCACCACTGGTTCAGCTTCAAGCTCTGGGGCTGGAGGGGTCTTTGGGGGAGAGGGGGGTGAAAGCTGCCCGGGTGGGGGTTCCCTGTCTCCCAGGCAATGATGGCCCCAGAGTGTCCTGGATTGGCCCCTCACTGCCCTGCATGGGCAGCAGGGGGGTGACGGCACCCTTCAAGGGAAAGCTGTGTCGTGGGAGGATGCCTTAAAAATTTCCTGAGAAGCTGCTTTCTCTTAACTCCCCCTGCAAGCGTTCACATTTTCAAGTCGACATTTTACTACCAGCAGTTTTGGCAGAAACTGCTTTTTCCCTGCCAGAAAACTGAAGAGAAACCCCAAATCAGAGTATTTCCATCCAAAGCCGCTGTTGTTATTCTTCACAAAACCTCTCGTGAATGGGAAAGCCACTTCTCGCCCTGCGGCAGCTCTCTCAGCAGGCTCCACTCCATCTCTCAGCCGCCGGCTTCACCAGCAGCAGGATCTCCTGGCGCCGAGGGGCTCATCCCGCAGAGCCCGAGCAGCTCTCCAGGGTCCAGGGGACAGTGAGGGGATGGGAGGGAGGGAGGGACATTGCCAAAGCCCCAGGGGAGACGGGTCCTCCTTGCTCCCCAAACAGCTGTGGCAGGGATGGCTCTTTGTGGGGTGGCTCAAGAGAAGCCATGGCTAATGTTAAGATGGAGAGCCAACTGTACTTTTCATCTTAAAAGTGGGTGTAACAGGGGGTTACTTGTGGACCACAATCCAAGGAAGGAGAGTTGGGGTCTCAGCCATTGGGGATCACGCCCTGCTCCCGGAGAGGAGGGCAGGAGCAGAGCTGATATTCCCTCCATCATTTCTGATCCTTCCCAGCTGCTGCCTGCTCACCGCCCCCCTCCCCAGCCCCGTGTCCCCATGGGACCGGTGCTGTCTGTCCCCCGCTATGTTACAGACCTTCAGGAGTGCAGCGGCTCCGGCGCTGACAGCGAGCAGGGC
Source organism: Limosa lapponica baueri (assembly GCA_002844005.1). Classification (NCBI taxonomy): domain Eukaryota; kingdom Metazoa; phylum Chordata; class Aves; order Charadriiformes; family Scolopacidae; genus Limosa; species Limosa lapponica. Next base: position 368,461 of record KZ505697.1, read on the forward strand.
TCCTCATCTGCCGCAGACAAGAAAGCTTTTAGCTCCGGACATGGGGGCTGCAGGCACATTAACGGGGCCACCACCACCTCCCCACCCACCCTGTGCTGCGGGCAGATGAGGCGTCTGCTCGCAGCAGTGAAACCCTCCCTGGGTCTGTCACCAGGAAAATGCTTTCAGCCCATTCCTGCATTGCAGCAGGTGGGAGCAAGGGGACACTTTGTTCATACCAGGGGTGCCCGGTTTCCTCTGGGTGTTAGAAGGTGGCCCCACCACGTGGGAAAGGATGCCTGTGGCTGGAGGAGCTGGAGACTGAGGGTTTGATCCCCGTCTCTGTGGCTGGGTCTGCCCGGAACTGGTCTCCATGTCTTTTGTGGAGCTGCCAGCAAAAGATACGGAGATCGCCTGGCCCCCATGCCCAGGAAGGCAAAAGCAACCTCAGGATCCTGGCTGGGATGGGGCAAGGGTAGCTCAGCACCGCCATGGCTTTATACTGTCCTGGGGGATGCTTGAGCATCCAAGTGCTCTCATCTCAACTCCCGTGGCCTGGGGGATCCTTGAGCAGTCTGGAAGAGGGAGGTGAGGCGAGAGCTGAGCCAGACCTCGGCTGCCTGCCATGGGAGGCTGCAGCAGCATCAGCACAATTTGATTTCTTCCCCGTGGAGTGACAGCCCCCCAGGAGCAACCCCAGGGCTCCATGGAGGAGCTATGCAGCCTGCCCTCCACCTGGTGCTGCAGCAAAGGGGTGCTGGGGGGTTCCTCTCCCTGTCACTGGTCCTGCTTGCACAAACCCTGCAGCATGGGGCGTCTGTGGGCTGGTCGGGACCTCAGCGTGCTGGAGCTGGGCGAGGGCAGTGGCATTTCCTTTGCACGCAGCCAGCATCCCCTGGGTCCCATCCACCCCCCTCGAGCTTGGAGGAGCTGGGTCCTGTCCATGGGGACACAAGGAGGCTGCAGCAAACCCCGGATTGCAGACTATGAAGATCCCAAATCCCTTTGCCACACAGCATGGGACCCAATGGAGGATTTAGAAGCCCCTTGAATGCTGCTGCACAATCTGGGGCTGGCAGGACCCAGCATCCCCAGGAGCGGTGCTTGGACCAGGATACCCTCAGAGCATCCCAGGTGCCTGCAGCACAGTGCTGCGGAACCTGTGCCACACGTGCTGCTGGCAGGCTCAGAGCATCCCCCTGAGTCAGGATGGGGCTGTCATAGCTTCACACCTGGAGGTCTTTGGTCGCTGAGAGAGAGGGGAGCACATGGATAGGGAGGCTCTACAGAGAGACTTAGATAGATTGGATCGATGGGCCAACATTAATGGTATGAGCTTCAACAAGGCCAAGTGCCAGGTTCTGCACTTGGGCCACAACAACCCCATGCATCGGTACAGGCTTGGGGAAGCGTGGCTGGAAAGCTGCCTGGCAGAAAAGGACTTGGGGGTTCTAATTGACAAGCGGCTGAATATGAGCCAGCAGTGTGCCCAGGTTGTCCAGAAAGCCAATGGCATCCTGGCTTGTATTAGAAATAGCGTGGCCAGCAGAAGTAGGGAGGTGATTGTCCCCCTGTACTCAGCACTGGGGAGGCCACACCTGGAGTATTGTGTCCAGTTTTGGGCACCTCAATACAAGAGAGATATCGAGGTGCTGGAGCAGGTGCAGAGCGGGGCAACGAAGCTGGTGAAGGGGCTGGAGAACAAATCGTACGAAGAGCAATTGAAGGAGCTGGGACCGTTTAGTTTGAGGAAGAGGAGACTGAGGGGTGACCTCATCAGTCTCTACAATTACTTGAAAGGACATTGTAGAGAGGTTGGTGCTGGTCTCTTCTCCCAGGTAATTAGTGATAGAACAAGAGGGAATGGCTTCAAGCTACAACAGGGTAGGTTTAAATTGAACATTAGGAAAGAGTTTTTCACAGAAAGAGTAGTCAGGCATTGGAATAGGCTGCCCAGGGAGGTGGTTGAGTCACCATCCTTGGATGTGTTTAAGAGTCGTTTAGATATGGTGTTGAGGGATATGGTGTAGTGGAGAACTTTGTAGAGTAGGGTAGATGGTTGGACGGGATGATCCCAAGGGTCTTTTCCAACCTAAATTATTCTAAGATTCTATGACTCTATGGGCACTCTGTTCAGGAAAAGCAAACCCTCAGGTTTAGGCTGAACTGGGCTTTGGGTCCGATCGCATGAGGACAGCTCAGGTGGGCTGTGGGAGCGACCAGGGTGGGAGAGAAGCCGCAGGTAAGCTGCAGTCGCCAGGGCGTCCCTCACCTGGCCTCAGGGCTGCGGCGGCTCGTGGCCCATCTCACCAGCACAGCCTGGGCTGGCTCCACTGCCGCCCGACAGCAGCAGGGCCGAGCGACGGCTGCGGGCGCAGCTCCCTGGCAGCGCAGCACGAGCACTGCCATGTCATATCACATTACATTGTACTTTATTGCTTATTGTGTCACAGGAATAATTTAAGTCGCTTTTCTCATCTGGGACTGCAGAAAACACTGTCTGGCTCTTGAACTAATGAAGCGTCTGGGATCAGTGACTCAAAATGCTTAAAACACTTCAGTCCAGCATTTCCTAAATTTAAAAGTCAGATTTGTGCATTTGAAATTGATTTTTCACTTGAAAGCTTACTTTGCTTCTACATATGTGAATGTTAAAAGCTCCCGGAGATGTTGAATCCAACCCAAAACATTTCCTTTGAGTCAAGCAACAGCTCAGCCTGAAACTTCTGCTCTCATAAGCACAGAAACCAGCAGAACCTTCCAGGGCCGTCCCAAGCCAGGGCTTTTTATTTTAGCTGGATACTTGTGCAGACCCGGACTTAACAGGGGCTGGGTGGGTGATGCTCTGCCCATAGGCACAAGCAAAGGTTTGAAACCCGTGGCGCAACACTGGTTATTGTCCCCGGAGCATCGCCTCACCCTGGCAGGTCTCTCCTGCCCTTCCTGCGCTGCCCCTCTGGCTGCTGCACCCACCTCTGCCTGAGCCCCTCGTCCACAGCTCTGCACTCCACCAGCAACACCTATGCCGTACCATGCCATGCCATGCCATGCCATGCCATGCCATCTCAGCTCACCTCATCATCTCATCTCATCCCATCTCATGCCATGCCATGCCATGCCATCTCATCTCACCTCATCTCATCATCTCATCCCATCCCATCTCATGCCATGCCATGCCATGCCATGCCGTGCCATGCCATCCCATCGCAGAGGCCCCTGAACCAGCCCCCCTGGGTGAGGGCTCACCCCCCCTGCTGTGCTCCCTCCTCTCTTCCCGCACTGTTGGGGCGAGGACAAGACACCCCAGATACCGGGAGGGACACCAGCGGGGCTGGGGCAGCCCCTGGGACGGGCTGCCATGCCGCAGACCCCCTTACCGGCTCACCTCCGCACCCACGCTGCTGTTTCCCCCCAGCCCCACCGGCTCTGCAGAGCCCAGCCTGCAGCCGGAGCCCGGGGGGAGCCCGGGGGCCGTCGGGGCTCACTGGGGGCCTCGCACCTACCCCGCTGCCAAAGAAAATATTTACCCAGCGCTGAAATGAGCTGGGCTGGGTTCCCAGGGCTGGGTGACCCTTGGCGGCCCGCCGGCGCTGGGGACTTGGTCGCGGGGGGGGGATGACGGGGGGGACGGACACGGGGGGGACGGGACGGCAGGAAGCCGGCTCTCGCTGCGAGCCTGAACCGGCTCCGTGGGGCTGGAGGGGAAGAGTTAAATACCTGCCAGCCCCCTCGGCATCCCCCAGCACATTCCAGACAGAGGGGATCCATATGTGCCGGGCTCTGCCGATGCCTGGGCGGCTGCGGAGTGTGCTGCTGCTGCCGGGGGGGGCGAGGGGGTTGTCTGTGCTCGGTGCAATGTCGGGGGGGGGACTTGGAGAGGTGCAGGGTGTGCGTCCAGACCACATTGCAGGAGGTCCCCAATATCTGTCTGACTCCAAGTAAGGGGATAGAGTCCCGG
>KZ505697.1:372548-405271 GCA_002844005.1 Limosa lapponica baueri
AGTCTCTGTTGACTCAGGTGCCAGCGCCGAGCGTGGCGACGCCGGGGCTTGGCCGGAGTTTTATAGCCTGTCTCCCAGTGGAGCGGCTATTTATTTTATTTGTCCTTTTCTTTCAGCCTTTCACCCCAGGAAGGTTAAGGTGAGGCTTCGGGGATGGGGCGGGGGGGTTGGGTGGGGGACGCAGGGAGATTTAGCCCCATCCTCCAGCACTGCCGCCTCTCCTGCCTCCTTCCTCCAGCTCCCAGCAGTTTCCCACCGACAGAAAGCCAAAAGGCAAATTTTGCAGGGGGGAAAGCAGGGTTTTGTCCCCGTTCCCTCTGCGGAGCTGGCTTTGGGGTACCCTCAGCCACCGGGAACTGCAGTGAGCGAGGGGGGGACTGGGGGTGTCCTTGGGGGCGGGTGTCTGGCACATCCCTGCAACCGGGGCGGGACAGCTGATTTATGCTCCCTATTCCCATGGATGTTTTCCTCTCCCTCCTGACAGCCCACACCTCAAATTCCTGGGATGCCCCCAGGCAGACCCTTATCACTCTGGTATGCTGGCCAGCCCACATTCCTCCTGGGCAAGGAGCAAGTTCCCTCCTACATCTCCCCAGCAAGTCCTGGCCCCTGTCCCTCCACCAGCCCTGGAAAGGGCAGATGTGATGGGGGGAAACTCCATGGGACAAGGCGAGGAGAGCTTTGCCCCCCAGAAGATGCTTGTCCCAGGCTGCAGGGATGGCCACCCCCCATGCCACCCCCCTTGCCTGGGCACAGGGCATGGGTTTTGTTGGCACATTGCAAACTTTCACTGATTTCCCTGATTTTCTCCATTTGTTTCAGCTTCCCCAGAAGGTTCCCCTTTGCAGATGGCCACCACTCTGGGGGAACGTGTCTCGGGACCTGTAAAGAGGAACTGGATGGGGCTCTGCCCTGGATGCTGGCCCACTGCCCACACGAGGGCTGGGGGCAAAGGGCTACAGAGGCAGGCAGCCTCTGCGTGCCTGGCACCATGTGAGTGGCTGATCCAGCAGGGACTCCAAGCTCTGCTGATGCCCATGTCACCAATTTGGGGAAGCCTGTGGGTCCCTGTGGCTTGGCTGTCTGGGGGCAGGTGAGGTGGAAGCTCTGAGCTGGGGGGGTGGGATGCTGAATGGGTGTGGGAACCCCAGCCAACACCTCCTTTCAGACGTGTCTGCTGGGCTCCTGGGCTTCTGCGGGGCTTGGGGAGCTGGGAGCAAGGTGGGCTGTTGACCCTGAGGACATGCCTACAGGGTGGGACAAAGCTCCATAGGGGCTAACCCAAGCTGGTTGTTCTGGAAATGAGTGCAGGTTTCCAACAGCTCTTTGAAAGGGCCTTGACATGACCCATCATCTCAGGCACTGGCAAGCCTGGGCTGGGTCTGTCCACCATGCTCAGGGAGAGCTCCTCGGCTCTGCTCAGAAGCCCAGCATGACTCCATTCTTCCCCAGACCCACAGGGGAGAAAACCACTCTATCCTGACAGTGGATGTCAAGCTCAGGCAGGGCTTGCCATGTTGCGGAGCTGGGCCAGCGGCTCTAGCCCAAACCTTGTACCTTCTGGATCATGCTGCTGCCTGCCACGGGGATGCATTTGCACCAGGGCTGCAGAGACAGTCCCTGCAGAGCAAAGGGTCACATCCAGGCCTGGCAGCACCCAAACCTTGAGTGGGGACAGCAGCACCCAGCACTGTCCTGTGCAAGGGCACAGTGGAGACGGTGTCTGCTCCGGCAAAAGCGGTGCAGAGGGACCAAAAGGGAAGCAGAGGCTCAGGAAGCTGATGCAGAACAAGGGCTGGAGCTGGTTCAAGCTGCCTCAGGCTTTCCTGCCTCAGGGCCAGATGGCCACTCTGGTTCTTTGCAGAAGCCCTGGCACCAGCCAGCCTGAGCCCAGATGCCATATGGCCGCATTTGCCTAAGTCAGGGTTTCTTCACTCGGTGCTGTGTCAGGAAACACAGCTCAACTCCTTCCCAAACTGAGCTGGGAGCGCACGGTGCCCCCCACTGCAGGGGGTGTAGGCTTGGCACAGCCTCCCCGCACCAGCAGCCCATCTCCCTGCTCACTGGTGGCATCTGGGACCAGTTTTTGGGCAGCACTGCTTGGAGGTGGGCAGCAGAGCCCCAGGGGCTTGCCGGCACTGCAGGCAGCTGCTGCTCCTGCCCTGCTGGCTCAGCACCCAACCCAGCTGAGTCAAGCCTGGCACAGGCATGGAGCAGCTGGGGAGGGGACAGCAGGGCACTGCACTGCGGAACGAGGTCCTGGAGGGCAGTTTCCCACACCCCCAGTCCCCTTACACAAGGTTGAGCGTTGACCCTGAGCCATCGAACTTGAGTGCAGGCTTTACCCAGTGCCCAGACGGGCTCCTGCCACGGTTCCTTTGATTGAGATACTGGCACCTGCGGCAGAGGCTGGGTCTGGATCCTGTCCCAAACTGGCCAAAGATCACCTCAGCCCCTGCCTGAAGGTCATGCTACAATGCCAGGCTGAGATGATTTGCTCCTGGTTGCTCCCTGGGTAGGTTCCCCCAGGCCCCTCTGGTGCCTCCTCCTGAAAACCCAAGCGGACGGTGCCCCGGCTGCAGTTTAAATCCCGCAGCTTGGCCAGGTGGCCCTGACAGCCTTTGCATCCCCCCTTGTCTTGGCACGGCCTTGGTGCCGAGCTGGGAACCGGCTTCAGGAGGTCTGGCAGAGTCCTCTTCTCGCTTTGGGCATGTGGGCTACAGTCAAAACCCACAAATTAACAGCGAGAATAAAGCTTCTCGGTGATGGGTTGCCTCAGGGAGGACTTGAACAGATGTCAAGTTGGCCGCAGCAACGTTGCCGTCCCTGCAGGCACCTGCACTGCCAGTGTGGGCTCTCCCCGCTAACCCCAGAGACCCTCTGGGTGTGCTGGGCGGGTGGGTGGGTGCCCGCAGGGCTGGGGTATCACCCTGCTCTGGCTCTGGCACAGCACAGGGACAAGGATGCCCCAAGGGGCTCTGGAGGTGCCAGGAGAGCGATGCTGCTTGGGCTGCAGTGGTGCAAAGCAAATGCAGCCTCCCGATGTCCCTCATAGCTTGGGGCACTGGGATGCTGCCAAAACCTCCTGTGGGGACCACCATGGCCCCTGCCCTAAACCAGCTCCGAATTAGTAAAAGGAAAGAGATATCTGATGATGTCAGCCACTTCCCAAAAGCAGCGGCAGACACAAATCCCTGAACGGGGAAGTGATGCGGTTTGGGCTCCTCACCCCTCGCACCAGATAAATAGCTCTCCCCAAGCAGCGAGGGGCAGGCACTGTCCCCAACGCCACGCTGTCCCTGATACCCTCCCCTGCACCACCGGAGGCACAGGCGCTCCCAGGTAATGCCGCTGCTCCCCAGGGAGGTGCTGGGACAGGGACACCCGGGGCAGAAACTGGCCCTGGGGTTCACCGCGCTGGACTGGGACGAGGTGCCCACATGATGCTGTGCAGGGCTGGGGGTGGCACAGGCTGCTCATGGGCACCTTGCCACGGGGCGGATGGCTGTGGAGGTGAGAGCATCTTTGTGGGGTTGAGCTTGGTCAGTCTTCTGCTGGTGCCAGGAGAGTTGCCCAGACACCTCCAGGCCCCTGGTCCAGGCTCGGGGTTGGGTTTGGAGCCAGGGTTGCACCTGACCTGCATGCCTTGGTGCAGGTCCCCATGTGACAGATTGGCAAAGCCACCATGGTGGCAGCAAGAGGGTGGTGTGGGACTGCTCAGCCTCCCAGCCCGTGCAGAGGGTGCTCTCCCAGCCTCTGGGACTGGGGCAAGATCGGTGCCAGGATGGGTACAGAGCAGGCAGCAGCAGAGCAGGGCTGGGGTATGGGTCTGCCCCCTTCCCTCACTGGCTTTCGCAGACAGAGGGATGGGACAGGCAGCGGGGAGGTGGTCTCCTTGCCCCCAAGGAGCCGTGTGGTGGGTGGGAGCATTGGGGGATAAAGGCAGGGAATTCCCTTCCACCCCTCGTCCCAGGGGTGCGCTCCCCAACTGCCCTGTGGTCCCCATCTACGTCGCTTTCTCCGCATGGAGACATGGTGGAGGCTGAAGGGACCAACACTAGAAGTTTCCCCTTGTTGTGCGCTGCCCCAGTTGACACATTTTTATGGAAATAGGTCATTTTTGCTAAAGCCTGAAGAAGTGGGAGATTTCCCTTGCACTTGCTGGCACGCACAGGAGCCCTTGCGAGGGTTTTGCTGGCTGTCCCGCAGATGGGCTGGTGGCAGCTCAGGCTGAGACTGACTGTGGGTGCAGAGGAGACTTGGTAATCATGACATGATTGCCTTTGCCTGCCCTGTTTTCCAGTTCATGACATCTAAACATTCTTGCCTCGTCAGTATCAGTTGATAGCGCATAACCTGTGCTGCTCGGATGCCTGCAGCCTGTCTGGCCCAGGCTGTGCACGTGCCAATTTTTGGGTTGAGAAATCTTTACAAATGTTTTAATTTTCTTGAGCTAACAAGCACCGGGGCCCCACCACGGGCTTGCCGTGCCCCCCAGCAGCAGCACGGGGCGGGTGGTTGGAGGGGAGCTGGGGTCCCCCATCCTGTGCCGAGGGTCCACGCTGCCCAGAAACCGAAACTCAGAGAAGTGGGGCAGAAGAAATGAAACTCGGTGTCCGGGGTGGGGGCGGGGGGCGCCTGGGGGTGGACCCCGTTGCTGAGCCAGCGCTTCCTTCCTCCTTTGCCCCAAGCCCAGCGGCTCCTGCTGGTCCCATGGCTATTTCTGGCCCCCACGCGGTCCCCAGCTCCCCCTGGAACCCTGGGCAGCCCTCCAACCCCACACTGCTGGGGGGGCCGGGGCGGTGGGACCCCCTCAGAGGGCACTGGGAGGGCCATTTCTTTGCTCTTGGTGCTTCGGTTTGGCCAGGAAAATTCCTGGGCAGAACTAAAACTTTCAGGAGTGCTTTGGAGTCTAAAATACCTCCCTAAACCAAATTAGCAGCAAGAAAATTCAAAGCATATGTTGGAAAAGAAGGTGTTAGCAAAGCAGCAAATCGTTGTTTGAAGGAGGAAAAGGTTGGCTCAGGGAGTAAAGGGCTTGTCTTGTTCAATATGGAAACATTGCTAAGTTGTTTGATAAAGATCTGTAATGAAATGAATCACCTAATTGATTTTCACAATGAAAAAAATTCAGGAAAAAAAATCTGGTTTATCATAAAATAATTTTTTTAAATTTAAAATTAAGTTCCTCAGTTTGCTTAGGTCTAGAGCTACAAAAAACCATTAAACCCACTAAAAATTGATAAACCTCTTGTTGAAACCATCCCACCTGAATGTACAACACCAAAAAGCAGAGGCAGACCCCGGAGCAGGCACCGTCTGTGCCAAGCTCGGGGCTGCGGCCGTGCTCCTCCTCGCCGTGGCTGGTCTTATTGAAAGCAAAACTGCGGAGTCTGAAAATCCACGTCCTTCGGTCCCACTGCCAGGTCCTCAGCCCCCTGCAGCCCGCGGTTTGGTTGCTCCCACAGAGCACCGGCACCTTTGTCTCCGGTGTTTTGGTGTCTCTGGTGTTTTGGCAGCCAGGATGCCGTGCGCCCAGCAGAGCTGCGATATCAGGACAGCTTTAACACGTGCCCATCCGTGTCCCTCTGTCCTCTGTCCTCACATCTGTACATCCCCTGCATACGCTGAGACCCTCTGGGGCTTGGCTGGCGGCTGTGCACTTGTCACCGGGATTTCTGCCTTTATGGGCATTTCCCCGAGAGCGCTTCCTTAGAAGTCTCTCGCCTCTTATTTTCAGGTACCCACTTGCTTTCCTTTGTCCTCATTTTAATTTTCAGCTTAGACTCCCATAACCGGCATTTGCACGACCCCATCCCTCACCAATACACATGTTTGCCGTGTCAGTATTATATTGCTCTTAATTTGCTCCCCCCGTCTCACGGAGGCACACGAATAAGCCTCGTAAACCTGGTCACCTCACTGCAAAGCCCGGATTAGCTCCTTAAACTCCCATGAGAGTTCAGCAAAGCCGGGGGTCCCCCTCACCCCGCACCTCCCTCTCCCCCCATCCCCTGGCCCCGCTGTGTTGCTGCTGCATCCAGAATGGCGCTGGTGTTGCCGCAAGCGGGATTTATCCTGCATCGGTCAATAACCTGTTGAGACACCATGTGTTTCAAGTCCTTCAGCCACCCTTTCTTGTTGCCAGGGTCCCCTCTGCCAAACGCCAGCCTCGAAGACCAGCCACCTCCCACCCTCGTGGCCTGAGCCAGCCCTGCCTTGGCCCCCAGGGACCCCCAGCCGTGCCTGGGGTGCTGCCATGCTCCTGCCCTGGTGGCTTCTCCTCCTGGCCAGCCTTGTCCCACCAGGTACGGTGCCACTGAGAGACCCGTTGTCTCCTGCCCTTCTGGCATGGTCTGGTCCCCTGCAGGGGCTGGTTGCCCGCATTTACATCAGGAGGGGTGGGAGCAGGAGCGCTGGCCCTGCCGGGAGCCATGCACAATACCCAAGGGACGGGCAGACAGGCTCTGGGGACCCCAAGGCTGGTCCTGGCTCTCCCACAGGACATGGCACAGCAGATGCTCAGGGGAGATTTGCTGTCATATGCCACATCGTGCCATGCCCTCACATGGCAGCTCTGCCCATGCCCCCTCCTCTTGATGGGCAGGCATGTGGTGCCCATGGGCAGGGATGGGGGTGGGCTCCAGGATGGGGTGGGCATGGGGTGGCAGGGACTTCAGCCAGGGCATGAGAGAAAGGACAAGGAGCCAAAGAGGGGAGCAAGGAAACAAGCTTATGGAGGGCCAGAAGGGCAAATTGTCTTTTTTTACTAGTTTTTTGGGCCTTTGCTTTTCAAATCCAGCCGTTGCCTTGCACTGTCTGAAAGCACCACCCACAGATCCAGCTTTTCCTTGTCAAGTCCTCCTTCTCCACCCCAAAATTTTCCTCTAGGCTGTTTTGTGTCTCCCCAGCCCATTCTCCTCTCCCACTTCTGGGCATGAGCCCCTCCCTGCTCATCACAACCCCCTGCCTGTTGAGGCAGCTCAGGAGATGTGACCTGGCTCTGGGGGTGTCCTAGGAGGGGAGCAGGGGGCTGCAGCCCAAGAAAGACCCTTGCATGGCTCACCCCCTGACCCCCCCTTCCCACTGCCTCCCTCCAACACAGCCCTCGGCTCATGGGGGGTCACCTACCCCGAGTCCCTGTGGGGTGTCAGGGGCTCCTGCATGCTGGTTCCCTGCACCCTGAGCTACCCCAACAACGTGGTGGCCGACAACGGCATCGTGGCCATCTGGTACAAGGATTACGACAACCAGAAGACGCTGGTGTACCACTCGGCGGCTCAGGAGGTGGATGCTCACTTCAGGGGCCGTGCCCAGCTCCTGGGGGACCCCGCTGCCCGCAACTGCACCCTGCTGCTGCAGGGGGTGACGCCGGAGGACAGCGGGCCCTACAGGTTCCGCTTTGAGATTGTCAATGGCGACCGGTGGTCGGCGGAGCGGGATGTGATGCTGAGGGTTTCAGGTGGGTATGGTGAACATGAGCCAGCAGTGTGCCCAGGTGGCCAAGGCGGCCAACAGTATCTTGGCCTGTATCAGGAACAGTGTGGTGAGTAGGACCCGAGAAGTGATTGTCCCCCTGTACTTGGCACTGGTGAGGCCCCACCTCAAGTACTGTGTCCAGTTTTGGGCCCCTTACCACAAAAAAGACATTGAGGTGCTGGAGCAGGTCCAGAGAAGGGCAACGAGGCTGGTGAGGGGTCTGGAGCACAAGTTTTATGAGGAGAGGCTGAGGGAGCTGGGGTTGTTCAGCCTGGAGAAAAGGAGGCTGAGGGGAGACCTTATTGCTCTCTACAACTACCTGAAAGGAGGTTGTAGAGAGGCCGGGGTTGGTCTCTTCTCCCAAGTTACAGGCGATAGGACAAGAGGAAATGGCCTCAAGTTGCGCCAGGGGAGGTTCAGGCTGGATGTTAGGAAAAATTTTTTCACGGAAAGGGTTATCAAGCATTGGAATGGGCTGCCCAGGGAAGTGGTTGAGGCACCATCCCTGGAGGTGTTCAAAAGACCGGTTGACATGGTGCCGGGGGACATGGTTTAGTGATGGGGTTTTTTTGTCAGAGTTGGGTTGATGGTTGGACTAGATGACCTTGAAGGTCCGTTTGAACCTAGATGATTCTATGATTCTATGGTGGTGAGATGCCTCCCAGCCCCCTGTCTGCTCGCCCCATGCTGGCATCCCACCCTCTGCTCTCCATCCCCAGACACCCTGGAGCACCCGAGCACTGCTGCCAGCGAGGAGCAAACCGAGGGGCAAATGTCCACCTTGCAGTGCTCCACACCCTACGTCTGCCCACCGGGTGACGTCGCCCTGCGCTGGGAGGGCTACAACCCCCAGGTCTCCACAGTGTCTGGCCGGGTCCAGCTGGACACGAGTGGGGTTGGCCAATACCTGACCCTCACCACCTCCTTCTCCTGGAAGGACCACTCCAAGAAGCTGCTCTGTGAAGTTTCTTATGGCTCCAGGAAGGCAACTGGGGAGGTCGTCCTGCGGGTGAGACGTACGTGGGGCAGCTCTGCACAGGGGCTGGCTTAGTGGGGCAGGGGGACAGGGTCACTTTTGCCACAGCCACGCCACCTGGGTCCCCCTTCTGCCACTCATCATGCCCCCTCCCCTCTCTCCCTCTTGATGTCCTTTGCAAAAAGCCAGAGCAGAGTTTCCTCTTGCTTCTCCCTCCCTCTCTTGTTCCCCCGTGGCTCTCCATGGCCAGGGCCAGAGTTAGTCCCATGAACGCTGCTGAAGTGCCAGATACAGCTCCATGGCATGTGCTGGCACCCACCACTGCGCCCACCCCTCCCTGCTGCCAGTGTCACCGCTTTGCCCCCTTTCCCAGCTCTCCTCTAAGAGAAGATGCCGTCCCTGCGCCAGGGCCAGCTCCTGTGCTTGGGGGAGACCTTTGCTCCTTTCTCCACACCAGACACTCATGAATAAACAGCAGGATGGGCTATGGCAGCGTCCCGTGGGTGCTGCCCGCCATGTCTCTCTGTCCTCCCTGCAGACGCCCCTAAGGACACCCAAGTGTCGGTCAACCCCTCCAAGCAGAACATCCGCATAGGCGACACGGTCTCCCTCACCTGTGAGGTGAGCAGCAGCTACCCCCCCATCTCTGCCTACCACTGGTACAAGGACGGGGTGGCCGTGGGCAGCGAGCAGATCCTGACCCTCCGGGGCATTCGCCGGGAAGACTACGGCCAGTACCACTGCAAAGCCGAGAACGCCATCGGGGCTGGCGTGGCACCCACTGTGACACTCTACGTCTTCTGTAAGTACCAGGGCAGCTTGCCTGAGGCTGGCACATCAGGGCCGTGGGAGTGGGATGTTTACTCACTGAGTCTGGACTGGGATGGGTAGGGGCTGGCACTCAGGTGGCCAGTACTGGCTGGAAGTCCAGGAGCTGGGGAGTCCACGGTGGTGGACTCTCTCATGCCATGCCTGCATCCTTTTTCCTTCATGTCACAGGGCTGTGGTGAGCCCCAGAGACAGGGTGGGGAGGGATTTCCAGCCAAGCCTGGGGAGCAGAACTGGCTGCGAGGCTTCACTGCCTCCGCTGGGAAGGAAATTGCCAGAGCTCCCAGGGATTTGGAGCCAGGGCGGTCTGTGGGGAAGGGGAGCCAGGGTTCCCCGTCAGATTCTGCAGTAGAGACAAGCTCCAGTCCGCTGCATCACCCAGGAGCCTGCCTGTGCTGGAGCCACACAGGGAGCATCTCCCCCTGGCTTGGAGCAGGTGGGGCTTGTCTGCTACCCCAGAGCCCCCCGTGCAGTCTGTAAGAGGCAAAGGATGCTGCTGCAGCCACCATGAGTTTTGCTTCTGGGGCTTTGCATTAAAGCCAGAACTTGAACCCCAGCTGGCAAGGTGTTGGTGGCAGGGAACAAACCCAAACACCTCCTGCCTCCATCATCATCCGTGGGGGGCAGAAGGGGGTCCTGCCTGTCCCCGGACTCTGTCCTATGCCACAGGAACTGGGGGGTCAGTGGGAGACATCTGCTCTCCTGCCTCCGAGGCCATCCTGAATGCGCTCCTGTCTCCGTCAGCTGCAGAGATCTCGGTGAGCCCTGCAGCCGAGGTGCAGGAGGGGACAGCCGCCACCTTGTCCTGCGACGTCCCTGGCAGGGAGGGACAGGACCTCAACTACACCTGGTACAAGAACAGCGCCTGGCTCAAGGAGGGCACGGTGCACACCCTGTTTTTCCACCGCATAGCCGCCAGTGACGCCGGCTATTACTCCTGCAAGGTGACGAACAACTGGGGCAGCGACATGTCCCAGGCCATCAGCCTGAGTGTGACATGTGAGTGCCCACGGCTCCTGCCAGGGGATGGGAGGTGTGTGTCCCCACAAGATGAGGGTCTCTTTGTGCCAGGGGCTGTGCAAACCGCCCCCGAGTCAAAACAAAATCTCTGCCCCAAAAGCCTTGAGTCCAGTTGAAAGGGGGGTTTCAGCCCTTCTGGGTAGAAGTTGCTATAAATGCAACAATTTCTGGTCATGAGCTGCATTTGAAGGTACCATTAAGTGGTATTTGCTGCAGCAGGGACCCGTCTGTTCATTGCAGCATCTCCCACTCCTCTGCTAATCTGTTTACACACCAAGAACTGCAGGGAGGTTACTAACCGAGGAGCCAGCTATGATAATAACAGCTCAGGAGCTTTTGCAAGTCAGGGGAAAAATAAAATAGCCCTGGGTTTGGCTTTGACATTTCTGTGAGTAAATATAACCCGCTTACGTAAAGGGGAAAGCTGCTTGGAGGAGCAGCTGTGGGGGCCAGGGGTGGACGTGCCCCACATTCATGTAGCGGACACACTGCTGGTACCTCCTGAGCTGCAGCATCCTCTCCCCTCCCACAGACCCCCCCAGGAACCCCACCATCACCCTCTTCCAGGAGACGCAGGGCAGCAGGCTGGCCATCATCCGCTGCACTGTGGACAGCCAGCCCCTGGCCACCATGGCCCTCTACCGTGACGGCACCTTGGTGGCAGCCAGCGGGTCGCAGGCAGCCCCCCGCCAGCGGCTGGGTGTCACCGCATCCCGCAACGCCCTGCGGCTGGAGATCCATGACGTGGGACCGCAGGACAGCGGGTTGTACCGCTGCACGGCCAGCAACGCCTATGGCAACACCAGCGCCACCAAGCCCTTCATCGCCCGCAGTGAGTCCTGGGCTCCTGGCCCCAGGTCTCGGGTGCCGATGAACCCCCCCGGGGCTGTTGGGGCTGTTTCTGCAGGGTTGGGGGGAGTGTGGGGGGTGCACAGGCCTGAGAGCCAGTGGGACCCGTGTGGCATCAGGGGACATCAGCGTCTTGGGGACTGTGTGGTGGTGGTGTCATCCCTGCAGCCCTTCCCCACCCTGGGGGGGGTCAGAGCCTCTTGCAGAGCTGGAGATGCTCTGGAGCATTGTTTTTCAAAAAGCTGCGAAATCTCTAGCAAAGTTTGTCCAAACTGTTTCTTCCCTGTCCCTGCAAGCCCCTGGCAGTGCATGGCATCCGGGCACACAGCAGGGACCAGCTCCTCCTGCTCCATCCCCTAACCCTCTGCACTCTCCGGATCCCCAGCCTTGATGGTTTGGGGTGAGAGAGGCAGCAGCCAGGAAAAAGGAGGAGAGAAAATCTCCCCAAAACCATGTCCTAGAGGAGCCTCCCTTATGATGTCAAAAGAAACAAAAATGGACTTCAAGGTCCCATTCCAGAGAAAATAGACATGAGTTTGGGTGCCACAGTGGTTAGCTGGGTCCATTTCAAGTTGGCCAAGATGCTTCCAGCACAGCCCATCACCCACCAGCAGGCAGAGGGGACTGAGCCTATCCCGGGAGCAGTTCATGGGGCTGAACATAGATGCTCGGAGAGAGGAGGTGAAGGCTCAGAAAAGTTTGTCTCTGTTGGTGGCAGAGAGCTGGGGTGAACAGCTTGGGTGGAGACATCGCAGCTGACATCCAGTGTCCCCAGGGAATGTCATCCACCAAAGATACAGCCAACGACGCCATAAGCTCCTGTGAGGGAGGGGGCTGCTCAGGTCTTGCCTTAGAGGGAAGCCGAGTGTGGGGATTCGGCCGGATGGAGCCAGAGGAAGGACGAAGGTTTGCAGCAGAGTTTTTCCCTCCCTCCCTGACATCCCTCCCTTCCATCCTCCAGCTACAGAGATCCTGATCCAGCCCTCGGCGGAGGTGCGGGAAGGGGCAGCTGTCACCCTCACCTGCCTGGGGGCTTGGGGGGTGGCAGAGGAGACCCTCTACACCTGGTATAGGAACAGCAAGCGCCTGCGGGAGAGCTCGGCCCCGACGCTGCGCTTCCCCTCCATCCGCGGCGAGGATGCAGGTGCTTTCCAGTGCAGGGTTCAGAGCAGCAATGGCAGCGACACATCGGCGGCCGTCCCCCTCCGTGTGCTCTGTAAGTGCTGCCAGGGGGTCTCTGCCTCATAACAGCCAGGCTAGCCAGGGGGGTCCTGGGTCTGGGCTGGTTGGCCATGCTGGGAAGCCTCTCTGCTGCTTCCACCCCGAGATATCACCCATTACTGCCGAACACAGCTAAGGAGCTCTTGGGCAGAAATGTGGAGAGGGTGGAAAATTCCCTTTTGCAGGTAATTCTGTGAATTTGGGTAGGAGAAATTTGGAGAATCCCAAAATTCACAGGGATCAAAGAGTTTTAAAATGTCCTATGAAATTAAACTCGACTCCTCAGAACAATAAATCGTCCCTGTGAAAAATACATTCTGGTAGGATTTTGCCTTCCAAATATTTTCTGTGCTGTAAAATAAAAATCTTCCGTGATACCAAACCAGGAAAAATGCCAACAGGAATTTTCAGTCAAAAATGACATTTTTCTGTGGTTGTGGTAGGAAATGTGCATCAGAACTGGAGCCCAGATGCCTGAACCACTGGGACCTCTGCAGACCTGCTCCGGGGTAGGGGTAGGGCTTGGGGTAGGGCTGGACACCTGCACTCAGACCCTGAGCTCAAGCCAGGTGACAATAGAGGTGCCATCACAGGTGCCTGGGGCATGCAGGTCCCTTGCAGAGAGCCAGCAGATGTGAGACCCTAGGATCTGGCAGCTGGAGGGTTGTGGGATGTCCAGGTGGCAGTGGAAAGCAACAAACCCTAAGGTTCTTGGGGTTCTCCCAACCTCAGGAATCTGTAGGATTCTCACCAGTGGTGTTTTAACCCTGCAGTTCCACCGCGGCAACCAGTGATGAGCTCTTTCCTGGAGACCCAGAGTGGGCACCTGGGCATCATCCAGTGCACCGTTGAGAGTGACCCAGAGGCCAACCTGACCCTATGGAGAGGAGAAGAAGTGATAGCCTGCACATGGGGCTGCCCCACAGCTCCCAACCCCAGGGTCCAAGCCACCTTGTCCTACAACAGCCTGAAGGTGGAGATCCGGGATGTGGTGCTGGAGGATGAGGGGACCTACATCTGCTGGGCTGTGAACCTGCAGGGCAACGCCAGCGTGGCCATGGACTTCAGGGCTGAGAGTGAGTGTGGTGAAGGGTTGGTGGGCACAGTAGAGCCAGATGCCACACATCTCCACAATGCCTGGGAAAATCCTGGAAGAGGGCAGCCTGGGAAGGGAATGCCATGGAAGGAGAAAGCTCAGGAGATCAAGGGCGATGGTGGCAGGAGAACCCATGAAATCCAGGGTATCAAACTGTGTCTGTCTCGAAAGAGGTGCTGTGTGCAAGTCACCTGGTGCTTGCATGGAGCATGAGCGGGGTTAAAGTGGGGGCTGCTACAGGAGGGGGGTGCTGGACCCTCCAGCCCCTCTTGGTGGGTTTGGAGGGTTCCCCCATGGCCAGAGTGAGGGCTCCAGCTCCTGGTGGGGATTCACTGCTGACCTCTGCCCATGCAGGACCGGGGACGCTGAGCAAAACACTGCTGAGGGGATTCCCACGGGCACCCTCCTGCCAACATGTCATCCCTTGGCTGGTGGAGCCCTGGGTGGCCAGTGATGGCCATTCTGGCTGAGCTCATGCCAGAGCCTGTTTGCCTTCTGCCTCTTCCCCTGCCCATAGCTGCCAGCATCGCAGTGGCTCCGTCCTCCCACGTGCTGGAAGGCCACGCCGCCAACCTGACCTGCCAGCTGAGCAGCGACTCCCCAGCTCTGCCCAACTTCACCTGGTACCACAACGGGCAGTGGCTTGCCGAGGGCTCGGCCGCCTCCCTGGTGTTTCGGCAGGTGGCCAGAACGGATGCGGGGCTCTACCACTGCAGAGCCACCACCGATGGCAGCAGCCGGAGCTCCCCCACCGTCTCCCTGGATGTGCTGCGTATGTATGGGCTGCTGGGGGACGCGCAGCTTCTTATCCCCTCAGGGTTTGCAGCTTATGCCCGTGCAAGCGTGCCCAGCCCTGCTCACACCTGCAGCTGTGCCCGGGGTCTGGGCAGAGCTGATGTGGCCGCACGTGCCGGTCTTTGAGTACATATATATGTCCTGGGGCTTCCTCCTGTGGGTGCCTGTCCTTCTGTGCCACCGCCTGCAGCGTCTTTACTTTCCTGTTGAGCAAGCACATGCTTAACAGATGCATGGGCATGTGTGTGTGACCCTGCAGGTGTAAAGCATCTATATGTTTGAGGGCCACTGTGTGGTATAGCACACCCTGGAAAACCCATGAGAGCGGCTGCTGTGGGTGGGGACACTGTGGTCACCCTGGGGATGGTGTGGTCTCCCTGAGTCTGGCAGAGATCTTCCTTTTCCCCTTCTCTTTCCCTTTCCCCTCCCCCTTCCCCTTCCCCTTCCCCTTCCCCTTCCCCTTCCCCTCCCCCCCCTCGGCTTCTCCTCTTGTTCTCCCTTCCCTTCCCTTCCCTGAGGCGATGCAGCTTTTCCCTCTCTTCCTGGGAGGCCGGGGTGGGGGGGCTGCAGCTTTCCAGGGGATCTCATGCTGGGGAGCAGTAGCTGCTCCACTGATGTCTCTGCCCTGTGCAGACCCCCCGCGGGACCCCCGCCTGACGGCGTTCCTGGAGACAGAGAGAGGCCGCCTGGCCATCTTCCAGTGCTCGGTGGCAAGCAACCCTCCCGCCCGGCTGGCCCTGCACCGGGGAGAGGAGCTGGTGGCCACCAGTGATGTGGGGAGCAGCCCCAACCCGCGGGTCAGTGCCTCGGCCACCCCCAACTCCCTCCGGGTGGAGATCCAGGAGGTGACACCGGCGGACGAGGGCAGCTACCGCTGCACCGCCACCAACGCGCACGGCACCGCGTCCCACCGCCTGTACTTCCGCGTGCAGAGTGAGTACCGCGTGCCAACCGGCTCATGGCCACACCATGCTCGGGTCCCACTGGTGGGGTGGGCGACACTGGGGGCAGGGGGTGTCGGGTTGGGGGCCAGGAGGGAGCTGACAGCAAACATGACCTTTTCTGGGTGATTTCTGGCTGCGTGGCACTGCCTGACGGGAGGGGTGGACACTCCGGTGTTGTCCCACGGTGACAGCAGGGCAGAGAAATGTCACCGAGCACCGCAGGCTGCGGCCGGGTGACCCAAAGTGACGGAGCTGCGGTGGCCAGGTGTGATCCTGCCCCCGGGCAACTGCAGGGACATGGCTTTGTGCTAAACCATGTCAGACAGAGGCCAGCGCAGGGCAGTGGCCAGCACCGGCTGTTTTGTGGTGTGGTTTGTCCATCCGCCCCTCCACCTGCCTCCCCAGCAGCTCGCCAGGGGTTGGGACGGGGCGTCCCCATCCCTGCTGGGAGGGTCCCTTCGCTGGGGCTCAAGTGTGATGAGCTGGGACCTGACTGTGTGCCCCGGGGGGCTTTCTGGCTGCAGGTGGGCACTGGTGCCTAACCAGCACCCAGACGCCCTCGCCTCTGCAGCCAGACCCTGGAGCGAGGCAGCACCCAATTTACCCGGGGGGGTTTAGCAGGAATCCTGGATTAATTAATTTTTCGGGTTGGGGTCTGGCCCTCAGACTGATAGATCTAAATGTGTCTCCATGGAAGTGTCCACATGGGAGCTGGTGTCTGTGCTCCCACCCAGTGCTGCTGGATCCCACCTAGGCTCCAGCTGTGGCTCTGGAGGTGTTAGCTCACGTCACCCCCGATGTGCCAGGCACCTGTATTTAAACAGCCTCAGCCCTGGACACCACAAGTGATGGAGCTGGAGGGGAGCCCAGCCCTAACAGGGACAGGGACCAACATGTTTTCTGAAAAATAAATGTCTAGTGCCAGCCCCAGGGTTTTGAGGATCCACGACCTCCGCAGTCAGAACAAGATCTGTGATGCACGCTATGGAAGTGATGAGGGTTTTGTTTCCATCCTGTGTTGTGTCAGGGATGCTCAGGGACTGGCAGTGCCGAGCTCTGCTGCGATGCCCTCTGAGCTGGTGGCATCCTCTTTCCATGTTCCAGCTGCCCGAGTCCTCGTCTCACCATCCACTGAACTGCAGGAAGGAGATGATGTCTCCCTGACGTGCCAAGTGGCGGGAGAGCCGCAGGACGACACTGTCTACTCCTGGTACAAGAACAGTGAATGGCTCCAGGAGAGCCCTGACAACTTCCTCCCCCTGCCCCACATCGCCAGTTCTGCTGCCGGCTCCTACCACTGCCGAGCCCGCAGCACCTCGGGGACCAGTGTCTCCCTGGCTGTTGCTCTGCGCATCTCCTGTGAGTAGGACCTTCCTGGGAATTGAGGCGAGGAGGGGGGAGTGGGGTGCCAGGAGTGGGATGTTGCCAGGGGTGGGATGGTGCCAGGAGTGGCATGGTGCTGGGGGTGGGATGGTGCCAGGGATGGGATAGTGCCGGGGATGGGATAGTGCTGGGGATGGGATAGTGCTGGGGATGGGATGCTGAGCAAGGCCGTTCGGCCACACAGGGCTATGGCTGGCACATAGTAGGTGCCATGCACAGCCCTCACTGCTGTTACTGTCCCCAAACGCTGTGTGTCCCATGCACAGGACTTGAACTAGAGCTCTACACACTTTGGAATAAAACATCCTCCGCCCTTAGAAAATGCCAAAGTGTTAAAAGTGGAAAGTTTATGGGACCGTCTCTCCTCAATAAACTCCTAGTCTGAGTAAATCCCACCCTGGTTGGTCACGTCCCTTTTCAAGCAGAACTTTCCAATGAGAAGCGGTGCGGCCGCTGCACGTCTTAGCTGTTTTATGTGTGTTGCATAAAAAGGGGGAAAAAAATGCAATAACAAATATTTTGGTTCTCTTAAAACAACATTTTTCAATCGACCTGAAATTACCCAAATTTTTCAAGACTTCAATTAGGAGAAATGTTGTCTGTCTGTGATGGAGGGGAAAATTCTGGAAGGATAAAGTGTGGCTTATACTTTTGCTGCAAGTGTGGGCTGCTGCTGCCCTGGAGCTGGCTGAGAGGTGCCAGGAGCCACCGCAAACATCTCAGGGTGTTTGAGGAACCTGGGGAGGGCAATGCCACCCAGGATCTGGGGCAGACATAAGACCTCCCTGGCCAGAGCTGGGGCCAGGCAGCCCGGCCTCGGGGGGACTCTGAGTGCAGACTCAGGGTTTGCTCACCCTCTGTGTAACATCTGGCCTGGGCAGATCCTCCACGGGCTCCGGTGCTGACCTCCTTCCTGGAGACCCCTGAGGGGCAGCGGGGCGTCCTGCAGTGCACGGTGGACAGCAACCCACGGGCAGAGCTGGCTCTCTTCAAGGACCAGGCGTTGGTGGCCTCCACGGTGCTGCCCCAGCCCACCGCCCCACCACGGCTCAGCATCGCCTTAGCCGCCAACACACTGCGGGTCAGCATCCACCCCGTGCTGCTGGAGGACGAGGGGGAGTACGTGTGCTCTGCCAGCAATGCCTACGGGAACAGCAGCAGCACGGTGAACTTCACGGCAGGCAGTGAGTGGGGAATGCTTGTGGGGAAGGGAGGGGAGAGAAGCCAGAGTAGGATGGACAGCAGAGAAACAGAGAAGAAATGGAGGAAGATGCATGTTTATGGGGACAGAGGGCTATGCCAGAGGTGTTCCCAGAGAGCTGCATGAATCACCCCCACACATGGTGAAGGAACTGCAGCTCCTCTTGGAGGTGATGCAAAGGGCTGGCTTTGCCATATTCATTCATGAGACCATCCTGGCTGGGCTCGCAGAGTGAGCATCACCTGGGCTGTCCTACAGCAGCCACAAGGACAGGGAGGGGTTGGCAGGGAGGGGGATGTGGTATCTACATCACTTCTTGTCTGGAATGATGGGAAAAGAGGCACAAACTAAAGTCCCGGATGGGACCAGCTCTCCCACCAAATGTCCCACTGGCCTCCCGGCCAGGCAACCCTCCATTCCCTCCTGCTCAACTCGCTCTCCCCAAACATCACTGCCTTCCCCTTCCACCACAGCTGCCAGGGTCTGGATCTCCCCCTCCCCAGACGTCCGGGAAGGTGACGCCGTCAACCTGACCTGTGCGGTTGAGAGCGGCAGCGGGGAAGTGCTGAGCTACACCTGGTACAAGAACAAGGTCTGGTTCAGCAGCAGCTCAGCCCCAGCCCTCGCCTTCCCCATCGTCGCTGCCACCGACGCCGCCTCCTACCACTGCGTGGTGCAGACCCCAACACGGACCCGCAGCTCTGCCCCCACCACCCTCAACGTCCTCTGTGAGTCCCTGTGGGCAGGGGGCTTCACGCCGTGGGGAGGAGGTCCCTGGCACCCCCCAGGGCAGGAAGCTGGTCACGCTGTAGGGAGGTCCCTGGGGTGTCACTTGTACCTTGGCTGGTCCTCTAGACTGGGAGCCCTCCTGGGGTCATTAAGGGTAACGGGACCTGCCTTGGGTTTGGGGAGCTCAATAAAAATTAGCCTTGGTCCCAGGTGATAACTAAGCCAAGCTTTATACCCCAGTCCTGTGTTGGACCCCCGGCAAACAGACCTGGCCAAACAGCCCCAGTTCGTCTGCAGAAGACTTCAGTGAAACTTCTCCAAGTGCCCCGAGTTTGTCCTTATGCTTTGCACCAAACTGAAACAGAAAAATCTTTGGCTTTCAGGAAACGTTGTGGGACTTTATTTTTTCTTTCCTGATTTGGAAAATGAAAACCAGACTTTGTTTAAAAAAAGACGCACAAAAAAATGTAGTTGCAAGTCAGAATGTAAAATATTTTTTTTTCCTTTTTATTAGAAAAAGACGGCTTTAACTTATAAATCTGCTGTGAGGAGTGAGTGTTGAGGAGCACTCCTGGAAACTTCCTCCAGAGAGCCTCAGACCCCAGCAACAAATCCGTTGCTTCTCTCCCTCCTTCTGATTTGGGATGGGGAATGCTGGAGAGATGCTGCTAAAAATATCTTGGCATTATGGGCATGAGCTGTACCCCCAGTTGTGCTGCTTTTGCTCAAGCCTCGCTGTTGGGGTTTTCCACACACCGATGGGCAAAGAGTACTTTTTATTGAGGCTGGGGAGGGAGTGGAGCACCCAGCTGGGGTAGGCCACGCGCTGTGCCGTGCTCCCACACCTGGCCGGCGCGGCTGGAGCTGCAAGATAGAAATGAGCTCAGCAAATGACCCTGAGCCCTGTTTTGAGCGTCTGCTTGGTTCAAGGGGATGGTGGATGCTGAGGAAAGAAGCAGCGCCTGGCTGAGCAGGTCCTGTGTTGCAGGCAGCGGAGCCTGGCAGCTGAGCATCACCGCCCCAGCTCACAGCACAGATGAGACTGTGAGAGCAGCCATCCCAACCTGAGCATCGCAGGCTGGGGATGCTCTGACTCACTGAGATGCTGCTGATCCTACAGTCTACCTCTTCCCCCCTTCCCTGCCTTTCCTTCCCACAGACCCCCCCAGGAACTTGCAGATGAAGGCCTTCGTGGAGAGTGGCGAGGGGATGGCGGTCATCCTCCTCTGCACCGTGGAGAGCAACCCCCTGTCCGAGATCACCCTGCTCAAGGAGGGGCAGCCAGTGGCCTCCAGCCCCACTGCAGGAGGTGACCATCCCAGGCAGAGCAGCCGCATCTCTCCTGCTCCCAATGTGCTGAGGCTGGAGCTCCGGGAGGCCTCCGAGGAGGATGAGGGCGAGTACGAGTGCCGGGCACGCAGCCTCCTTGGCAGCACCCACGCGTCCCTGTCCCTCCATGTGCAGGGTGAGTCCAGCTTTGCTGCAGGATGGGGGGATGAGGGGCTTCTGGCTGGGGACCCCCGGGCAGGTTGGTGTGGGCATCGAGGGGTATGGCCCAAAGAAGTGTTGCCGTCCAGAAGCAGAGTACCAGGGGGCTCAGGAATGGTGTGGGGCTTGTGGAAGGGCAGGGAGGTGCTGCTGCCCGCTTGGGGTGGGACAGGACATCCCACCTACGCACCCTACTGAAGGAGGACGTGGGCTTTGGAGCTGGGAAAAGCTTTTCCCAGCCACAGCCAAGCAGGGCAAACCTTGTGCCAGTGAGGGCCAGCTCCGCTTCGCTCTCCCCAGCCGTCCAGGTGGTGGTGCGACCCTCTGCCGAGGTGCCCGAGGGGACCGACGTGACGCTGACCTGCCAGGACGCGGGTGCCCGCCCGGGCACCGTCTACACCTGGTACAAGAACGGTCGGTGGCTGGCGGAGGGGCTCGGCGCCTCCCTCCTCCTCCCCGCTGCCCGCCGCACGGATGCGGGAGCCTACGCCTGCCGGGCGGGGAGGGGGCTGCGAGGCCGCCGGGCCCCCCCCGTCGCCCTGCGGGTGCTCTGTGAGTGAGGGGCGGCTGCATTTTTGGGGGGGGGGGGGGGGGGGGAAGGGGCGGGCATCGGGTCCTGCCGGCAAAGGGGGCCCAGGGTAACCCGGGAGGGATGTCGCGGAGGCGGTGTCGCGGTTGGGAGGACGGTCTATGTCGCCACCTGGTGACATCCCGCCACAGCCCGCGGCCGGCCGGGCAGCCCAGCGCCTGGCCCGGGGAGGGGAGGCTGGTCCCGAGTGGTCCTTGGCCTCACATCGCGCCCCTTTCTCCCCCTCAAGCCTACAGCCATCAGCAAACCTGTCACTCCCCCCAAATCCCACTGGCTGGTCCCCTGCCACCAGAGATGTTTTGGGGGGGCAGGCCGGGGGAGAAACGCTGTCCTTATCCTTGTAGATGCACCCCAGGAGCCTTCCTTCATCTCCCTGGTGGAGCCCCGGTGGGGGCAGCAGGCCGTCCTGCTCTGCACCGTCGACAGCTTCCCACCCTCTGACATAGCCCTGCACCAGGGTCCTGGCCACACGCCCCTGGCCTCCACATGGGGCCCGGCCGACCCACGCTTCACCATCCAGGTGGCCCCCAACTCTCTGCGGGTGGAGATGGGGGGGCTGGAGCTGCGGGACACAGGGCTCTACATCTGCTTGGCCAACAACAGCTACGGCACCGCGTCCTCGTCCCTGCGCCTGGATGTGGGAGGTGAGGGCAGCCCCGGGCCGTGGTCATGGTGAGACCCGTTTCAGGGTCCTGGGTTCCTCTCCTGTGGGAGCGTGGGTTTCAGGAGACTTTCAGGGGGTTTGGGGATGGTGTTGTCCTGTGCAAACCCAAGCCCTGGGCACCTCCTGACTCTTTGGCCTCCCTCCTCCTCCTCAGGGGTGACAATCACAGTTGAGCCCTCACCAGAAGTCCCCGAAGGCACCACAGCCACCATGACCTGCTCAGCCATCCCTTGGGTGGGGGAAGAGGCCAACTACACCTGGTACAAGAACAGCCGGTGGCTGCAGGAGGGACCAGCTGGTTCCCTTGTCCTCACCCATGTCTCCAGCGCCGACACCGGCTCCTACCGCTGCCGGGCGAGTGGGACAAGGGGCAGCACTGCCTCAGCCATGCTCAGCTTCAGCGTGCTCTGTGAGTGTCCCCCAGCCCCTTGTGGACAGGACACTGGGCAGGATGGGGTGCAGAGCCCCCGACATGCTGGGTGCGTCTGGCTCAGCATCACATGTGTCCCATTCACATGGTCCTGCTGTAGCGAGGGGGCTTTCCTCCTCTTCTTCCTCCTCTCCCTGCCCTGCTCCTCTACCTTTGGACCTGGGAAAGAAGATGTTGGGGTTTTGTCTAGCAGTGGCTGCACATATCCCTTGAAAGTCAGATAAGGAGCCAACATACTCCAGATTGGAGGGGGGGGTGTCTCCGGCTAGTGGGGGGAAGCAAAGGGCAGGAGAGGGTGTGAAACCACCAGCCCCGGGCTGGATGTGCTGGAGCTGATCCCGACTGGAGGAGGGGTGCGGTAGGCAGCCCTTGGTGAGGGTTTGGGCCAGCGCTGGAGGGGGCGGGTCCCACGACATGGCCCTCCTCCAGCCCCATCTCTCCCACGCAGACTCCCCCCGGGATGTGTCCATCAGCACCTTCTTGGAGAACCGCAACGGGCGGGTGGGCATTGTGCTGTGCATGGCCGATAGCCACCCAGCTTCCACCATTGCCCTGTATCGCCGTGGCCACCTCCTGGCCTCCAGCCTGACCCCAGCCACTGTGCCGGGGGTCCGCACCTCCTCCTCTCACAACACCCTCCGGGTAGAGCTCGGAGCCGTGGGGCAGGAGGATTCGGGGGAGTACACCTGCGTGGCCAGCAACCCCCTAGGCAACACCACGGCCGGCGCCTACTTCAACGTGCACAGTGAGTGGGGCTGTCCCACCCTTGGGGTGCTGTGCTGGGGGCACTGGGGGCTTTGAGGGAATTGTGCCAGAAAGGTGATTTCAGAGCAGTGGGGATGACCAGCAGAAGTGGGTTGAATAAACCATGAGTCTTTAGGTGGACGGGAAAAGACAGAGGGTTTTACTGCGAGAATTGGGTATTTCCTTTCAAGGAGATTTTTCTCCCGAAATATCCCAGGTTGGGTTTTATGAAAGGGCTAAAAAAGGCCACAGAACCCGAAAATTGAGTTGAATGCTGCAGAGTGATCAAAAAGGTGAGGAGCAATTGGCTTGGGTTTGACAAATGTCAAAACACAATGCTGCTGCTTGTCACTGTGCTGGGTGACTCCCCCTGCACTGCCCATCCCTGGGTGGTGGCAGGGTACGGGATGCCATCCAGCCTGAGGTGACACACAGAAACATGCCAGCTTGTCCTCCCCCTTGGTACAGGGGACAGTGATGTAGTCAGGGGCAGCCAGGAGCAGCGAGTGCCCCTGCCTGGTCCCAGTGGGGTCACAGTATTGTGCCATGCCACCCTGTCACCTCCTGCAGTGTGTCCCGGACCCACTGATGGGCTGTCCCCAGTCCTGGGGACCTGGCAGTGGTGCTGGAGGGGTGTCCCCCACCTGCAGCTGGCTGTCACAACCACCTCCCTAGGGTCCCTTTCACCTCTCATGGAGAATCCCAAGGCCTGGGAGGGTCCCACGTACACTGACCCCACACCAGGGCCACTCTGAGGCTGTGGCCACAGGGTAAAGGACCAGGGGGAGCCCCTATCCCTGCAGGGCTCCCTGACCCCGCTCTGGTCTTGCCCAGCCGGCATCCCTGGTGCCAGCAGGGGTCTGCCCTGTCTTCCCTCTGCCCACAGCTCTCACCCACCTCCTGGCCTTCACCATCCTGGCTGGGCTGCTGATGGCCGTGATCTGCGTGGCCGCCCTGGCCCTTCTGGCTGTGAAGCTGTGGCCCAGGTAATGTCCTCAGCTGGGATGAGGAGGGGAGGGATAGGGATCCTGGGCTGAGCTGGCCTGTAGTGGGAAGCATGGGTGGAAACTCCCTGTCCTCACATCCAGGATGAGGAAGTTTTGGAACTGGTCTGGTGCTGAGGACACCTTCGAGCTGAGAAGCAAACAGGAGCAGGCACAGGTAGGGACCTTGGTGAGGCCAGCTTTGAGGATCCCCCACCCCAAGCTCCTGGGGGACCCCCATGGGGGGGGTCTGTGGGGTGCACTCTGCTGCAGAGCATCTCAGCGATGCCTCGGCATGGGGCTGGGGGATGCGGGTCCAGGCTCACACACACTGGCCAGGATTTGGTCCAGCCAGGCTGCTATGTGCTGCCACCACAGCTTTGGCTTGTTATTGCTGGAGCTGGCAAGAGGGCAGGAGGGGCAGAGCCTCATGAGGACCAGAATTAGCCCTTGCAGGTTAATCCTGGAGGGGCTTCACATTGCACATGGGAGCTGACCTCCTGGGGAGATGCTCTGGCTGCTCCCCTGGCCTCATGGGCTCCACCATGGCCAGAGTCTCCCCAACTAGCCCCTAACCTTTTCCAGGTGGATGGAGCTTCTTAAGCCAATGGCTTCTTTGGCCCAGGAGCAACTGTAGCAGGTGGTGCTGGAAGCGCACAGCCTCATCCTGGCTGGATCCAGGCAGGCCACACCATCACTCCCCATCCACAGGGTGGCAGAGCCACGACTGAGCTGGCAGCCACCACCCTGGGGACAATCCAGCCCTGTCTCCATCCCCTCACAGCTCCTCCTGCCCCTCTCCTGCCCTGCCATGACCATTGTCCTTCCCCACCGTGGATGTTGTTCTCACGCCGGGCACGGTCTGTGCTCACCACCGCACGTGGTGCACCACATGTGCCAGGCACCAGCAAGCTGTGCCGGCTCAGGGCTTCTCTCCAGCAGTGAAATCCCAGAAAAAAAATAATCTCCTGGTGGTAGTGCAGGCCTGGGGGAAGCCTCTTCATTTCCATTGTCCCTCTGTCCCCCCATCAAAGCCACCCCCTCAGAGTGCTGCCCACTGCGGTGCTATGCAGCCCCTGTGCCAGGTGTCCCTGTGTGCTATTCCTCTGTCTGGAAATAAAACCCAGAGCAACATGCAGCAAGTGTCTGTTGGGATGAGCTGGGAAGGATTTTATTGCCCTGGTTTGGGAAGTGTGGAGAGCTGGAAGGAACGAGGCAGCTGTGGGGCTGGGCAGGGCTGATTCTCCCAGAGACTCCCCCATGTTGGCTTGTGATGCCTTCCCTGCTCTCTCCTCTGTGTTATCCCCCAAAGCCGGTCTGCAGCCACTGCGGAGCAATGGCTTGCTCTGAGGATGGGGCTGTGGGGCAGATGGGAAATCAAGGATGTGCTGCTCGGAGACAGACCATGGTCACAGAAACCCATTTTCCTGGCATCTGTCTTGTTGGCCTGTTGAACAGAGGGCAGAGATGTCCCCTCAGTGCCTGGGAAGAGGTGGGGGACGAGGAGGAACCCTGTCCTGTCAGCTCTGTGCTGCCAGACGGGAGCTGGGGCTAGGGGCCACAGGGGGGCTTTGCTTGCAGAAGTTGCAGCCCCCAGTGAGGAAGGTGGCTGCTGGGCCATGTCCCCTCCTGGCCCACTGCCGTTAGATGTCACTCTGCAGCCACCTCGCCGCTGGACGCCGCCAGATAGGGACTTGGCCAGGGATGTGCAGCTGGCCAGTGCTTTGGAGGGTGGAGCTGGAGCTTCTTGAGCGTGGCCTGGGGGCTCGGGGGTGATGCTCCACTCACATGGGAGCTTAATCCCCCCTTATCCACCTGTTCTGCTGCTCCTGTTCGTCCCCCTAAGCAGTGTGCTGCTGCTCCCGTGGGCTGTGGGTGAGATAGCCATCCCCCACACCAGCCAGCCATCCCCCCATCTCTCCAGCTCTCCACACTCAAACTTACTGAGCTACCAGCCATATTTCTAGCCAATCTCCCTCTCACTCAGCTCTCAGCATCACACAGACTCTCATCCTCCTCAGGTGCATCCTCCGGGTGCTCCCAGTGCTGGGGCTCCCAGTGCCATGTCTCACCGGCGGTGCAGCCTTTTCCCGGCCGTGAGCGGGACCAGCCAGGCAGGACAGTCCCCTGGGTGCAGGGCTGGTGGGACAGCAGCACTCCAGGGAAGGAGTCTCACCAGCAGACGTGCAATATCCCCGCCTGTGCCCAGAGTGAGACCAGGGGTCCACTTAGCTGGCAGGACGGCTGTGCGTGGAGAGGCTGTCCAACCCCATCCCTGTCCCCATCTCCGTCCCCATCCCCATCCCTCCTGTCCCCAAGGCAGTGCATCAGGGCCAGGGCTGGTAACAGCCAGACATGGTAGAGCAGGAAGGGTGTCAAGGAACCCCCTCCAGCAGCCCACCCCTGTGTGTGCTTGCTGGGGTCTTTCAAGGAGGAAGGACAATGCTGGGACATGGTGCCCCATGTGAGTGCAGGCCAGTGATACCCCCCTGGCCAGCACTGGGGCAAGCCCCACGGCTCCCTTCCCACCAGGGGCTCCCAGCCACAGAAAAATGCCCACAAAGGAACACAAGACAGTGGAGGGATTGGGAGAAGGGGGTTGAGCAGCCATGGGGACAGCTGGGGACCTCTCCGCCACCTGCATCTGGGGGAAGGTGAGTCAGGGAGGAGACAGAGCCAAACCATTCCCTGGGGAGCACAGTGACAGGACCAGGGGGCAAAGGACACAAGCTGCAGATATCAAAAGGCTGATTTGATATTAGGAAAAATAACCCTTCACCACGAGTGTTGTTGATGTGGGAACTGGGGTAAGGAAAGGCTGTGCTACCTCCATCCCTGGGGTATCCGAAACCTGGCAGGACAAGGACCCAAGCAAGCTGATCTGAGCAGTTTGCCCTTGGAGCAGAGGGTGGAGCCGAGACCTCAGATCCCCAGCCCTGTTACAACCTGGGACTCGGGACACAATGCCGCAGAGCTCTCCTGCACGGCGAGGGGCTCAAAACCCCATGTCCTGGTGGCCAAAACCTCCCCAAAGCCGGGCCTGTGGTGAGGGACAATGCCAATGGTATGGGGAGCAGAACTCAGGGGGGGAGCTCGGCCCTGGCACTGGGCAGGAATAACCCCAACAGAGCTGCTCCTGATCAAAGCACTGGGATGGGGACCAGAGGGACTGGTGCTGGCTGGAGACTCAGTCATGGCTGCAGGGGACAATTCTGGGGACGCAGTCAGTGACCAGGTCCCCTAGCTTTGGAGCAGCCATTTATAAGCATTTGTCACAAGCTTTCCAAAAGCAATTCCTGCCAGCAGGCACCTGCTCCACCACAGGCATGTAACACCAGTTTACACCAGCCAGGGGCTCATGCAGCTTATTTTCTGCACTGGGAGATGGACACACCAGTTTTTGGGGGGTTGTCCCATACAGTGACCCTCGGGTGCACTCCCCCAAGCACTCTTCAAGGCCCTGGGCTCTCAGAGAGAGGGGCTGGCTTTGCTCCCACAGCCTCAGCTGTTGTCTGTGTGTGCTCTGGGGACAGGGATGGGATGGGATGGGATGGGATGGGATGGGATGGGCCCACAGGTGGCAGGAAGGGTGGCTGGCAGGGTGGCGGCAGGCATCCCCCTCCCCAGCCCGTTGCAGCAGCTGCTGCCTCCTCACTGAGATCCCCCCGAGCATCTGGCGACAGCGAGGTTAAACCTCTGTCGTCTGCTAAACTGCAAGCCCAGACAGATGAGTTTGGATGCAGTCGGGGTGACCTGGGCAGGTCCATCCCTCCGGCTGGAAATCACCTTTTCAAGGTACCTCCATGGCAGAGCCCTACAACTCCACTGCCAACGAACCCGTGTCCTCCTCCACCACCTGCGCCCACGCTGCTCGCTGACTCCCGACTGAGCCCCAAGGCTTTGCAAAGGGTCCCTGTGCATATCTATTCCCTCCCTCCCTCCCGCATCTCCCCAGCCTGAAGTTAATTAATTCTTGCCCAACCCCCCCGAGGGTGGCTGAGCTGCTCCAGCTGGCCCCTCCTGCCCACCGTGCCCAGTCGCTTGGGGGGGGGACGGACACGACAGGGCAGATGTTGCCGGCTGGCACGCACACATTGGGCCCCGTGAGCTGCTGCTGGACGGCCGTGCCAGATGCCAGCTCTTCCCAGCAGTGCAACTGGTGCAGCCTGGTCCTGGGGGTGCAGAGAAGAGGATGCAGGGAGGGTCCCACCAGTTTCTGGACCTACATCCAACCTGGAGCAAGGGCAGCAGAGAGGCAGGATGGGGCAGGCACTGGGCAGCATGGAGGGGAGAGCCAAGGGATTGCTCCTGTAATGCTAAACCTCTGCAAACCACCTGCCTGATCAGCATGGAGGGGCTTGGAGACGTGGGGAGCAGCAAGGAGCAGGGCTTGGGAGAGGACCGGGGTGTGCACCCACCTTAATCCAGCCCCACGGCTGCAGGAACGCCCCTGTGCTGCGGGCAGGGAGCCAGCGATTACCTCCGGGCCCTCTGAGCTCCTTCTCCTCCTTTCCTTCTGGAGCAACACACGTTAAGCCAAATCCTCCTGTCACATGGTTTAAAGGCAGAGCAAGGGAATAAGGGCAGGTCAGAAGGTGAACTGGAGGCCACGGATTTGCCATCGGGCAAGAGGACTTTGCAGAAATGTGCTAGGCATTTCTCCTTGGATAAATTAGTGTGTGCTTTGATTTGCTGTTTGCAGTAATCCTGGGGAGGGCTGAAATGCACCCGGTGCTGGCGGCGAGGGTGATCTTGGGGCACGCACGGGGCTGGGCTTGCTGCCCTCGCTTTGTGCTGGCAGAGCCGTCCACAGGCGTGAGCCCAGCCTCGGTGCGACAGCGATGCTGATGGCTCTTGCCATGATTATTGCTGGCCTGCCGGGCTCAGAGGCAGGGAAGGAGCCCACCCACTCCGTGTGAGCAGTGGTGTGACGTCCCTGTGTAGATGTGGCCCTCACCCATGCCCTGGACTCTGGTCCCTGCCAGCTCTGTGGCAGGATCTGCTCTGAACAATGCCAGCCCAGTGGGTTGGTCTGGATGGCGTGGGATGAAGGGGTGCCACCGCTATGCCAGGACAAGAGGTGTGGGGCAACTCTTTACTGCCCAGCTTGTGATGCCTCTGCACTTCCCGGGATTTACCCCTAAACCCAAATCACTGGCAGCCAACGCCCCCCTCCCACACCGAGCAGACATTCTCCCCAGCCCTCCCCAAGGGTGTCCCCCATCAGGGCCACCTCTTCTCCATCCCAATTCTGATGCTTCTCAATGTCCTTCCTCCTCAAGGTTTAGCACTCTCTGTAACATCTGTTAAGTCCATCCTGCTTCTTCCTTCCCATCGTCATCGATTATCTGTAGGTCACTGCTACCAGTGGGGTGGGCGGCAGCACGGCTTGGTGGCTGCGTTGGGAAAACACGCAGGGCCGCCCCTGCCTGACGCTCCTGTCTGGGCCTGAGTCAGCAGTGATGGACGCAGGCAGAGGTGGCTGGACACTCCCTGCTGCCTCCTCCTGTTCCAGTGTCACACACACTGCCCGGTTCCCAGCACGTGGCTGCACCTCGTGGCTGCCGTCGTGCGGGGGGACTGGGCTGGTACTGGTGGGGTGTAGGGCACAGGGCTCACTTGCTCCAGCCTCGCTGAGCCCCACGGATCCTCTGTAAGTCCCCTGAACCCACACCAAACACCCACGTGCTGTGGGAACAAGGAGGAAGGCTGGTCTCTGCCTTCCCGTGACTGTGAGGGTCAGCCAGGTGATGCCCATCTCCCCAGGGACCCCCTTGCTTCTTCTCTGCCCAGGGTCACATCACCCCACAAACCCACAGGAGTCTGGGAGTGCCTGTCCCACGGAGGCTGCCGGAGCACCCCCAGCCCCAGCATGGAGCCCCAGCACTGCCTGCATGCCGTCAGCCCCCCACTGCTCCTTCTGACAGCAGTGGAGGTGTATCAGGGTCCCTTGGGTTCCCCCTTGCGTGCTGGGATTGTCAGCTTAGCTGGGGTTGCTGTGGGAACCTGCAGCCCCAGAAACACCCCAGAGCTCCATGGACAAGGTGTGACAAGGCCCCCAACTATGTTAATTTGGTGCTCATTAACTACAATTGCCTGCATGTGGCGGTAATAGGTGCCTGGGAGATGAAACGTGGTTTGGACCCAATTCCCCCTTCCTAAGAAGCAGCTGGTCCAGGGGAGGGAAACAGTGGCTGTGGGGCCCCAAGGCAAGTGTCCTGGGGGACCCACAGTGAGTGTCCTGGGGCAGTCTGGGGGGAGGGAGGTTTCCTGCAGAGCAGGAGCTGGGGAAACCGGAAAGGTCAAGATTATAAAAACATGATAGCAGCTCCCCAGGGCTGTGATCACACCCTCCTCCATGCACCTGGCACTCATGGTGTGCCAACAGCACCGACACCTTGTCACCTGCATGTCCCTGCAGCCCTGCTTGACCTCGCTGTGTGCCTGCTTCGGGTGGGCAGGCACGATCCCAGGGCTGGGAGCAGCCGAAGGGCAGGGAGTGATGTGCGGGGCTGCACATGAATCAGAAACTACAGCCTGCAAATGCTGAGCACCACCTCATGGTGCAGAATAACCTGTGACTGCGCTACAGAGAAGCTGAGCCCCGAGGTCTGTTTGTCCTCCTTCTCCTTGCCTCCCCTTTCAGGTGCCATCCCAGTGGCTGGCTGGCTCTTCACAGCCTGTGGTTCCATGTTCTTTGTTGGTCTGGGCTCTGCTGTGGGCATTTCCAGTGAAGACAGTGGTCTGTGGACACCTGTGTGCCTCCAGCCTTCATGGCAGGGATGGCACCAGCTGTGCCAGGATGCCCAACAGCAGGACTTAGCCAGAGCTGAGGGCAGAAGGGTCCTGCAGCTGTGCCACCTTCCCCACGGGTCCTGTGCATGCCTGGAGAGGGTTAACTGAGGCACCAATAACACAGCTTCTGCGTGTGGTGGAGCTGGGGCTGATAGGGATGCTGGGGGACACAGCCAAGCCATCATCTGGGGGTCCACCCTGCCCTGTGGGGGCCTGGTGACCATGGGGACCTGTGAGGGTGGGGAGGGAGAGGGGGTGCTAGCAACTACT
This sequence comes from Limosa lapponica baueri, assembly GCA_002844005.1. Classification (NCBI taxonomy): domain Eukaryota; kingdom Metazoa; phylum Chordata; class Aves; order Charadriiformes; family Scolopacidae; genus Limosa; species Limosa lapponica. The sequence goes on from KZ505697.1 coordinate 403,033, forward strand.
TCCTTCAGCTCTGTACTCTGCCCCATGTCCCTCTGAGCTCTTCACACACACATACACACCGGCCCTGCCCCGATTATTTTTTAAAATTATTTAGAGCTGGAGCTGGAAGGATGCTTAGAGCTGGGGCTGGGCCAGCGCTGGGCTGTGGGGTGCCCTGGGGCCAGGCCTCTGCTGGGGCCACCACGCTGCCATGCCAAGAGCGGCGGGACTGCCCCGAGCAGGGATGCCAGGAGCAGGGATCCTGGGGCAGAGATCCCAGGAGCAGGAATCCCTGAAGCGGGGACCTCAGCAGCCAGGATGACAGAGAAGGGGTGGAAGCGGGTATCTAAGATGCCAGGGCAGAAGATGCCAGGAGATGGGTCCTAAGAGTGGGGGTGCCAGAAGAGCAGGGGCCCAGGAGTGGGGAAGGCTCTGGGGTCCCCAGATCCCGCCGCTCCCCGTGTCGACATGGCCCCGCCGCCTTGGAGTCGTTTGGGGTGAGGAGCCTCGGGGAACGAGGTGTTGCTCGGAGGTTCAGGGCGCTGGACGAGGACCCCCGGTGCTGGCTGGGTCGGTCACTGGCGGAGTGTCGGAGCAGCCGTGCCGGGGCGCGGGGGTGAACTTCCTACCGACCCGCCCGGATTTCGTTTGATTTCGTTTGATTTCGTTTAATTTCGTTTTATCCGAGTGGGCGCGGCGGGGCCGGGCGAGCCGGGACTAGGGGAGCTCATCCACCCGCGGGGGAGCGCGGCGGGGCGTGGAGAGGGGTGTCCCTCGCCAGGGAAGAGGTGACCCCCGCCCGGGGAAGGGAGTCCCCCGCCCGCCCGCTCCTGAGGCCGCCCTGGGCTCCCCGGCGCCGCCGGCTCCGCTAACGAAATCAGCGCTGCCCGGGGCTCGGGAGGGGCCACATCGAGGCTGGGCACCCCCGGGAGGCCTCTGGTACGACGGGGTCCCCCGGGACCCCCAGCGCTCCCCCCGTCATCCTCTGCACTCGGCGGGACCCTCGAAGCAGCCGCCGGAGCCCGGGACGGGCGGAGCCGCCGAGGCCGCCCGGTCCCCGCCTGTCCCGGCGAGCAGCCCCGGGGCCCGGCCCGGCTCGGAGGAGGTGGCCCTGGGGGTGGCCGTGGGGCAGTCACCCACGCCTGGCCGTGGAAAAACGCACCGCAGCTCTGCAGAGGGGTGCACCCTCAGCTGCAGCCCCGCGGGGACCCTGCGGGCTGTGGAGCTTGACAGGGGCACACCATCATCTGCTGGCGTTTACACCGTGTCCATGCACTCCCACCCGTGCCCGTGCCCGTGCTACACCGTGTCCGTGCACACCCACCTGTGTCCGTGCACTGTTACAGCGTGTTCGTGCAAAGCCGCCTGTGTCCGTACACTGTTACACCGTGTCCGTGCACTCCCACCCGTGTTCGTGCACTGTTACACCGTGTCCGTGCACACCCACCCGTGTCCGTGCACGGCTACGCTGTGTCCGTGCACACCTACCCGTGTTCGTGCACGGTTACACTGTGCCCGTGCAAAGCCGCCTGTGTCCGTGCACGGCTACACTGTGTCCGTGCACACCCACCCGTGTCCGCGCATGATTGCGTTGCAGCCCTGCCCACGGCTGTGAGGGGCTGCACTGTACCTGTGCGCACAGGCACCAGCAGCGGGCACGGCGTGTGCCCGCACACCCACACCGTCACAGGTGCACGGTGCTACGACGAGCCCGTGCGCTCCCGCTCGTGTCTGTGTACCGTGACGGTGTGTCCACGCACGATCACCGTTGTCTCTGCACCGTTGCCACGTGCCCACGCACAGTCACCCGTGTCTGTGCACGGCTATATCGGATAATCGGATACGCCGTACCGGCCGCAGGCACCCTGATTGCTTTAAAAACAAACAAACAAACAAACAAACGAACGAACGAACCCCAGGCCAACCACCCCACGGGAAGGGAGCGGTGCACGGTCACACTGTGCCCACGGACGGCTGCCCCGTGTCCGTGTGTCCGTTCACAGCCACACCTGCAGCCCCCGCGAGTCCCTGCAAAGCCGGGAATGCTCACACCCTGTTCGCGCACACTCACGCCGTGTTCGTGCACACTCAACACTCTCCGTACACACTCACACCCTGTCCGTGCACATTTACGGGGTGCCCGTGCGCACTCACGTCGTGTCTGTGCACACTTGCACGGTATCCACGCTCATTTGCAGTGGCCGCACATGTATCCGCGCACATTTTCCCCGTGTCCACGCACATGTTTCCCGTGTCCATG
>KZ505697.1:411331-437619 GCA_002844005.1 Limosa lapponica baueri
CCCCCCCCCCCCTCTTTATAATGCCACTTGCTCGCCCGGGGATGGGGGGACGCGGCGGGTTCGGCCCAGGCTCGGGGCAACGGCGGGACCCGGAGCCGGCGCATCCCGCCCCGCCGCCCGCGCTCAGCCCACCGCCGGCCCGGGGCTCGCCAGGACCAGCCTGGGTTGTGGCGAACCCCGAAAGTTTGGGGCTCCCGGGCGGGGATGCGGCAGGCGGGCAGGTGTCGAACGCTTCCCGGCTCCCCGGGCGGCACCGCGGCTCCATCCCGGGCCCTTCCCGGGGCCGCGCTGGGGATGGTCAGCGTCCCCCCGCTCCGCCGCCCCGCAAGCCGCAGCCCGGAGAAGCTCCGTGGCCGCTCGGTAGGGCAGGACAGAGGCCGCCCGGCCTTTGCCCGGCCCCAAATCCAGCGCTCGGGCAGGGCGAAGAGGACCGGAGCCGCGGCCCCGGCTCGGCCGTGTCCTCCCTCCCTCCTCGCTGTCCCGGGGGTGGCGAGGCCTGAGCCGAGTCCCTGCTCGTTCGCCATGAGCGGGGCCTGGCACGGCACGGCACGGCTCGGCCCGGGTATCCCGGCCGGCCCGGAGGCTGCGGAGCGGTTGGCGGCCGGGTGGCAAACAGCCCCGCCGTCCGCCGAAGCCTCTTTCCCGGCTGCAGCGATAGGCGCCTGTCGCCGACGGCCCGGTTGTCGCAGCCCGAGCCCTCCCGGGCACCTCAGCAGGGGAGCGGGCAGCGCTCGGCTGCCGGTACCGGGGTCTCGTCTGAGGCGTCCCCGGGTCCTCGGTGCTCGCCCAGGCCGAGCCCGACCGCCGCAGCCCCCTCCGAGGTCAGGCCGGGTCAGGCCTCTCCTAGGCCCGGCCTCGACCCTACCGGGGCCGCCCCGACGGCTCCGGGGCTGGGAGCGGGGCGGGGGTCGGTCCCCAACCCTGCTGCGAGGTCCTCGCTTCTCCCGGTCCTGCGGACCCTCGCCCGGGAGCCACCGGCCTCACCATCTTGCTGCGGCCGCCATGGCGCGGACAAAATGGTGGCGGGGAGAAACGGCGCAAAGAAACGGGAACGGAGCCGGAATAAAGCGGGGGGATTGCGGCCGGGAGACTCGATCTGCGGGACCACGGGCCCGCCGGCTGCCAGCCCTCCCCGGCCGGGGACCCGCTCCCAGGGAAGGGGTCGGTGCCAAGCACCGGCCGGCGCCAGGGAAGCACCTCCTGGTTGATTTTTGCAGAAGGTGGGGTTTTAAATTTTTTTTTTTTTTAAATATTTTTAAATATTTTTAATTTTTCCCCAGACGCGGGGTGAGCCGGCAGCGGGGGCCGCAGGGACCGCTCTCCCCCACCTCCCTGCCTCTCCCGGGGGAAGGAGCCGCATCTTCCCGCCGCAGCGCTGCCCGGCGCGGAGCGGCTGCCCCGGGGCTGCCTCCCGCTCCGGCCGATCCTCGGTCCTCGCTCGCCGTGCCTTTGGTGGGGACGGGGCTCTCGGGGGAACCTCCCCCGTCGGCAGGAGCCGGTTTGGAAGCGGCGGGGTCCCCCGTACCCTGGGATAGCCGGGAGCGGAGTTCCCCGTCCCGTTGCTCTCCCGGGGCTCGGCCGGGCTCAGTCCGCTGACCGGTACGGCATGGTACCGGGGACTAGCCGTGCGGGACGGAGCCTCCAGCTACCGCGACAGGGTGGCTCTGCCCACGGAGGCGGCCCTGGCCTCCCGGTTGTCCCCGTCCCGTCGAGGTGACAAGGCTGGCGGGTGCCGCTGGACGCGGACACGGCCGGGGGCCACGGGCCAACAGCGGGCCGGTCCTCAGCGGCGATTAACGGGACAAAGAGTCGCCGGCGGCGGCCGGAGGAGCCGGGCAGCTCTGCGGCGGTCCCGCTGGAAGCATGAGGGCTGCAGCCCCAGGGGCGGCTAGAAGGGGAGGGGGGGCACATCCGGGGTGCTTACCCCCTCTGCCCGGCCATCTCCCGGGGGCTGCCCCAGTGCTGTGCCCGGGGAGCGCAGGTGGGATGTGGGGAGCTCTAGGGGGACCCCAGTGCTGTTTGGGGTGCACTGAGAAGGGCTGTGGGTTCCTGTGCTCCCCAGGTGTGCCCAGAGTTGGGTGTGCCACCATATCCCCACCAGCCCCAGGCATGGGGAGGGACAGGTGTACGTGTTCAGGGCTGGCAGGGTGGGTGTGCGCCCCAGAAATGCCCTGGCAGCCATGTCAGTGCAGAAACCCTGTATACGCGGGTGTGCGTGGTGTGTCCCTGTACAGAGGAGAAGTTTCCCTCATGCACACAGGAGTGTGTGATGTGTCCCTGGGCTTACAGGGGCATCTGTGTGTGCCTGACTCTGCTGCGTGCGTCGGTGTGCAGGATAAGTCCTTCCTACCCCTGCTGTGCTGCGCTGCAGAGGGTGTGCAGGCTGTAAAATCGCTGTATACCAGCTCGGGGGTCGGTTCCCCAAAACTAATGCCAGCTCACCTTCCCTCTGCTCCCCAGATACGTCTGCCCATCCCACCTTGTCGTATTTAGCTGCCAAGGCAGAGGAGAGCTTGATCCCCTTGGCACCAGACCTCTTTCAGTGTGATTTCAGTCCCAAACCTTGTCCTGGATGTGCTGTCGTCAGGTGTAGCCTGGTCCCCAAGAGCAGAACCTGTCACCATGCTCCCGCTGGGGAGGCCCAGGGCTGCTGGAAAACCCTGGGCAGCCCCAGCAGGACCTGGTGGGTGTTGGGGCTCTGGGATCCAGCGGCTGATGGGAGAAGGCTCTCAGGAGGGAGTTCATCTGGCAGGATGGTGTTGCGCCCTTCCTGGCATGGGGGGATGGCCGTGGACCCCCCAAAACCTGCACGGGTGGGCAGCAGGGAAGGTCTGTGGCATGCAATAGGGCTGTGACCTGCCTGAGCTGCAGGGGCGGCGAGAGGATGGAGCGAGGGGTTTTTCCTCTCCCCTGCTAAGCTGGCACCACGGGCTGTGCCCCCTTCCCTCTGGTGCTCCAGCCTGCTCCCCCCACCCCATGGCCCAGCTGCCGGGGGAAATAACAATAAATAATACCCATAATAGTGCCGGCAGTGCCGTACGGAGCGGCGAGGGCAGAGGGGCAGATACTTGCAGCTGCGGCTGGAAAGCATGAGTGTCTCTGTTAGCTGCTCCGTGCTGGCAGCCCCGGCTGTTGTTGTGTCGGGGGACCACGGCGTGGGCATGGGAGTGTGGACGTGGTCTGGGCATCATCCCTGCAAACGCTCTTCTCCTCACAAAATGGTTCCCAGGCCGGCGTCCAAATCCCACCAGATACCCTACCAGATATAACCTCCAGTCCACCTACAACCCTTTTCCTTTCCGGCAGCCTCTTGCCCACCCTGGATCAGAGCCGGTACTCTGAGGGGTCCTGTAGAACCCTCTCCCACCCTGGCATTCCCAAGCCCTCTACTGCCCTGGTGCCTCCTGCAGTGCCGTTCTCCAGCCTGGAATAGGCTGGCCATGCCGGCACAGTGTCTCTGCCATGTGCCACAATGTGGTGGTGGGAAACCGTCTTCAGGGTCCCTCTCCCAAGTCTGTGCTTGCTCCCCAGTCCTGCTCCCCCCATGCCAGCTCCTAGCTGCTGCTCCCTATTTCCCCCCTTCCCATCCCAGCAATTTCATAATCCTTCCATGCCTGAGTCAGCCAGAAAGAGAGAAAGCAATTTATCTCCAGTCAAAGCTGCTAGGAACCTTGGGTCCCTCCGGGCTTGGGGCTGCTTGCCCGGTGTGGCTTCTGTGGCTGGTTTTTAACCTGCAGGAAAGTCACTATGCAGAAATGGGGAGCTCTGTGGCCCGGGGTCCCCCAAACCAGGCTCTCTGCTTGCGTTGCTGGTGCTTGTGGAAAGGCAGCACAAGGGACAAGGAGCACGAGGGGTTTGGGGTCTGGCAGGAGCCCAGTGGGCTATTTCCAAGGCTATTTTTAATACCTGGTGCTGCATCTGGCACACAGAACCCGTCGGTGTCTGGCGGGGGGGGGGGTGACTGGGCACATCCCATAGAGCTGGGGCAGGTGTCCCGGCACCTCGGGGCTTGGGACTGTGTGGGTTTTTCTGGGAGAGCTCGTCCTTTGTCAGTGGAAAGTAAAGCCGTGGTCCCTTTGGAGGGGCCACAAGCAGCATCCGAAGGCGTGGAGGAGGCAGTGTGGGGCTAATGTGGGAGGTAAACCCTCCAGCTTTTGTTTCCCCATGTCCAGCCGTGGGCAGCAATAGTCCCGGTCTCAAAATCTGCTGCTGTGAGCGGCTCGGGGCATGCAGCACTTCCAAAACTTGTCCTTTAATAGAGAGTTGCTCCAAAGTAGGAGATGCTGCTTTTCAAGAAAATATTCCTTCAGTGAGAATAATTCTGGAAAGGGAATTGTAATAGAGATTTTTTTTTTCCCAGTATCTCTGAGGAAGGACAGAAATAAAAGAAAAAATATATTTTCAATCAAAAAATCTTTAATTTGAACTCTTTCTTGGTATAGCACTGTTTTCTGCTTTTGGCTTTCGGAAGCTGTTATTAGATGTGATTAACTGCTCGGTTTTTTATTTTCTATTTATCTCATGAAAAAAAGAAATCCCTATTTTTATGAAGACTTTTTACTGTTCCCTGGAGGTTTATAAACTTGCAACATTTGGAGCCAGAGGGGACAACTGAACTGTGCCTGTTTTAGCCACAGCTTGAGGGATTTCTTACAGTTATTCCTGCAGCGAGCCCTGACACTCAGACCAGCCCTGATGGTGCAGCCGATGTTTAATTCGGCTTTTCCTCCCCAGTAATGTGTATTTTCAACCAGTTCCCCCAGCCCCCTTTCTCCTGAGCCCAGCTTTTTTCCTCCCTGGCAACTTTTTCCTGACGGCCCTTCTCCCTGCTTCCCTCCCAGATGCCAAAGGGACGATCCGGGAGATCGTGCTCCCCAAGGGCCTGGACCTGGACCGGCCCAAGCGGACTCGGACGTCCTTCACGGCGGAGCAGCTCTACCGCCTGGAGCTGGAGTTCCAGCGCTGCCAATACGTGGTGGGCAGGGAGAGGACGGAGCTAGCGCGGCAGCTCAACCTCTCCGAGACCCAGGTAAGGGTCGTGGTGGCTCCTCCGTGGTGGGGATAACCCCGTGGCGCGGCCACCCCCCTGGGGACATGCGTGCCGGCCACCAGCGTGGTGAGGGTGGTGCGGGGAGGCAGGGGCAGGCAGAGTGGGCAGAAAGTGGGGCTGGGGTGGGTGAGTGGTGCCCTGGGGGGACGTCGGGGCTGAGCCGAGCCTGCAGTCCCGAACCTGGGCAGAGGGGCTTGGTTCTTACTGGGGTGGAGGAGTACTGGCCTGTGTTTTGGTCAGGAGCTGGGGCTGAGCATGGCCGGGGAGAAGCGTGTGTGGTGCTGCGGGCAATGACTCTCCTCCACCCCCTTCTCTTGAGCTGAAGGCTTAGAGTTAGGGGGACAAGGGGTAGCCCTGAGAGGGGTCCGCAGGGACCCCCCCCAGCCACGCTGCTCCCCCATGGGCAGCATCCCCCAGTTCCCTCAGGAGGGTCTGGCAAAGTGGGGAAGAGAAAAGAGCAGGAGGGCATCAGCGGGGACCTGAGGTTCTTACGGCAGAACCCACAGCGCAGGGTGGGTGAGCGGGGTCGGGAATTGTCGTGGGTGCTGTCGGGATCGGGCGTTTGACTGTGTATGAGCTGGATGGATCCTGCACGGATCCTGCACCCCGCCGCTCCCCCCCCTTCTGCAGCCTCTGTGGCTTCGGTCTCCTGCTCCCAGCAGGGAGGGAATGGCACTGGGGACTGTCCCTGCCGACCCCGAGCTGCAGCGTGGCCTGGGCACCTCTTCTCCATCCCTCTCCAACCCCCTGCGCACACGTCCCCAGCTGGAGCTTCGCCGGCGGGGGGGGGGATTTTCCTGGTTCTCCCCTGCCGAAGTTTGCCGGGTGCGGAGAGAGCTGCGCTGAGCGGCGCGGGCTGGGCGAGCAGAGGCGGGAGGGGCTGCGCATTGCTTGGAAGTCGGTGTTGAGGTCTGCGAAGAAAAAAAACGTGCATCTGCTGGGGTTGTGATGGTTTCGGCTTGAAAATTTATACAGAAATAGTAATAATAATAAAATTAATGAAGACAGACTGCAGTGCAAAACAGCACAGCTGGGAAGTACAGAAAAGCCCGTCAGCCCAGTCTGCCCCTTCTCTGGCCAGTAAGGCACATTTGGAGACAGCTACATGGTTTCATTGATTCAGATAGGAAATAATTTCAATTTTTCCAAACCTCTTGTGGAACAAACCTGTCCCGGCTGTCAGGCTCCTGGCTCCAAGCTTCTGCTGTGCGCCGAGAGAGTCTGATTTTGGGGGGACCCTGTTGCTCCGTGGTGCTTTGGCACTTGCTGTGCAGCCGCTGCGTGGTCCTGCAAGGGGGAGCAGAGCCTCAGCGCACTGAGAAAAATAGTTGCTCTTGGTTTTTCTGGTGAGGGAACAGGGTTTTTTTCAGTAAGCAACAGGTTTCTTTCTATGGGATACGTGCAAGAAGGCGGTGGTGGGTCCCTTTCCCGGGATCCCAGCCGAAGCCCCAGTCTGAGCGTCACCTCCAAGGAGCCTGGAGGGACACGGGTGGGCTTGGCTGTGCCATGCTGGCGGAAGAGCTTTGGCTCCCCGACAGACGTGGGAAGGGACAGGTGGGTGGTGCGGCTGGCGAGAGCGTGGGGCAGAGGGCTGTGCAGCCCGGGGCCAGGAGGGCGCAGCCTCTCCGAAGGGACTAATGTCTGCTTATTTACTGCTTGCTTGGTGCCTCACTGCTGCCTTCATCACTCGGTGAGAAAATTCACACCCTGTAGGCCATGGCTGTCTCTTCTCCTCTTTTCTTTTCCTTTCCGCATCCTCTTTTCCCCATCTCTCTCCTTCACCTCTGTCCTTTTTAATCCCTTTCTATGCTTTTCACATCATTTCCTTCCCTGCAGCAAACACCCAGTTGTACTTTCCTGGCTCCCCTCTGCGACCCGTCCCTCCCTAGCCACCATTGTGTCTGGGGGACAGCAGTGCCAGGCTCAGTGCCTGGTTTCCTCCTCTCATTAGCAGGGTGCAGCCCTCCTTGGGATATCATTTCAGGCTCTCTGCACACTCAGGCATCACCCCCTGCCCCAGTTCCCCAATGTTCATGGCTGGGAGGTTTCCTCAGTCATTGCAAGAGATGGGCAGGCACAGGGTTTTACAAGACCACTTAGATCTGGAGGGTATTGCACGGCTCCGTGTAGTGTACTGGTCTGATCTGGATGTGGTCTGGAGACTGGATAGGCACCACCAGCGACTCCTGACCCATGGGACTCCTCTATGTCCACCAACTCAGACAGGGACAAACCCAACCTTTGCAACAATCAGAGTATTTTTGGCACTTTTGGTGATTTTTCTCAGCGTTATCCAGGAGCAGCTCCCAGGACTTAGGGCAGTTCATAGTATAATTGCTCCATCTAATATTTTGTTGGTGGATTCCCAGCCAGCAGTGCCTTGTGGCTCTTTCTTGGTTGACATTTGTGTTGTGCTGGTGGTTGGGACAGTGGGACGGATCCTTTTTGTCCCCTCATTGAACAATATCTTGGTTTCAGGATTAGGAAGCTTTCCCCACCAGCTGCTCCCAACTTTGCTCTCTGCAGGGACCCCAGGGTGCAATGGGACCCCACTGTGTCCTACTGTGTGAGGGAAGAGCAAAGCTGGGGCCACAGAGGAAAGGGCCACTGAGGAGGGTTTTTGTGCCTGTGAATGTTCAGAGGGGAGAAGAATGATTCATCTCGGCTCCTCTGTGAAGAGAGAGTGGTGCAAACAGCATGATGAGATAGGAAGAGACACGATGTCATCACAGCTGGAGAACTGCAGCCAAGCGTCCCCGTAAGTGGGTCCGCTGATCAGGCTGCGGACTGATGCTGCTGGAGAAAAAAAAGCACCTCTTTTTGGCTCTTATTTTACTTTCCTGGCATCTGATCCTGCTTTTTGGCAGACTTCGAGGCAGGAAGCTATCGCTGCTCCTTGCAGGGAAGCCAGAGTGGCACACCTCCATGTTGGGGAGTGGGAATCTTCTTGCTTTCTTGTCTCTGGCCCCTGCTCCAGGGGAGAGGGGAGGTCACTCAGAGGAGAAGGGAGGTCACCCAGCACAGAGAGGTCTCACCCAGGCTAATGCAGGGAGCAGCAGGACAGCCCCTCGCTGCCGGTGAAAGCTCGGAGCCGTGTGTGCTACCACCGGGGCTCCTTGGCCCAGAGCAGCAGCAGCCACAGAAGCTGGTGTCCATCGGCAGCCACCACGGATGAGCTTGCCCTCCCCTTGCTGCTCTCTGAGCCGCCCACCAGCATCCTGCTGTGCCCCAGGTCATCTTGCTGTCCCTCCGGAGCCAGCCCCACACTTTGTCCCTGCGCCTGTCTGTGGGGCTCAGCCAGGCCTGCCGCACTGAAGGGACACAGGAGGAGTTTTGGAGCCACCCATGCTCAGGAGAGGATGAGGAGGGTGCTTCCATCTACCCCAGCTCTCTCCAGCCCAGGGAATTTGCCTCCTCCCTCCAGGAAGACATATGCTGGTTCTGCCTCGCTGGGAGCTGCTCGGGCTCCAGCCCAATGCCGTTTGCGCTTTTTCTAATTTACCCGTGGAAATAGTCAGTGTTAAGCGAGTTTAATTAGCCAGTAGAATATTTTCATTAACTTGTCAAGCAACAGCCTGGAGGTGTGGATGTGCCGGCTGCTGCATCCCAGGTGAGCTCCCACCCCACATGCCAGGCATGGAGAGCTGCAGAGGGGCTGCTCAAGCCCAGCCTTACAGCCCATCCAGAATCCATCCCCTGAGCTCCGAGCTGAGAGTAGCCCGTATCCGTGCATCGGGCTTTCTCCAGCCAACACATCCCACGGCATTAGGGGAAAAGTGCCCCTTCTTAGTGTCATTAGGGGATAGAAAATGCAAGGCAGAGAGGAGGCTGTGAGGCAGAAGGACCACGGGGGGATGGCGGAGGGAGGATAATTCCCACAAATCCCCCGCCAGGAGGGGAGGCAGGATGGGCTGGCCGAGGGGATTTGCCTGGGCCAGGAGGCTTTGCTTTCTGGGTCAGGAGTTCAATGCCAGGCTCAGGTTCAAGCAACCTGGTGTATTTGCCCTCATTAGAGTGAGGACAGAAGTGACACTCACGTTGAACAAGGGCCCCTTTTGAGGGCTGGGCATCCAGGAGGTCAGGACAGGGCTGGTTCTATCAGTTATTCTCCACGCAGCAGCCAGCTCCGAGCCTTGTCCCTCTGCTGAGAGGTAGCTCACCCCTTCCCAAAGGCAGGAGTTTTGGGGGACAGGGATGTCAGTTGAGGAGGCCGTGCCCAGGAGCAGTGCTGGAAGCTTGTGGACAACCTATGCACCTCCTGGAAGATACTGGTGAGCTTTTGAGCTCCTTGGCTCCTGTGCAGCATCTGAAGACCCTTTGTAGAGGGATAGTGGGGCACAGAGTGGAGAGAGGTCTTAGCATCGTGATTCTTGCCTGCCTGGCTGCTGGAAAGTCCATGGGGGTCCCATGGATCCCCTGGTGTTCCCTTTGCTGTGATGGGCTCCATCACAGCTGGTCTGGCAGACCTTCCTTGGACAAACTCCTGGGCCATCCTTGACAGAGGCTGGGCTCCTACTGCTCCATCACTGCCAGTGGCCCAAACCCCCCCAAGCATCCTGCACAGCATGGGGAGGGTACTCACAGCACAAAGCTTTCAGGACCGTGATCCCCCCGACGTGGAGCAAAACGTATGTGAGAAAGCAGCTGAGCCAGAGAAGGGGCGGGAAGGTCTATTTATAGCCTGGCAATTAAGATGGTGCCGTTAAAAATTAATTACACCTCAAGTCATTAACAACTATCAGTCCCTGCAGCGAGAGAACAATGAAACAATGGTTGGTGCCAGCACAAATTGTCCTCTCCCAGGGAGAACCACAGGAAAGCTGTGGTCTGGAGGAGGTGAGAGTCATCCAGAGCTTGGCGATTGGAGCTGTGGGTTGGGGCTTCCTCAAGGGACAAGAGGCAGGTAGGACCACAACGCTGCTCTGCTTGCTGCATAGTAGTGTGTTCCTCATCCTTGGAGTCTCTGCAGTCTTCAGGGTACAGGGAAGCAGAATTTCTGAAGCTTTGTTGGAAATCCCTTTTGTAAACCTAGCAGAAAATACTGGTGTCATCGCCCAGTGTGCTCTCTTCTGAGGAGGCCTCCATCCCTCTGCCCACCCATCCGTCATGCTCTGCTGTGAATAGGAAAATAGTCTCTAACACCTTCTGTGGTTCATGTCACCTCCACCCAGCTGCTTTTATAGTATTTGTGTTTCGTATCCTGGGTGCTTACACTGACCCTTCTCCTGTGGGTAACTGCCCACCGGGGAATGTTTTCTCCCCTCTGCTTGGGGAAGCTGCAGCCCCACATGCTGTGGGTCGGGATGCCCCATCCTAATGCAGCCTGGTTTGGGGGATGCTCCTCCCACCCCCCAGTGCTGTTCCCAGCTGGGTGCTCCTGTCTGTCCTCCTGGGCCACTTCTGGTGCTGCTTTTTCTGGATGGCCTGAACTAACCAACCCCGTGGAAGGGTGTTTGACCCACTGGGTTTGACCCACCTCCTTAAGGGACCTGGGGTGTGCCAGGGCTGGTTCAGGGGGCATGTGGACAGTGGGATGGAGATGCAGCTAGCTGGGGGAAAGCATCTTGTCCAACTGTGGTAGCCTGCAGCCGGCTCCTGCTGCTAAAACCTTGGGTGCCGAGGCTGTTCTTGAGTGGGTGGCAATGGGGGATGTCAGCCTGAATGATCCCGTTTAGTGACTCCCAGGTCAGATCCAGATGCTGAAGGTAACTGGCTCCCACTGGCCTGGAAGGTAGGTGGGTCCTGGGTCCCATGGTGTGTGGTGGCCACTGGAGATGCCCAGGGTCCCCCTGGAAGAAGGCATCTCCAGTAGCTTCTGGGTCTGCTTCCCACATGCCAGCCTGTGTCAGAGCACGCTTGTGGTGTAAACCTGCTCACGTGGAGAAGCTAATCCTGTCCCCTCCTTGCGGCGGGGGCACGTGGTGGGGTTTACTCGGCAGCCACGGGACCCGGGGCTGGTGGCAATAAATCTGTGTTATAAGCAGGTACCATGTAGTGGCAGGACCAGGCTGGCGCAGCCCAGCCGCTGCCTCCGCTTGCCTGGCCCTGGCCCCGCTGGCCCCTTGGGCTCCTCAAAAATTTACCTTTTTGGTATTTTGTTTCCCAAAGCACGTCAGGGAGCTGGGGAAGCGGGTTCAGGCAATGAGCACCAGCTTCTTGGTGGGGAGAAGAGAGGAGAGGAGCAGCTTTCCTCAGGGGGGGAACAAGGGGACCCTCTGGAAATAGAACTCTTCTACAGGACAGCTGCTCCTGTGATGAATTACATAACCCAAAATATCTGGGTACCTCTACATTTCCCCAAGCTCAACTGGCACTAGGCAAAATGGCTAATGTAAGTAAACATGAAATAATTAATTGAGATTTTTATCATTAAGCATTTTCAATTGAAAATGCCTGCACAGTAAAAGAACAATTACAGAATTTGTGATAGAAATTTTCAGTTCTAAATGTTGTGAGCGTGCTTGGTGTCTCCAGAGTGATCTCCAAGGCTTTCTCAGCATATTCCAAGTGGATATAATCTAAGAGAGTTTGTTTCCTAAAAATGACGGTTTCTGATGGAAATTGGTTTTAGTGACAGTTTTGGAGCCGGCTCCGATGCTGGGGCAGGAACCCCAAACGTGAGGGCCCGAATCCCAGCCACTGCCCAGTGCCCCACAACCCACCCGCACCCTCCAGCCAGGTGCTCCCACCTCCCCAGCTATGTTTTGTTTTCCACTGGGAGGAAACCATACCCTTTTGTCTTGTGCGTGGAAAATGGGAGGAAACAGTGTGTCTGCGTGGATACTTTCTGCTGGATACTGGTGTCGTTGGATGGGACATGACCATGGGAATGGTCCTGATGTCCCACCTGGCTCCCCGACATCCGAGGAGACAAGAGGTTGTCTCTCCCCCATTTTGGTGGGTTGGAGGACGCTCCCTCAGGGACACTTCGCTCTGGGGTGACCAGGCTGGATGGTGGAGGACACTTCTCCCCTACCAGACCTGCCTGCAGAGCCCAGCACTGTCTCTCCCTGCTCCTTCATCTCATTTGCAAAGCGTGTGGAAACACCAGGGACGTTCCCTTGCTGTGAAGCAGAAAACATCCTGAATTTTGAGCAAAAGCAGGCTGAGGAAATGCTTCTGCCTGGAGTTTTGGATCAGCAGTGTGGCAACCAGCTGCTCTGGAGATGGGCTCCTGGCTGAGGTCACAGCCAGGTCCACGGGGTCGGGGACAGTTCCCACCTTGCCTGTCCCCAGCACACTGCCCAGCTGCATGCTGGAGCTCGGTGAAGCTGGAAGCACGGCTCCAAGCATGTCTGTCCTGGGCTGTGGCAGAGGGTTTGGGGTGGGTGGCACAGCTGGGGTGGCCCCAGGCACTGTTGGGGCACAGTGGGGCTGGAGGAGAAGCTGAGGGATGAGTCCATCCCTGCTCAGGTCTGGCTCCCTGTTCCCGCCGTGGTCGGGGAGAGGCAGATGGGTTGTGCAGCCGCCGTGCCGTTATAAAACCTCTGGCCGAGGCAGCTTTGGGCAGCGAGCCTGCTGGCTTATGCAACACCGGGAGCCCGAGCCCGTGCCGAGCCTCTGCCTGCCCCGGCCTCCATGGCTCCGTGAGCCCATGGCCCCACTCGGGATGGAGGGAGGAGGAGGAAGGGTGGCCGGGGAGATGATGGTGCGGCAGGCTGGGTCCCACCTGTCCCCGTGCTGCGGCGGGCATCAGCTGAATGGCAGCGGGGAGCTAATCCCGGTGAGGAAAATGGCTTCGGCTGGTAGCTATGAATAGTCCTGGATGGTTAGCGTGTCGGAGGTGCGCACGGCATGGGATGTGTGTGCCGGGATCAGCCCCGCAGCAGGGCAGCCAAATAATAAACACCATTAAAAACCAATAACGTATCCCCGAGCCCTGCCCGCGTGGGTGCTGGGGTCCGGGGAGATGGTCATGGATGTCCCGGGGGGCGATGAGGACCACCCCCTCTGGCTGCCGAGCATGGGGAAGCCAAGGGGCTCAGGGGTTTTGTGGGGCGGTGGGGGACGCTGGTGTTTTGGGGGGCGGTGGGGGACGATGGCGTGCGGGAGCGTGTGCGCCGGCGCGAGGAGGGTTTAATGAGAAGGCGTGACGTGCCTGCTGCCTGGGACCGGGCTGGGCAGGGATGGGGATTTCGGGCTCCCACCAGCAAACGGTGATTGCTCAGGAGCGGCGTCCCACTGCTGCTCAGCCACGAGCTGGCAAAACGCATCAGTTAAGCTCCAGATGATATTAAAAATTAGCAGAAGAGAGGGGAGTGCGCTGCCTGGTCCCTGACTGGCTGGCGTGGCCGCATCCTGCTCTGAGCCGGGAGGGGAGTGCTTTGGGCAGCAGGCTGGGATGGGCGAGCGGAGCAGGGGCAGAGCGAGGCAGTTTCTGGTCTGAAACCCTCAGCAGATCCCGGGATCACCGAGCGCCATGGTGCGATGGGCTCCTACCTTGCACCTTTCTGTCCCCGGAGCGTGCAGGGAGCTTGGCCTGCTGGTGGGGGGTCTCCATTGGGATTAACTGCTTGGAAATAATTTGTTTTGTAGCTCGGAGGTGTTAGGTGGAGGGCAGGGATCGGAGCAGCATCCCAGCTCCCAGCATCTGCGGGGCAGGCTCAGCCGCCGGAGAAGGGGCTGGTGGAGGCGAGGGCCATGCTCAGGCACTCCTTAAATGCTTGGCACTGGGCACTGCGGACCAAACCCCTTGCGTGCTCAGTGCCGGTGCCACCACGCCACTGATAGCCATGGAGAAGCCATGGTCACAGCCCAGCTGCTCCTGATGCTGCCGGGACCCTGTCACCTGCTCCCGCTGTGCCATGGCACAGGTGCTGCGTGCCACCGGCCACTCCGTGCCTGGAGCTGGGAGCCTGCCCAGAGCTGATGCCATGGGCTGTGGCCGCTGCTCCGGCGGGTGGGGAGATGCCCTGTCCCCGCTGCCCGGGTTTATTCCCTTCCCCGCAGCTCTGCGGGTGCTGCCGCCCTCACCCTGCCCCTGCCTGACCAGGGAACCGGGGCGGGGGGCTCGGCAAGTCCCCCTCCGGCAGCTCGGGCAAATGCAGGGAGACGTGACCCTGTGCAGGTGCTCCGATTCGGGGGGTGTGTGTGTGTGTGTGTCTGTGTGCACATGTGGGGACTCTGGTGCGTGCACGCGTGGTGGGGCATGTGTGACCACACACGTGTGTGCAGGAGGGTGCGTGGAGCAGGGTGTGCGTGCGCAATGCAGGCGTGTGGCGTTTGCAATGGGGGAAAGGGTTTATAAACCGCTGGGCGCAGGACGGGGTGAGCTGGTGGAGGTCTTGAGCGGAGGGAGAAGGTGGCTCAGCCGTCTGCCTGTCCATCCTGCTGCTTGGCAGGCGGACAGACGGTGCCTTTGCAGAACACCCCCACAGCGGCGCCCTGAGAAGTTCAGATGCTCGGTGACATTTTGAATTGGTTTCCCTTTGCCAGGGGAGCAGGTGACACCGAAGACACGGCTCTCCTGCTCTCCTCCCAAGTGGGGAGCGGTGATGGCACTCCATGGCACGTGGGGAGGGACAGGGAGAGGCTGGGCTGCAGGGTGGAGGTTCCAGGGGGCTCCTGGAGCCAGTTCCTGGGGGCTGAATCATTCTTCAGGGAAGGGAAACCACATGCAAAGAAAATCCCAGTGGATGGAGAAGTCTGTGGGTACGTCTCTGCGACCCTCAGCAGCTCATGCGGTCTCGTAGCAGGCGCAAGGGGTGTGTATGCATTTAAAAGAAAAGAAATATAAAATAATAAATAATATAAATAACATATTTTTAAAAACAAAATAAAAATAGAATAGAATAAAATAAAATAAAATAAAACAAAAAGCCAGAACAAAATAAACCAGAATAAAATAAAATAAAATAAAACAAAAAGCCAGAACAAAATAAACCAGAATAAAATAAAATAAAATAAAATAAAATAAACCAAACCAGATAAAATAGAATAAAATTTTCAAAACCCCAAAATATAAAATGAACCTCTGGCTGCCTGAGTAAGACAGACACAGGACCCGGAGGCAGCATGGCTCTCCAAGGGCTCCACTTCTCATTTTCCAAGCTGGCCAGTGGCCCTGTGGACACTCTCACTGCAGTAAAAGCTGGTTGGAAGCGGAGGGAATTGCAATATTGCTTTCTCGGCGGTGATCAGCACTGTTTCTGCACTTCCCTTGCCCTTTTCGTTGAAGGGCTCGCTCGGTGTTTGGGCAGCGATAGCTTTGGTGTGAGCAGGGGGGAGCAGGCCAGGGGAAAGGTTTCTTAGGGAAGCAGGAAAAAAGAAATAAATTCAGCCTTTACATCCCTGCTTCGAAGCTGCTGCACCACGCTGCCAGCTCCCCAGAGACCCTTCTCCCAGCAGTTCGGGATTTGTTTGTTGTGATTTCTTTTTGCCTTACTCCCTGTAAATGGGAATGTGATGGGAGTCACGTAGCCTGTGATGGATGAACTTGCAACCTGAAGTCCTCGGGGGTTCGAGCCCTCTCCTGTGCTGCTAGGTGACAGCAGGACTCGCAAGGACAGGGGAACGGGGTGAGAGGCTCGGTGGTACCATGGGGAGGGCTACCAGCTGGTTTTCACACCGCGCACTAGGAAGCATCTCCTGAAATGATCAGGCAGCAGATTTCAACCTTCCAAACTACTTTTCCACCCAATGTGCAGTTGAGGCTTTGTACTCTTGGTTATTGCTAGTTGGGCACCATGTCCAACCTCTCCACCAGCAAGAAAAGGATTGACCTTGTTCCAAGGAGTAGGTAGCTTCAGCTTCTCATGTGAAAAGATTGGGTGGAAAGAAAATCTTGCATAGGGGAGAAGAAAAGTGTGTCTGGGACCTGCACATATCGGTGAGTCAGTGAGATGGTGGTGGTGGTTTATTGTGTGCTGAAGTCCTGAAGGCTTTGGGTGACTCTGTGAGTCTGGGACAGACTGGACAAACCTGTACAGCACTGGGGTTATCGCCTTCCCTTTCTCCTGGTTGCTACTGCAGTTCGTGCTCTGGTAGCACCTACAGGTCCTAGAGGAGGTGGAAACCCACCATGCTCAGTACTCAGATGCCAAAGTGGAAACGCTGCTGTCCCTGAGCAGCACATTTCCATACGGGGTTGGGCAGAAAACAGAGGGGTCAGAGGTGCCGGCATCCCGTCTTGTTGGTGTCAGAGGTGGGAACTACATGCCTGTGTCCCAACTGGGTACCTTCAGACCTTGTCTTGTATCTACAACATGACAGGCTTAGACCTGGATAAGTCTTCTAGGAAGGCACATGCTTTTTTACTCTCTGGTTAGAGTCTCGGCTCTGGAAGCCACGTCTCCTCTAGAACAACCATGTTGCTGTGTTTAGCACCCAGCCATCTCATGCTGGCCAAGCACCAGTGCTCTCAGCACTCAAAACGTTTGTAGCTTTATCAGAGGGAGGAATGCATGATGATGTGACCACATCTGTCATGTGTGACCCAAAACCTGGAAGTCAAGGTGGATGGTTGTGGTGAGAGAGCTACAGCTCTCTTGTCCTTCCCTGGTGAGCGCACACGTGGCTGGTGGCTATTCTGGTGGATAGACTGAGATCTCTGCCCTGAATTTTTTATGGAAACATCCAGCCAGGGACAGAGCACATTTTTCTGCTTGATTATCATGCTGCAGGACCTAGAGAAGTCTTATGCTTCCAAGCTCAAATGGACTTGAAAGGCAGAAGGACCTTTCTGGTCAGCTTGTAGGACTTTATTCCTCACTCTAGTTGATACAGAGTATCTCTCCTAGGAAAACCTCCAGCTCTAACCAAACAGCTCAGTGTGATGGTGAGCATGCTCCTGCCCCAGAAATCATGCTCCACAGGCAGTTCTTCCCATCATCCACCCATAATGTCTCTGTCATTGGAGTCTACCTTGCTTCAGGCCAGGGATCACATCCTACCTCTGCCCACTCTGACAAGAAGTCCCCTGCTCTTACCAGTCTCTCTCCTGCTGCAGAGACTGAGCAAAGCAGAATTTCCAGATCACGACATCCTGACATCTCTTCAGCCTGTCACTTACCTTATGGAAAGGTAGACACTAGACCTGGCCACAGTAACTGATTGAATATCCAGCACCAGGACTCCTTCTCCAAACACTCATATGCATTTATAAATCTGCAGATCATGCTTATCCTCATACCTTCAGCATCATGCTGTTTCTTGCATGCTATGTCTCCTCAGGCTTTCAGAGTCATCTCCTCTGTATGGCTTGCCTCCTCCCCGTCCTCTGAGAGCCACCTTCCTTTTCTGGTGAATGCATGACGTCTCATGTCCTGCTCTTCAGTCACATCCAAATACTTGCTGTTCCATCCAGGCTTGACCTGACCGATCTGTCATGTGTGGTCCGGGATCCCACAGCCCCAGGCAGGGGTCTTGCAGCCGCCAGGAGCTGTGGGCTCTTCCTGGGACTCCTTCGCAGCAGGGGCAGGCTTCTCCCCTCCTCCCCTTGCCCTCCCCAGCTGTCCTGGCTGTCCCCCAGAGGGACACATCTGTGAACTGGCCTTTTTTTCCATTCCTATGGAAAGGGTGCCCTTGGTCTCACTTTCTTCTTCCCACCCCCAGTCTGGCAGGAGAGATGGAGGTTGTTAGTTTCCTCCCACAGCCCTTCAGTTATCACCGTAGCTCACCGTGTCGGTAACTGAGAAACAAAACATCGCACACAGGGCTACATTACGTCCTCCATGGATGCTGGAGATGTGGTGCCCACCAGGGATATGCCAGCATGGTCCTCCCTGCCCTTCCTCCAGGCCAGACTGGGAAGGGTGTCATTGCCATGCCACAAGCATGCACCAGTTTACCCAGTAATTTGGATGAGGAAGAAAGCTGCATTTTTAGAGAAAGAAATGAAGGCAATCTTATCAAAGCAGACTTTGGCAAAGCACTGGCTATGGTGGCTGATGGGGAGCGGTGAGTGAAACCGGGGCAAAAGATGACTACAGAACTTTCAGTGTGGAGGAGAAACTGTAATCGAGGGGACATGGTGGAGGATATTACTGAAAGACGAAGGATCAAGGCTGGAGGGAAATTACTCATGGACTTGTCAAGGACTGCATCTGGCTGAGCTTATTTACATCTCCAGTGATAGGAACTCAGGGCTTGATCATAATGGAGGATGAAAAGGACATGGATCTACTAATTAATGACAAGCTGTATATGAACTTTAGCCATGAAGGCAAATGTGATCCTGCTCATCTGATATGTCACCAGTGTGGATGGGGAAGAGCTCATGTCAGTCTACGAGGCATGAAGAAACCATATTTAGCATAGTACGTTCAGCTTGGGTCATGGCGTTCAAGGATGATGGGCACAGAGAGGAGCTGCAGAGGTGGGTTGAGGATGGGTGAAGCTCCTGCAAGAGGATCAGATGTAGAACGAAGACAGGGAGGGCTACAGAAAATTTCTATCTGTACCTATAAATGGAGATGCAACCATCACCAATGGCACCAGCCAGCCCTAGTGAAATAGGAGTGAGAGCAGAGGATATCCAAGCTGGGAAGGGGCTCAGTGCTGGGACGATCTCCCAGCAGCAGCAGTGGAAAGGAGGAACCCAATGGGTCCTCTTCCACTGAGGACCATATTGCCACCCTTGCCCAGCTGAATCCCATGATGGGATGTTTGAGACCAGTGTCATCTCAACCCTTTCTCCCTCCTGTCCTTTACAGTTTCCTCTCATGTCCCTGGTGGTGTGGAACTGGCTTTCAGCACCAGAAATTCATGCACATCAGTATCTACTTCAATTTATATCAATCTATTTATTGGAGTTGCCTATCTGTACTCTTATTAATTGTTGGCATTCAGCGTCATACCTAAACAGATGACTGCTGCCCCTCAAAGTTACTCCCCAGCTGACCAATAGCTCCCAGGAGAGGCAGCAACACAGACCCAACATGGAACAAAAGCCAAAACACCCAGGAAAAATGAACTCCCCACAGGAAGCCAGAGGTGGAGGGGGAATCAAACAGACCTATGGAGACCCTGACAAGGGCCCTTTGTTTTTATGAAGCTGTGTTTGTTTTTCACAACCTGTAGAAGACAACCAGAACGTAAGAGCTGACCTTAGGGGACACCAGGGCTGAGGAGCCTGTCTCTACTGCTGGTCAGTGGTGAAGGAGTAGAGAGAATAGTATGTGGGTGTAAAGTGGTCCGGTTCTTGCCGTATCTTTGCAGCCACTGGCATCCTGGAGAGCTCTCACCATGAGGAGGTACCTAGATCATCATGTTAAATATTGATGAATATGTTCTCCTGCAATTTTTCCAACTCCCTTCTTCAGCCACTTGCATTTTGGCTTCCAGGGCACCCTGCAGTAGGGACTAACACCATCTGTGCTGCCCAGAGAGGCTCTGCCTCCTGCCTTGCTCAGGTTTCCAGCCGCTACCTGGTGACCACACCTGATGCCTGCTAGTCCTTGTGTTAGGAAAACCCCTGACTCCTCATGGCTGTTCCCCTTGGCTGCACCAGCTGTGGTGCTGCAGAGCGGGAGAATGCTGCACCTGCCTCATCCCTTGGGGCTTGCCCTGATGTCTCTGCTTGCCCTTCTCTGATGTGCAGTGGCGGGGCTGTGCCTCTGCTCAAGTAGCTTGCTCTAAAGTCAGTAAAAGTGTTAACCGATGGACTGGCACCCTGCCCTGGCTCGTGCTGCTCAGCATGATGTCAGAGTAGATATAAGGAAGAAATTTTTTATGATGAGGGTGGTGAAACACAGGACTAGGTTTCCCAGAGATATGGCAGATGCCCCATCCCTGGAAACAGGTTAGGTTAGGTTGGACAAGGCTGTGAGCAACCTGATCTAGTTGAAGATGTCCCTGCTGATTGCGGGGGGCTTGGACAGGATGACCTTTAAAGGTCCCTTCCCATCCAAACCATTCTATGATTCTGTGATTCTGGATCCTGTGGCCTCCTCCTGCCGCGTTAGGAGCTGCGTTTCAGGGTGCTTTGCTTTCAGAGTGGTGCTGGGCGTGGGAAGGGTAGGTGCTGGTGCACCCTCCCTGCTGAGGAGACAAGGAACCCGCTGCCCATGCAAGGAACTGCATGCTGTGTATCTGGCTGGGCTGGGAAAATGTGGCTTGAGGGCAGCTCCTAGGGGCTTTGTGCCCATCCTCAAGGACATAATCATGCTGAGGGCTTTTTTTTTTGAGCTCTTGCTCTTCCAGAGTTGGCTGGCTGGGGGATGCTTTGAGCAGAGAATGCTGGAGTTGTGTGTTTCTATATGGGCTTACACAGGACCTTCGTTAAAATGTCAATAATGACATGGGGCTGCGGGGCTGCTCTGCGCTCCCTAGAATTTGGCAGCTTGAGGAAGTCCCCACCAGAAAAGCTGGTGAGCTGCTAATTCTGTGTCAGGTCGCCATGCCCTGGAACACGGGACCACCGGAGAACACAGCCGTGCCCAAACCCATCCCACTGGCATGGAGGGACTGATGGGGACAGCAGGGAGGGGACGTCAGCCCTGGAGACCCGGCTGGGCTGTGACATGGGCCCAGCAGTCCTCGTGGCAATTAGGGATCCAGGGTTCCCTATGCAGGGCCAAGGCGTGCATGGGCAGAGAACGTCCACTATAGCTTCCATGTGGGACCCTGTGGGTGAGGGGGGTAGGCAGTGGCCCGTGGTCCCAGCAGGTTTTGGCTGTGGGATATTAGCTCAGTCCTGTGGTCCTAGTGTCCCCTCACTGCTCGGCAGCAGCTCCCGTTGCTGCTCCCCGAGCATCCCCAGCCTCCATCTGGCTTTGCCCAGGCGTCAGCTCCGCTACTATGTCCCCGGAAAGGGGCCAAGGGGCTGAGACCTCCTCCACCCCCACGCTCCATTAGCTCTGTACTGTGGGTCTATTGTGCCAGGGGACGCGCGAGGGCCGTGTCAGTGAGCGACTGACCTGCTCCAGTGAGTTTCCGATGACTCGGATGAGTTCGAGACCCTCTGGCCCCGGAGCAGATGGGGACGAAGCCTGTGCTGATGTGCTGGAGTTGACTCCTGGGGTCCTGGCCATCGCCCGACTCGTCCACTCCCGTCTGCCACGCTCTAATCTGAGTGTCTTCCCATCCATCTCCTTCCCTCACCTCCATCTCCATCTGTCTGTCCCTCACACCTCTCTCTGTCTCTCTCTCTGCCTCTCCTACCCCTCTGCTCTATCAGGGAGGGACAGAAGCGGGGGGCTGCCCTCCCAGGGGAGAGGTTAGGGGATACGGGGGCAGCTGCAGGGGGACAAGAGCTGTGGGTTAGGGACCAGGGACCATGTCCCACCGGGCGAGTCAGGGGCAGGGGAGGTCCCACGGGGCCTCAGTCCGGGCTTGCTCCTTACTTTGGCCAGAGGCAGGTTGGGGTAGGGATGTCCCCATCTGGGTTCGGGCACAGAAGCAGGTCTGTGCCCAGAAATCCAGGGCCACCAGAAGCCATCCTGTTCCCTAACGTGTTCCCCAGCACTGTAGCAAGGCCAGGCACCCTCCACCCTGCCCTGTGTCTTGGCCCAGAAGGGTGGGGACACAAACTTGGGTTCAAAGACCATCATAGAGGAGAACCCAGCCTATCCCATAGCTCAGCTTCCCCAGGGAGAGCCAGCACAGGGCAGAGCTGGGCAGCAGCGGGGTGGCTCAGCCCTGGGCTCCTGGCTCCAGGCTCCTACCCTGGGGTCCCACCTTGGGCTTCTGTTCCCAGGCTCCTGTCCCTGGGCTCCCACTCCCGGGCTCCTGTCCCGCTCCCTCCTGGCACCTGCAGGATTTTGCCATTTCCCTGGAAGCGGCAGGTGGGAGCTACTTCTCCGCAGTCCCTGTGGTGGGGGATGGATCTCGCTTGGGCATTTATTTTAATACATCTCTCTCTCATATCTCTCACTCTCTCCTGGTTCTCACCTCTCTTTCCCTGGCTCCCCCGTGCTCTCTTTCCGTCCGTGCCTTTCTGTCCCCCTACCCTGTGCCCCCGCTCCCTCCCCCCCAGGTCAAGGTCTGGTTCCAGAACCGACGCACCAAGCAGAAGAAGGACCAGAGCAGGGACTCTGAGAAACGCTCCACCGCCACCTCCGAGTCCTTTGCCACCTGCAACATCCTCCGGCTGCTGGAGCAAGGCCGGCTCCTCTCCGTCCCGGCCCCCCCCAGCCTCCTCTCTCCCACCTCCAACCCCATCGGCAGTCCTACAGGCAACGGATCCAGCTTGGCCACCCCAGGAACCACCTCCCCTGGGCTCGGCAGCGGGAACAGCCCCCCAGGGCCTGGAGTCTTCAGCCTGCAGGTCCCTTCTCTCACCTCTTCCTCCTCCTCCTCCTCCTCGCCCAGGCTGCCGGCTGCCCCACTGTGCTTTGGGGGGCCGCTCCTGGGCAGCCTGCATGACCTCCCGGGCACTTACGGACTGGGCACTTCTGCTTTTGAGCCTTACACACGGCTGGAAAGGAAAGACAATTCTATACCCAGCAAGAAGCCAAGCCCTTAAATTAACATGAGTGTCAAAAGGTCTCCCCCCTGCCCCCATCCCTGCGGCCCCCACGCACCCCACGCCCCACACCGGGGTTTGATTTGGCAAGTGGGATGTGGAAGACGGTTCACCGTCTGTCCGGGTGTGTGTGCGAGTGTGCACACACGTGTGTGAGCGTGCACGCCTGGCCCCTGCCCCAGCCGCACCAATACAGCCGTGTCATCCACGGATGTCCATTGGATGACACCCTGCAACTCCTCGCCCCAGGGCTGACACTGAACCTGGTCATGCCTGGGGGAGTCCCTGGGTGTCCCGTGTCACCAGCACTGTCCCGTCCCTCGCTGACACCACTGGATCTGCCAGGGCCACGTCCCTGCTCCAGGTATCGCCCGCTCAGGGTTTGGAAGATGATGCTGTGGTCTTGCTGTGTGGGCTGGGAGAGAAGCAGCTCCAGGGGGAATGCCGGAGGGTTGCTGAACTGTCACCCCAGGGCCCACGGTGTTGGGGTCACTGCTAAAGCCCCAGGGAGCAGGAGGGTACCCTGAAAGGGAAAGAACAGGGGGCTTTGCCTGGCCCTGGTGTCCCTGGGCAAGAGTCGGGCCTCAGTTTCCCCACCTGCAAAGGACTTTGTGTTTCGGCTGAGGTTGTCTTGGAGCATCCTGGTGGCTGTGGGATCCAGGTCTCCCCTGCCAGCAGGGAGCACTGCTCCCATGGGATGCTTGTCCTCTGAGGGACGGGGAGATGTCGGGGATTGATGGTGGTGGTGACCTCTCCATCCCCCTGCACCAGTGATCCCTGTGCTCAGGAGCAAGCGGCCACTCTGACTCTTGAGACATCCTCAGGCTCCTCCACGCCTGCTTGTGCAGAGACAAAACACTGTCCCAGACCACCTTTTGGTGATGTCCCACCCCGGCATACACCCAAGGATGCTGAAGGAGGCTCTGACCTCCTTGGGGATGCTGTGATGAGCTGGGGCCAGGCCACCATCTTGCCCCCCAACTGAGGGGATGCGAACATGTGGGCAGTTGTGACGCTGGGCTCTGCCCCTCTGGGTCGGGTTGAACCAGGGGGGCTCTTTGCCATCAGTGGGAGCGTGAAGAATCCTCAGCCCTGTCCTGGGGTGCTGGGTACTCAGCACTGGCACTGCAGTGAGCCCCATCCCGAGCACTGGCCTAGCAGCAACCCTCCCTTTGCTCCCATTGCCCAGCAACACCAGGATCCAGCCCTGAGAGGTGCTGAGCACCCACTGCCTGCGGAGGGAGAGCCCTGCCCTGACCCTCAGGCAGCCCCAGATGCTCTTGCCACCTTGACACTCTGACCCCAGAGGGTGACGATGGCTTCCCGCAGGCTGGGATTTGGCCTCAGGTGTCTGGTGCCAGGGTTGTTCTCTGGCAGGGCAAGGATTGGGGATGTTGTGGGGTGAACAAGCTCCAGAGGGCTGATAGCGGGTTTGGAGCCCCTGCTGGCAGCAAAAGCAAGAGGGGCATTGCTTGAGGTGGCCCCTGAGGAAAGGGACAGCATGGCCCCCCTGGCATCTGCTGAGAGGCGTCTACACTGGGCAGTCTGGTCCTTCTGTGGTGGCACCACCTTGGCAGGGTACCCTGTGATGGCATTGCTTGGCAGGATGCTCTGGTGGCACAGCCCTAGCAGGAGACCCTGCAGAGACATCGCTGTGGCAGGAGTGGGGTGATACCCTGAGCCCCCTACCAGTGCCCAGGACCTGCCATGGGGCTCTTCCCCCCTCACACCCCCCCAACCTGAGGGGCTCCTGCATCTTCCTGCTGCAGTTTAATGTATAACAAAGGATAATTACCACTGAGCAACTCCCCAGCCGGGCACCAGCTGAGCATCACTGCGTGGGCTGCAGACCCCCACTCAGGCTGATGGTCTGAAGGGACTGGTCCCTAAGGGGGACACAGCTGCTAGCCCACGTGTTCCCAGGGTTTTGCAGGGCAATATTTAAAATAAACAATTTTATGAAAAGGTTTCAGTGATTTTTATTTCTCCTTTAAATCAAGCATTTCTATGAAATAGTATTTATTGATCACCTCACATCTGGAGCACTTTATGGGAACGAGCCCTTAGGTCTCGCGCTCCTCTGCGGAGCTCAGGAGGGGTCAGCAGGTGGGGAAACTGTGGCAAGGTTTGCCCGGGGATGCAGAAAGCAGGGACAGAGTTTGGTTCATGGTGATGAGCTCCCCTCTCCCGGCCCAGGTCAGACCACAGCTTGCTGCCAACACCTCCGTACCTAAATGTGGTATTTGCTGGATCCTCCTGGAGCCCCGGGGTGCTCAAACCCTGACACCCCAATGATGTATTTGACTGAGGTTTTGGACTTTTGACAGGATAATGACCTTCTCCCTTCCCCTCATCACTTAATTTATATTTATATTGCCGTTCTTTATCCTTCCCCGGTCTGCAAACATGGTATTTAAAGACAGTGAGCCAAGGCATGCAGAGCAGGCAGCAGGGAAGCCGTGCCTACCTGGCTGTGCCGAGACAGGGGGATCCTGCCTGCAAAACTTCCCCGGGACTGGTTTTGCTTTGGTTTTCCCTCTTTTCCCTGGGAGTGGCTGAACTGCGGGAATTTTCTGAGGCTGTCGGACCCAGGTTCCTCCCACACTGGGCTCACTGGGAGGAACCTTGGTCTGGTTTGATGGAGAAGTGGCCCCCTTGCGCCTTCACAGGTGGAGGAGGTTTTGGGACATTTCAGAGAAAGCAAGGTGCCATTGTATTTTCAAAAGAGCCCCCAAAGCCTGGGAGTTTCAGGGGGTCCCCAGTGTGTTTGCCCAGCTCTGGGCACCCTCATGGGTCTCCTACATCCTCCTCCCACTGCTCAGCGGCCAGAGGGAGAGGTGGAAAGCAAGGCAGGGAGGCTACGGGCTGCCCTGCAATGAAATGGCAAGTAATTTCCACAAATTTAAACCCAAATGCTTTCACAGAGATCCCAAATCTGACCCAAAACTGCTGCTTCTCCAAAGTCTCTTCTCCCAAAGCAAATGTCCCCAGTGAAGCTGTCCCGGGGGGATTTAGCAAGGTCCTGCAGGGAAGCCGGCTTGCCCCAGCCCGCCCCGCTCTGCTCGCCTCCAGCAGCTCCTCCGGACTTGTACAATTCGAAAAAAAAAAGGTTTAAAAAAAAAGTACTGGATGTAAATCTTTAACGAATAATGTGGTTTCTTATGGTTTCTAATAGTTAATAAAATTATGTCCTGCCTCCTGCCTGCCTCCTCCTCCTCCATTGCCTCCGGGAGCCACGGCTGAGTCACTTCTCAACCACGGCTCTCCTGGTACCAGCAACCTGCTCTCCCTTCCTGACCTCCATGCACCGTCAGAGTTCCCTCCGTGCAAGTACTGGGAGATACCTCCACTACACACTCCCACTCCCTCCAGCAGCACTCCCATGCCCTCCACCATATGACATCCCACCCCCACTTTCCCAGCAGACACAGGGTTGCCCTGTGCACAGGCCCCCATCCCAGGTTCTGGTCTAGTGGGAGATGACCCTGCCGTGGCAGGGGGATCGGAACTGGAATGATCTTTAAGGTCCCTTCCGACCTAAACCATTCCATGATTCTATGCCGTACAACCACCCATCACACCCCACAGCAGCCTCCCCTGCCCCCGGGCCTGATCCCAGCCCTGCTCTGCCACTGCACCAGAACCCTCAGCCTGCAGCAGGTGTGTGGGGGGTGCAGACCCCTTACCCCTACCCATACCCGTACCACCACCCTTACACCCTTTCCCCTGCCCCTAATGCTGCCCCGAACTCCACCTTTACCCACACCTTGTCCCCGCCCTAATCCCTCCCTATCCCTATCCCTATCCCTATCCCTATCCCTATCCCTATCCCTA
>KZ505697.1:438383-495445 GCA_002844005.1 Limosa lapponica baueri
CGCCATCCCTCCGTGCCCCCTGCTTGCAGGCAGGGGTTCTACCTTCACTGCTGAGACGCCTGGGGAGAGCACAGGGGCTGTGTGGGTCTCTTGGGAGGGTAGTGGGACTGTCGTGGGGCTGTGGGTCTGTCACTGCTCCTGGGGTCTGCAGCTGCAGGGGCTGGGGAAGGTGTCGTGGTCTCCCCTGAAGGCTGTGGGGTGCACCTTGGGCTGCAGCCAGTCCCGCAGCAGTGCTGGGATGCACCAGGTGCCCCTCCAGGTGATGGAGTCCGTGCTGACCCATCACAGGAGGTGTAAATTGGGTCGACAGCCCCATCGTCCCTTGAGATGTGGGAGGGGAGGGACCACCCACCCCCATCGCTGCTCCAAGTCCTCTCTGTGTATTCACCTTCCCAGTGTGACCCCCCCCCTTGGCCCGAGCATGGCAGGCTCAGAGGCATCAAGGACGTTTTCTGCGACCTTTGTGCCTTCACTCCCGGGTCAGGACAGGACGGCTTTGCTGTCACCTCCCTCCTCTCGAGCCGGGTGGCTCCGGGCTGGCATGGTCCTGGCTGCACCCTCCAGGCACGGCTGAGCGCAGCCGGCTCTGCCCGGCCACCCACCCCCTGTTTGCTGTCAACACAGAGCAGGGAGCAGCCACCCATGGGTGACTTCTCCCCGGGTCACGCTGGGGGAGAGCCAGCCCTTGGCCCAAGGAGGGTCACTGGGTGGGCAGGGAGGGGGCTGCAGGGAGCCAAGGCTGTTTTTTCTTGCATTAGAGGCAGGTCCTACCCTCCCCGTGGGCTCCCTGGCCTGATTCTGCAGGCACAGGCTTTTGCTGCTGTGACCACTTCTTCGTGCACCCATGGGAGGGGGTCTGCTGGGCTGCGAGAGCAGCTGCCCCCATTGCCTGCACGGAGGGTCCCAGCCTGGAGCCCCAATGAACCTCTCTGTGCCAGCCGGGAGGGGACAGGGCAGGGACGGAGGGCTGGCACTGCGGGCCCCAACTGACACCCATGGGGTTGTGCCTCATCCTCCCTGGGCACAGCGTGTGGCCGAGCTCCTGTGGGTTCTCCTTTGGCTTTCCTCTCCCTGGAGCTCTCAGCTGGACCCATCTTGACCTAGCCATCCTGGCATGTGGCTCCTGCACTCTTCATATTTTTTCAAGGCAAAAATGCCAGTTTCCAAATTTTTTTCTGCCTGCCGTGACCACAGCCAAGTATTTTTATTTTTGAGGAAGCTGTGTTTTGCCCTTCCATTGCTTGGCCCCAGCAGCTGTACAGGCAGTGCCTGCTTTGCCAGGCTGGCTCTGCAAAGCCAAACCCTCAGCACCCACATCCAGGCTGGGACAAAGTCCTGTCCTGGGTGTCCTGTCACCACCGTCTGTTGGAGAGAGGTGGGAGAGATCTGTGTGAGGAGCACAGGGCCGTAACAAGCCAATGCTCTGCAGCCCCGTGTGCTGGGGAGACCTGGAGGAGGGGGAGAGGTGGGTCCCAGAGTGTGAGTCAGCCCTTGGGACTGTCCCAAAAATGTGCTGCATGGTGAAGGTGAGGGTGGGAGCCAGGAGGAGGGACCCTGGCAATGTGGGAGAGCTGGAGGGTGTACCTGGAGGTGACATTTGGAGGGGTCTGGGGGAGTATAGGGAGATCTCCCCCCCCATCATGAGGGAAGAGACTGTGGGGCTGAGGGCAGCTGACCTGGATGGTGCCACACCACATGGGTGCAGCATGGCAGGTCTGGGTGGGATGCCCATCTGCACACTCTGGGTATTGCCCGGGATGCCAGGCTGAGCTGGGCACTGCCCCTGTGCCAGGGAGGTCTCTGCTGTGTGCCACCACGCTGGCTTCCCACCCCATGGTGGTGCCACAGCTTCTCCCCAGCCCCACGGCTGGGTTCCCAGCTGCATTGGGTGCCTGGGGTCCCAGCAGTGTGGGGTCCCAGCGTGGCACTGGGCACAGGAATAACTACATGATCCCCAGCCCAGCACCTGGAGCTGGGGGGAACTGGGGGGGTGGGCTGAGCAGGGCTGCGGGCAGGCAGGGCTGGCTGGCAGGAGCAGGCAGAGAGCTGCCTGCACGGCTCTGCTGGGGCCGGCTCTCCTGAGAGGCGGGAGAGGTATTAGCAGCTGCTTCCTAGTGCTGCAAATCCATTAGCACAAGCGAGTGGAAGAAGCACTTATCACCTCCTGGCCTTTGACTTGACCCATCTTTATGAAAAACAACCCAGCGAACAATGCCGCTGCCCTCACGTGGGCTCGGGGCCGCTGCCTGCATGTGGGTTCGTCGGCTGCTTGTGCAGAGTGGGGTGCCCCACGCCCTGCCCCACAGCCCGGCACGGCCCCACGGTGCACGTTAAACTTAGCAAGCACAGCCAGGCAGCAGCTCAAGGGCTGGGCTGCAAGGGGATGGATGGATGGGTGGGTGGGTGGGTGGATGGATGGATGGATGGATGGAGCAGGAGATTGTTGTCAGCAAGCCCGGTGACACAACGGTTGTGCCATATGATTGCAGCCTGGGAAGGGGAGTTTGGTGGGACGTGTCTCAGCTCCTCCTCTCCTGCGTCCCCACCAGCACGTTAGCCGTGATGCTTGTCTCCTGCTGGGTCTCTGCACTGGGTCTGGGCATGGTGCCAGCACTGGGTTGGGGACCATGCCTTCAGGAGCTGTGGCCGGTGGGGTTTGGGACGTGGCACTGCCCACTGGGGACACGGGAAGCTGGAGGAGAGGAAGCAGGGAGATCCCCAAGCCCTGGGCACCCCGACACATCTCTCCTTAGGGGCTGCTGCTGGGCAGGAGCTGGGTGCTGAGCCTCACAGGACTGTGTCAGGCTGTGCCCCTCAGCCCAGGGCCCCCCAGCCTCCGGGGGAGCAGCGAGGGGCTCGCGGGGCTCAGCACCGACTCACCAGACAGAGGAGCACTTAGTTGTCTGGTCTCTTTGGTTTGTCTTCCCTTAATATTCCCTGCCGTGCCCAGCAACTTGGATTCAGTTTCAGACCTGAGATTGCTCACCGGGGGTGCGACCCTGAGTCACAGCTTGGCAGAGCCTCAGTGGAGGAGTCCAAATTTAGCTCCATGAGAGCCTTGTGAAGGGTTCCCGGGAGCCCCGTCGGCTGCGGCAGAGCCTGGGGCTGCATGGTGGGGAGCGGAGAGGGAGGAGATGGTGGCATGCGGGGGGCACTGTGCAGGAGCCGTAGCCCCACAGGCAGGTGGAGGAGCCCATGGAAGGTGTGAGCCCCTTCTTCCCATTTCCTAAATGAAACTGGATTTTTTTCATGTAGATAAACACATGGGCTGCCTGTCCCTCAGCAGAGGGAGGTTGCTGCGGATGGAGACCTTGCTGTTGCTGTGGCCCTTTTCCCATTTCATAACTAACTGGCTCTGCCGGCACCTTGCCCCCTCCCCAGCACTGCTGTGGCGGCGTCCTAGTGCAGAAGCAGAGTTGGGCTGATGTCCTTGGTGTGACTATAGGAGATGGTGGCCACCATGGATTCACAGGGTCGGTGAAGGGGCTGGCAAGTTCCTGGGGGCTTCAGCCACTGCATGCCCGTGTCCTGCTGCTTGCCCAGCCTGGGCAAGCTGGTTGTGCCTGTTCCCCATGCTCCAGCCCCTGGTTGCAGGAGCCATCCATCCTCCCATCCCAGCAGCAGCATCCCCCGCACCCCACGCTCCATCCCACCGGAGTGGGATCCTCTACCCCATGGTACAACGGGATCCCCCAACCCTGCAGTCCCACTGTCCATCACTTCCCCTTTCCTCCTGGGGCCATCTCCTCCCCTCAGCCTCTCGGAAGCCCTCAGCCCAGCTGGTGCCTGCATTGCCTGCCCGGGGCCGGGATCCGGCAGCCCTGCTCCTCGCCGCCCGCCCCCCCCTGTTTTGTCTGATAGAAAATGCAACAGCAAGCCCAGCAATTTTTTTCTTTTTTTTTTTTTTTTTCCTTGGGTTGGCTTGTTTGGTTCACGCTCGGCTGGTCCTGCCATTCTTTGCCTTTCCTCACATGACGTGCAGGTGTGTATGGGAACCCTCGGCCGCCGGGCCCTAATTAGTGGCATAGAGTGCGACCCCCCGCCGGGCTTTTCACCAGCTCCGCCGGGCTGGGACAGGCCGGTGGGTTTGACAGCGCGGCACAAAGTGACACATGGCACAATGGGCAGGTTGCAGAGGGGGAAAGCGGTCACTTAGGGACTGTCGGAAAAGTCCCAGGACGGCCCCAGGATGAGGCTTCCAGGCGATGCTGGCTCTTGGGGGATGCTCAGCAAGGTGCATCCCGGTGGATCCTGC
Source organism: Limosa lapponica baueri (assembly GCA_002844005.1). Classification (NCBI taxonomy): domain Eukaryota; kingdom Metazoa; phylum Chordata; class Aves; order Charadriiformes; family Scolopacidae; genus Limosa; species Limosa lapponica. Next base: position 442,639 of record KZ505697.1, read on the forward strand.
CATTCCTGGAGGATGGGTCACCAGCACAGCTCCTGTGCTGGGGGTGGGCAGGGCTGAGTAGGATTTTGAGCTCAAAGTTGCTATCAGGGCTGGATTCATGTCCCATCCTGGGAGATAGGCTGTGGCACCTCAAGCATCAGCCTGTCCCAGCATTTTGGTTAAAAATTGGGCATACATGTGATGAAATGGTGAGCAGCATCCAGGGGGGATGCGGGATGCATTCAGCCCAATCTGGAGCAGCCCATGGCCACCCTGCACCTTGTGCTCAGCACACCCAGACCCCTCTGCCCCACGGGGTGTCTGCTGCCCATTGCTGTGGGGTGCCAAGCATAGGGCAGCGCAGTGGGACCTCCACTCTGTGCCTACCGGGTATGAGCTGGGGGATGCCAGGGACCTTTCCTGGTGCCCCAGGGTGACTCAGAACCGGCTCTGGACATCCTGAGATGACTCTTCATCCCTATCCTTGCTCTGGGTTGGAGGGCAGAGGGTTTGGGGGATTTGGGGGCTATTTATGAGTCCTGTTTCCTGTCTTTGCTCCCACTTGGTTCCCCTTCAGCCTGCTCCATCCTGTGCTTCAGCCTGAAGATGGGAGAGGGTGCTGGAGGCTCTCATGGCTGCATGCAGACCCCAGGTCTGTAATTTGGGGTAGGGGATGTGCAAAGCCCGTCGGCCAAGGTGACCATTGCTGGGCAGGTGGCAAATTTGTCCAAAATCAGCTTCCATCACTTCTGTGGAAAAGGTAGTACCCTCAGCGGGTTTTTGCCAGCCTCCACACCATGGCTGGGGCTGGAGGAGGATGGGGCTGAGGCTGCATCCATCCCCTTGCCGTGGCAGATGGCAGGTCCTGGGGACCACCGTCCCTTCCAGAGGTCGGGAGCGAGCCCCCGGTGCACTTTGGAGCAGAGCCCTAAGGCATGTGTTGGGCTGGGGGAGCCGGCAGTGATGCCCGGGCTGGGGCAGGGGGCTGGGGAGGGCAGGGCGGGTGAGTGGTGGGAGCAATTAGTGGCGGGTGTAGTTGGGTCGGGTCCTCTTTGTCACCGGGGGCCCTTTTCCCTCCCCTCCGGCTGCTGCGGTGGTTAGTAGTGCGTGAGTGTCAGGGCTAACGGAGATTGCATCTGACAGGAGCTGTGAATTTGGGGCTGGGGGTGTGGAAAGGCCAGGTTGAAAGACTTTTCTTTTCTCTTGGCCTCTCTCCCCCTGCCTCCCGTGCCCCCCTCGGCTCCCTGGCCGTGCCCCTCACAGCCTCCCGGGCCCAGCCGGCCACTGCAGCCCACCCACCCTGCCGCTCCTCCCCCCAGCTTTTTCATAACAGCTCAACGTCTTAATTATCTGAATTAGTGCTTTCCGGTAGCAGGGGCTCCCCCTCCTCCACCCCGTCCCTCCCCATCCCTCTCCTCCTCCTCTTCCTTCTTGGTCCCTCCGTCCCTGAGGCCATTTGGTGGGCTGTCACTTGCCATTACAGTCGTGATTTCCTTCTCTGTCGCGATAGAGCCCTGTGCACCCCAGCGCTGGGGGTGGGTGAGGGGGCTGGAGCGATGCAACAAGTGCCAGGCAGGGCAACCCCGGCACCGGCTCCAGCTTTGCCACAGTGGCCAGGGCTGGCCAGGTTTGGGGCAGGCAGGGGCTGGGGGGTGAAGCCCTGAGGCTGCCCTGTTTGTGAAGCCGGGAGCTGCAGGCTCCTTTGTAGAAAATGAGAAATTTTTGCAAAAAAATCCCTCACGTGAGATTATTTTTTTTCACGGTATTGACTGGGGTGGTGTTTTGCTTTGGCACAGAAAGGTGAGGGGAGCCTGAAGGGAGTCCCCGAGGACGGCTGGCAAGGCGAAGCCCATGTGAGTTTTGTAATGTGAAGAACAGGGAATTGTGGAGCAACATTTTTTCATCACCTCCCTAATCATTTCTCCATGACCAGCTCTGGCTGTCTGTCTGTCCATCCTCTGGAGGCCCAGTCTCCAAAAAGCCTTTTCTTCCTGGATAAAGTGGCCAAGCACTGGGCCAGGCTGCCAGGGCTGTGGACCCTCCATCCCTGGACATCTTCAACTGCCTCCCTGGATGGGGCACTTGGAGTGGCTCCAGGTAACCCTGCTTGAGAAGAGCTTGAACCATGAGACCTCCAGAGGTCACTGCCCACCTCCACCATGCTGTGACTCTGAGAGCAAGCCCGGATCATCATCACTGGAGTTGGAGGTGATGTTGCAGTGCTGTGTGGCCAGGCCCAGACCCTTAGGTTACTTTTCTCCCTCTTTCCTGGAGATCCTGATGGTGTTGCCACCAGCCCACAACCCATACCCGAAACAAAGTCATGGTGGGGAAAGAAGGGGATCCGGTGACAGCAGAGGGCAGCTCCTTTGCAAACAGATCAGTGTGGTCAGAGAGGAGCATGTGGGAAAGCCAGCACTGAGACCCTGTGCTGCCAGGGAACCCCATGAGTCTGAGCTGGGGAGCCTTCCCTGCCTCAGTTTCCCCATGAGGAAATGAGAGGAATAATGCTTCCCTCCCTGAGTGATGGATGGAGGGCTAATATATGTATATATATGTGTTATTTAAAGATGGATAGATGGATGGATGGATGGATAGATGGGCAGGCAGAGATCTTGGCTGATGATCCAGTGTCACAGCCATAGGGCACCAATCAGTGCTGTCAGAGGGTCCAATATCCTTGGTGGGAGAAGCCAACTGGGTCTGTTGGGAGGGAAGCCAGGAGGGTCCCAAGGGGGCTGGCAAGCATCAGGTCTGGACCGGAGACCACCGTGCTCGAGGGAGAGGGACGAGCCCCATGGCCCTGTCCCACGTGGGTGGCTCCCCGACAGCTGGGGCTGCAGAGGAGACACAGGGAGAGAAGAAAAGAGCCCAACAAAGCCTCCCAGGGGAAGGGAAGCAGGCAAGGCGGTGGCAGTGGGTATTTGTGAAGGAGTTGGAAGGGGAAATAAAAGGCAGAATGGTCACTTTGGGAATAAAGGAGACAAAAGGCGAGGAGGCTGGCGGCGGAGAGCCGGCTCCCGGCGTGCCAGCCCCCCAGGCTGCTGAATGGGCGACCAGCAGGAACTGGGCGTAATTGGGTAATGGGGAGAAGGCTAATTGCAAAAATGGCAGGGATTACCGGTACGGCCAGTGTCTGTGCTGGGGCACAGGCCAGGCAAGGGAAGAGGGACGCTGGGGCCTAGTTGTGCTGCCAGGAATGGGTGCTCTCTGACGTGGGATGTGGCCGGCGAGGGGCAAACGGGACCCGTCCCCCAGAAATGAAGTTCCCAGAGCTGGTCCGGCTGGGCTGCCGAGCACGCGTGTGGGGCTGGCTCCTGCACCGAGGGAGCTGCGCCGGTGCCGGCATCACCAGCAGGGCGGCCGGGATGCTGTGGCGTGGGGGACCCGTGTGACCCGCGTCCCACTGCCGCGACGTGGACCACCCATCCCCGCAGCCGACCAGAGGGAGGCCGGCGAGCTTGCCAGCTGGCCTGGCCTCTCCAATCCTATTAGGATCATGAGTAAATCAGAGAGCCCGGTGTGAGAAGAGAGGGCAGAGGGATGAAAGGGCCCGGTGGGGTCAGCAAAGCCAGGCCCTACCATGGCAGGCGTTATGGTGTGTGACACATTGGTAAAATGATCAAGGGGCGGCTTAGAGCCGGATCAGTTCCCCAGCACCTGCACTCGCCTGGGAAGCTGCTCCCAACCCTTCCTTTCCCCGGCCTCAGGGACCTGCCTCCTCTTGCTGCGCTCCTACATGGGTTCATCCCCAGTTGTCACCCTTGTGCTTAACGTCCCAGGTGCCTCCCTGCCCCACGGTTATCCCTGGGGTCTTCATAGTCACTTTGGAGAAGTCACATCCCCAGCACCCTCATTTCCTTGCCCGAATGCAGCACTGTGCGAGTCCCTGGCGCCCTGAGGTTTCATCCTCAAGCACAGGGTCCCAGGCCAGCACCCCATGGCAGCCAGGCAGTGCCACCCTGCAGGCAGGACCAGCCTGGGTGCTCAGACCTCACCTTGGCAGTGTTGGCCCCAAAAGCTCATCCTCCTGCTCAAGCAGCACCCAGCTGGGGTTGTCCATCCTGGGATCTCCCCTGGGGGCTCCCGTGCTGTCATGGTACAGGGGCAGCTCTGCTGATGTGCTGCTGGCTGGAGGCAAGGGAAGGCAGAAAGGCAGTGAGAGACAGCAGCGCTGTGCCCATCACACGGCACCTGGGCTGCTGTCTCTGCCCGTGGCCACGGTTTTTGGAGGATGAGCTGTCTGTCCCTGGGCTGTGGGTAGGGCGTGCAGGCTGCTCTGTAACAGCAGGGCTGGGATGGTGGAGGATCTGCTGGAGTGAGTGGGGCAGAGGCTGCCATGGAGGTGGGGTGGACGGGGAAGAGCCTGGTGAGATAGCTCCCTTTCCAGCAAGGCACCACTGGGACCTGCAGGAGCTACTGGAGTGGCTAGCAGGTCTCCAGGCTGTGGTGCCACCTTTCTGGGGAATCTGTGCCACCGGGATGGAGCTGCCCAAGGCTGTGGAGCTCTCTTGGTGCTGCTTGGATGGGGTTTGAGCCAGGGAAGCTGGGGGATGGAGGGACATCGCTTATCCTGGGTCTGAAAACTGCCTGTTATGGTAGCAGTCTTGGTTGTGGCATCCCTGCCCAGTGTGTGGTGGCACCTCGGGAAGGTGAAGCATGCCCCAAGCTGGTCCAGCTGCTGTGCTGTCACTGGGTATGATGACAGGAAGCCATCATGGAGCAGAGCCATGCCGTGGGCAGAAGTGATGACATGGACCTAATCCTGCCTTAAACTGCACTGCAGGCAGTGTTTGGTGAGGGACGGCAGGGGTGTCCCTCATGGTCTGTGTGGGGAGCCACCAGGGTCTCCCCAGGCGAGGGTTGGGGGTCCCGTGAGTGGGAGAAGGTCGGGGGTGATGACTCGTTTTTGAGTGGAAACTGCCTCCCCCCCCCATCTGTGCTGTCCATGGCCTCAAGCTCCTCTCTGTCTGGGCAGGATGTGCCTCTTGTGACTTATTAATATATTTTTTTTTCCACAAAAAGGTTTTTTATTGTTGAGTTTTTTCTTTAAGCAAAATCTTAGTGTAATGAAAAACTGTGCTTGGAAAGGGAAAATATTGGCTTTTGCAGAAAGTCTTTCATTTGGTGGCCAGGGCAGGCTGTCACTGCTGCCACACTCCTGGCTTTAAATGTCCTTCCTTTCTGCACATTTATTTCTATTTAAATGTTTTATATGAACTGAAATGAAATTAATTTAGTAAAAGCAACATTTCCTGCAGGATGGATGTTCTGGGTCTCCAGTTAAGCAGCTGCCAGTCCCTTGGTCCCTAGCTAGGATAAGGAATGGGATAGATGGGATAGCAGGAATGGATGGATGGTGCTGGGGTGGGATGGATGCTGCTATGCCGAGGCTGCGCACCCCTCCCTGCCCGTGGTTTGGGGGTGGCAATGCTGGGAGCAGGGTGGGAGCATCCCCAACTCCAGGGGCTGATGGTGTGTCCTTCCCCCCCCCAGCCTACAAGACCGTGTGCGGTGTCAATGGGCCACTGGTGGTGCTGGACAATGTGAAGGTAGGAACCCATCTGCTGGTGGGTGATGAGGGAACCCCTCAGTGGTGACACTTTGGGCTATGTGGGGACCACCGTGCTGTCCCTGCCTGGGCTTGGCTGCCAGCCCCTCTCCCAGGCAGAGAGGGTGCAATGGGGAAGGGTGTCTCTCATTCCCTGTCCCCAGTTCCCTGTCCTCTGTCCCCTGGGCTGTCCCCTCCTCTCCAGGGTCTGTCAGCCATCTCCGAGCTCCCTCCTCTGGACACGGCCGGCGGCAGAACCTGTGTGCCAGCCTGCACACGCATGTGGGCATGCAAGTGTGTGTGCTTCTGTGTGCACAGGCATGGGGATGCGTGTGAGCGAATGGGTGGCTGTGTGTGTGCTCTGCCTGGGTGCCCTGCACTCATCCCGTGTACCCCTGCACCAAGCTACCTGCTGTCCCCTGTGTCCCTGCCTGAGCTCTGGCTCCTGTCCCCCATCCCCTGCCAGAGCTCTGGGTCCTGTCCCCCATCCCCGGCTCAAGCTCCAGCTCCTGTCCCCTGACCCCTGTGCCCCTGCCAAAGCTCTGCCTCCTGTTCCCAGTCCCCTGTGCCCCTGCCTGAGCTCTGGCTCCTGTCCCCTGTGCCCCTACCCATGCTCGGCTCCATCCAGGAGCCTGGTCTGAGCGAGACCATGTCCTGAACCCCAGCTCAGCCCACCCCCCCAGCACTGAGTGGCACCCTGGTGGCACCCTGCCTGTCCCTGCTCCTGGAGCTGGGGCTGGGTTCACTTGGGTGGGCGCCGGGTGTCCCAGCCAGCTGGGACCCTCCGAGGGGCTTTGTTGGCCGGTGGCTCATTTCTATGGCCCCTTTCATGCCAAGCCCGGCAGGATGGAAATTAATAAGCTCAATTAAAGAGCCAGACTGTGGCGGGTGTTTCCTTTGCTTTGTTGTCCTTTATGCAAAGGTCTTTACAGAAGAATTAAAGTCCAAAGTTCACAGCACCGGAGCCAGCCCCGGTGGCTGGGAGCAAGGAGGAGGAGGAGGAGGAGATGGAAGAGAGCACAGAGTGTGCTGGGCAGACAGGGCTGGGCAGGCATGCTCGTGGAGTGAACCCCCTTGGATGTTTTTCCCAGAGCAGGACCTGTCCCTCAGCCAAGAGGCTGCAGAAGAGTCCCCTCCATCCGCCTTGGGGGTTTAGCCTGGGTGGGGGGCCAGGGAGGTCAGTCAGTGTCCCTTGCGGGGGGGCTGCAGCCTTTGTACGCCACAGGTGCTGTGTCCTGCTTGCCCCTCTGCCCACTCTGGCTTGCCTTGGCTGACGCGATGTGGTGTCAGTGTGATCCACGACTTAACCTTTCATAGTTCAGGGGGGGAATTACAGGGGATCCGGCAGCTCCCTGTGGTCTCAAACTGCATGGGCAGCCCGGACTGCTCTGTCCCGCAGTGGACTGGCAATGCGGAGGGTCCCTGAGGATGCCACCAATGGATGCCACCAGCTCCGGGCGGTCTATCCAGGGCTGTGGATGTGGTTTGGCAGGCTCTCAGAGACACTGCTTTCTGAAGGTCTGTCTGCTTCTGGTAGGGAAAGGGGTTTGAATTTGTTATTTGTCAGGCTCTGGGGAGCCCAGTGTGTCTGAGAGCACCCTTTGGGGACAGGGGCCACCCTGCAGTGTTGGGGAAACTGAGGCATGGAGCAGTGCCACAGCCTGGAGCATGCTCCGGGATGGGGTAGGGGCAGGCAGCACCTTCCCCCCGGCATCTCCTCCTGCCTGGCATGGTGGTTGCTGCCTGTGCCTGCCTGGCATGGTGGTTGCTGCCTGTCAGCATCGGCTGCTGAATGTACGCCCCCCTCCTGGGTTCAAGTGGCTGCAGGGAGTGTGAACCCCCTGACCACAGGAGGGGAAACTGAGGCAGCACTGCCATCCAGGCCTGTGCAGGCAGGGATGGCAGGCAGGGGCTGCAAGGGGCCGTCTGGGGGGAGGCAGAGGAGACCCCCGACCCCTCTCACCCTGACCCTGTCCCTACAGTTTGCCCAGTACGCCGAGATCGTGAACTTCATGCTGCCCAATGGCACCAGCCGCAGTGGGCAGGTCTTGGAGGTGATGGGCTCCAAAGCCATCGTCCAGGTGAGCCCAGCCGTCAGGGGTGTGGTGGGATGGGGCGGGTGGGGGTGCTGTGCAGGTGCTGCATGGCCTGGGGCTCTGTCCCGGGGTTCTGTCCCCCTCCAGTGGTGGCTGCCGCAGCCGGCAGGGCGCTGCTGGGCTCTCATCCCAGCTCTCCTGGTGTCACAGGCTGCAGGACCGATGTCCTGGGACAGGCACGCTGTAGCACGGCTCCTTGCTGGCCCATGGCCCTTCTGCTGGAGCAAGGGAGCTGCACCCAGGCTGGCAGGGTGGCACTGGCAGAGATGCAGCTGGTTCCTGTGCCAACCCTTGTGCCAGCAGTTCAGGGCAGGAGTGTCTGAGTGCCAAATTCCAAGTGATGACATCTGCACAACTTCAGCAGAACGCAGGGGCCAGACATGGGCATGACCCCTGTGCTGTGTCTCCATCCTGCTGTGTCTGTCCTCCCCTCACCCGGGCTACCCTCCCAGATCTCCCTGCTGTGCCCTTGCTGGGGAGACCCTCCTCGGGATCCCTTATCCCCGCGCCTGTCCTGTCGGCCTTCCTGGGCTGCCTCCCCCTCCATCTCAGCAGGAAAACTTAGGACCCTCCTGCCGTCACCCCACAGCCACCAGCCTGCTGTGGCACCAGGACTGGGGCAGCCAGCGGGTTCCCAGGGTGCTTGGAGTGGGCAGGCTGCCCCTGCCCAATTAGCCCAGATCCCCCCCTTAATCAGCCATCCCAGGGCTTGGGGTGGCTTCACAGCCGACCTGGGCAGGGTTCAGGCTGGCCAGCTGCCAAACTTTGCTCCTCTAATACTGCCTGGACCTCTGCGGCGCCCTTTTAATCCTATTAGGGAGTCAGCCTTGGGAGGGAAAAAAAGGGGAAAAAAAAAAAAAAAAAGTTTTTTTTAAAAAAGGAGCTTTTTGCTGAAGCAGCTTTGCCGGGGGCTGACCTGCACGCACCTGCACGCACCCAGGTGCTGCAGCCATCGCCTGCCCTCGTGCCTGCCGGCATCCCCGCCAGCCGGGTGCCCCCGGCTTTGCCCAAGCTGGCCCTTCTCCCAGGGGCCACACGGCTCTAATTAAAGCAGCGATCTGGAGGTTAATTAATACAAATGGTGTCAAATATTATACCGATCAAAATGCCTTTGGTTTCCTTGCCCTGCCCGAGGCCCTTCTGCTGTGCTCATTGCATTAACGAGAGGGTCGTCCCCCCTCCCCTGTTCTCCCCCTGCTTCCCCCGAGCTGAAGCCCCTCAGAAGGGAGTTTTCTTAACCCCAGGATTTCTCTCCCTCTTTTATCACCTCGCCCTGATGGGTTTTTCGGGTGAACGCGGATCACGTCACCTCCCTGTGGAGAGCCCGGCTGCCCCTGAGCCCCCCAGCCCCCTGTGCCCACTAATCCCCACTAATTGCCACCCACCCGCCTCTTGCCCTGGGGTCTCCGCAGGTGTTTGAAGGAACATCTGGGATTGACGCCAAGAAGACCTCCTGCGAGTTTACTGGGGACATCCTCCGGACCCCGGTTTCTGAGGACATGCTGGGTAAGCCCAGCCCACTGCTGAGCCCTGACACATCTCGGTGCATGGATGGTGGGGAAACCCAGATGCAGGCAGCTGGAGGGGGACAGGCAGTTTGAGGGTATTGGGGTCTCAGGGTTTAGCTCTGCTGCTGCTGAGGGGCTGAGCACATCCCTGGGTATGCTCTCCGATCCCGGGAGAGTCACATCCAGCGCAGAGATGGTGACGGCCACCCTTGTACAGGGCTGAAACACCCCCCCTGGGCTCACTCTGCCCAGTTGTGCCAGGAGAAAAAGCTTGGGCTGGACAGGGAGGAGGTTTCCTGGGTGAGGACGGGCGAAGTTCAGCCCATGGTCATGCCATTAGCACTCACATTACCTTGACCTTAGGAGAGCTGGGGGCTGCCCAGCATCTTCCCTGTCTGTTCTCTGAGGTGTGGCCAAGTGTGAGGACACATGGGGGGACCGGCCACCCCATGGGGACACCCACCCAGGCAGAGCTGGGTGCTGGCAGATCGCCATGGCCCCAAGCAGCCTCCCCCAAGGCTCTTCGAGCTCGGTCCAAGGCCCTTGCCCCCCCTGCCTCAGCTGTGTTAAAGGCTCCTGGAGGTCCTACAGCCCCCAAAGCAGCCCCAAGGGCTCGTGGGGGTCACAGCTGGTGACGGCAGTCGCTCAGGGTCCTGGTGGAGGGACCTTGGCTGAAGCGCAGTATCGCTCCCTGGTTGGGGGCCGAGTGTCTCCTGCAATCTCCTTCCCATCTCTGCCGGCAGCACGAAACCCGGGCAGAGCCCTGCCTGCAAAGGGCAGCGGTAAAGGGCAGCCTGTCTGGGAGGGGGCAGGTGTCGAGCACGGTACGGCAGCGCACGGTGACGGACGGACAGGTCCCGGCTCCCCGGCAGTGGGGCAGGAGCCCCCCGCTCCTTTCCCAGGCAGGGTCCCCCTGTCCCCATGCAGGGTCTGGGCATGAGTCCCCCCCCGGGAGGGCACCCTGGGCGGGGGTGTGCAGAGTCTGTCCAGGGTTGGCACTGCTGCCCCCCCTCAAGCCTTGAGGATGGCTTGAGGCTGGTTCTCCTTCTACCCCCCGTAAACCGGGCTGGGGTCCCCTGGGTGCTCGGCTGCATCATCCCCTCCCTCCCCTCTGCCGCTCTTTGTGCCACGGCGCTGAATTAAGCCGCTGCGCGCCGGCGAGACGTGGGTGCCCAGCGAGCGCCAAGGTTACTGACCTTTCATGCTCCATGCTCCCGCGCCCCGGCCCTGCCATCAGCTTGATCTGCTCTGACAACAGCGATGCTTCCCCGGCCCTGTCGGGGACCAGAAGAAAGTCCCATAGGGGTGGCAGTGGCATGCGGGGGTGCCGGGGGGGGAGGGACAGGATGGACACAGCGTGGCCAGCACACTGGCTTCACCGCTATCGATCTGGCAGCTCAGAGACCATCGATGAGACTGAGCATGGACGGTGATGCAGCAGGAGCATCGTACCCACCCTGCTCCCCAGAGCTGGTATGGGGGGGTGGGGATGTATCTTGGTGTTACCCCACCTGCACAGGATCCGGGGATCCCAAAGGGGAGGTGATGGTTGGTGGCTTGGATGGCATGGGGGAGTCTCTGGGGCTCCGGCTCTGTGTGGTGGCATCTTCTTACCCTGGGGGCTGTGGTGTCACCCAGCCCTCGGGTGACATGCTCCCTGCCTGCCCCATGCAGTGGCATGGGGACACCTTGTCCTCCAGCACAGGGGGCTGTGGGACGCAGCCCTGAGGCTGGGGGTGCCTACAGCCACTCTGGATGAAAAATCCTCTGCTCCTTGCCTGCAGACACCCAGCGCTGGTACCCGTGTCCTGTCTGGGGCACCTGAGGCAGCTGGGCTGTCCTGTGGCATCCATGGGTCCTCTTCATTTCCCAGATTTCCCTATGGTTGGGGGGTGTGCTGCGGAGGAAGCCATTGCCCGAGAGGCAGGATAGCCCCCGCGTGCCCCCACATGCCGTGGGGAGCTTGCAGGGAAGCTCCAGCTGGAGTGCAGACCTTTGGTCTCGGAAGCACTACTGCCTGTCCCTGTGCTGCCTGCACCGGCACAAGGGACCGGGAGCAGGATGGAGACCCTACCCCGCAGCCGCAGGAGAGGCAGCTGCCTGCCCACAGGGCTCTGCACCAGGCTGGGTCGTCCCCCCTGGCTGGTGCCTTCAGCAGGGGACCAGCAGCTCTCTCCTTGCAGGTCGGGTCTTCAATGGCTCTGCCAAACCCATCGACAGCGGTCCCCCGGTGATGGCCGAGGACTTCTTGGACATTAACGGTGACAGCTCTGGGCATGGCATTGCTTTTCAGGCTGCTTTTACCAGTTGTGGGCGATGTGGGAGGGTCTCGGGGGTGGGATAAAGCTGTGCCCTGGTGGCCAGAGCAGCCCCACGGTGCCACCACTGCCCCAGCTCCCCAGGGGAGTTGATCTGTCCCAATTGGGGTGCCCTGGGTGGGTGTACGGGTGCAGGGATGGTGCCTGGTGAGCCCATCACACCTCAGGGCTGGTGCTGGGTGACTGCACTGGTCCAAGAGTGTGCTTCTTCCTTAGCTTCAGAAGCTCTTGACTAAATTTTGGCAGCAGCTGAGGTGACTCTTTCATTTTGGGGTGTCCTGTGGGTGCCTTATTCCCTCTCCTGCTCCAGGCCAGCCCATCAACCCCCATGGCCGTATCTATCCTGAGGAGATGATCCAGACTGGGATCTCGCCCATCGATGTGATGAACAGCATCGCCCGGGGCCAGAAGATCCCCATCTTCTCCGCTGCTGGCCTCCCCCACAACGAGGTGGGTTCCTGTGGGGTGCTGAGCGCCCAGAACAGCCCCATCAGCAGGTGGAGGAGAAGGAAGATGATGGAGGAGGCAGCTTGGAGGGATTTGGGAGGGCTGGAGCCTGTCTCCCGTGTCTTTCCTCCTCTCCCCGCTGTGCTCTGCTCACTGTGAAAGGCCAGACCCACTTTTTGGGGTGTGTGTTGTGTTCCCCGACACACAGGGTGATGAGTTAGTGCACACAGGAGAGGGGAAGCCCATGTTGCCTCGTGCCTCAGTTTCCCCATCTTCACAGCAAGGTGGTAAAGCAAACTCTGTTACGTCAAGAGCTGTGCTGGGCAAGGAGAGGTGATCTGGGCTGATGTGGGGTGCCTGAGTCCATGGGGCTGAGGGGGCTGAGACCACCCCATGGCCCCACGCACGTGGGCAGGTAGGAGGCACTGGAAATACCAGCCTGATCCATGGGCACACCGCCACGGTGAATGGGCAGTGCCATCCCGCGCCCCCCCCCCACCCCCGGCACAGACAGTGATGCGGTGGGATGGAAAACCTGCCCTGACAGATCGGGAGCGACAGAGGAGGGTGACCACGGTCAAGTCAGGGCCAAGCATGACGGGCGCTGTGCCACGGCGAGGGGTCATGGCTGGCTGGTGCCGGGGGAAGCCCCTGCTCCTCCCTGACTCACAGAGCTGGGTACCCACCTGCAGGTAGGTGGGCATCTGGGGGTGCTGTTGCCTGTCCTGGAATGCTCTCTCCTCTGCTGGTTCCTCTTTGTCCCATCTCCATCCATGCCACCCCCTGCCCCTTGCTGCCACAGGAGCCATATCCTTGTCCCAGGAGAGCTGTGGCACCTCTGGGGGGGACTTGGGCATGGGTGCTGGCCCCATGCTGCCCACCTGTCCCTGTCCCACTGCAGATAGCTGCGCAGATCTGCCGACAGGCTGGCCTGGTGAAGAAGTCCAAGGATGTGATGGACTACCATGAGGACAACTTTGCCATTGTCTTTGCTGCCATGGGGGTGAGTTGGTCCCAGGACAGGACAGCCCAGCTGATGTCGGCAAAGCCTGTTGGTGGGGAGCCCAAATTGCACAAGACGTGTGGGCAACCTTGCTGCCACCTCCCTGCACCACCTCATCCCCTGCCTGCCTCAGTTTCCCCATGCATGAAGCCACCCCACTCCTGCTGACCAGCCTTTCCTCCCATGTGGGCAGGTGAACATGGAGACAGCCCGCTTCTTCAAGTCAGACTTTGAAGAGAACGGCTCCATGGAGAACGTGTGCCTCTTCCTCAACCTGGCCAATGACCCCACGTGAGTGACCCCCATGGCTCTGTCACGCTGCTCTCCTCCTCCTCTTTCACCTCCTTCTTCTCCTTTCTCTGCCCTCCCTGCTGAGGACCTGATCAAGGTGCAGGAGCTGGTGCTGGGTGCACCTGTGGGTCATTAGGGTCCTGCCGTGCATTCAACACCACAGGCTGTGGATCCCTCTGCTCCCCAGGGGCCAGGCCCACTCCTGGGTGCTGCGAGCTCTGTCCTGAGCAGCAGAGGTGGGCTGCAGGAGTGGGATGCAGCAGAGGGGGGCATACTGCATGGTGCTGTGTCCCTCAGGCTCCTCCGTGTGCCTTCCTGGCATGCCTAAGCCTGCCCTCATGCTGGGACGGGGGAGCAGCCTCCAGTGTGGTCCAGTAAGGGGCACCCTGGAGGTTCAGGGGGTGCACTGAGCATGTTCTGATCTGTGGGGCTCGGGGACCCCCCTTTGGCAGGGTAGGGGGATCCCCTTTGGTGGGAATGGTACAGCTGTGCTGGGCTCTGGCCAGCGAGCAGCCCAGCAAGCATCGAATGGGCATGGGAGCTGGCACTGAACCCAGTCAGCTTTTGGGTCCCTATCCCTTCCCGCAGTGGCTGGGAGCCAATGCCCTGGGTGAGCAGTGGCTGCCACCCTCCTCCTCCCTGGCCAGCACCCTGTCCCAGCTCGGGGACCCCAAGAGCTGGGGTCCCTCCCCAGGGGTCCCTGATCACCCCTGCCACCTGGCATGCTGCAGGGAGGCCATGCAGCTCAGCACCAGGTGGGCGCCTGTGGGGCTCCATGGATGCTCTGGTGGGGGGGTAGTGTGGGATCTGGGGGTGCTCACCCTGTCCCTTTGCAGGATCGAGCGGATCATAACCCCCCGCCTGGCCCTGACCACCGCCGAGTTCCTGGGCTACCAGTGCGAGAAGCACGTGCTGGTGATCCTGACGGACATGAGCTCCTATGCCGAGGCCCTGCGGGAGGTCAGTGCATGTCCCCCGGGATCCACCCCAGTCCTCTCTGTCCTCCCCAGGTGGCAGGGGATAAAGACTGACCTGTTGGGGTGCATGGGGTGCCCAGGATGCCTGGGGTGTCCGGTGTGCTTGGGGTATTTGGGATGCCTGAGGTGCTGAGGGTGCCCAGGGTGCTGGGGGGTGCTTGGGATGCGCAGGATATTTGGGGTACTTGCGATGCCTGGGGTGCTTGGGGTGTGTGAGCCCCCTCCAGCACTAACAGCAGCCCCCCCTCTGTCCTGCAGGTGTCAGCAGCCAGGGAGGAGGTGCCCGGCCGCCGCGGTTTCCCTGGCTACATGTACACCGATCTGGCCACCATCTATGAGCGGGCCGGGCGCGTGGAGGGCAGGAATGGCTCCATCACGCAGATCCCTATCCTGACCATGCCCAACGATGGTCAGTGGCCCCAGGGGACATGGGGGTCCCCATGGGCTGTGCTGTGCTGCCACTGTGCCCGCACCGTGAAGCCACAGGGCTGGGAAATACCGAATTGTTTTATTTTAACAAGTTTTGGGGGAGCTTGTGGGATCTGTTGGGGTAGTGAAGCTTGCTGGGATGCTTTAGGATTATTTCCTCCCCCCCACCGTCCAAGTCATCCTTCTGGGCCCCCCCCATCTGGCACAGAGTGCTGGGTTTCAGCCAAAGGATGTGGCTGGGGAGGACTCAGACCTGGGGGGCATGGGGCAGGAGTGCAGGGGCGGGTGTGGTGGGGCACACACCGGCAAGTCTAAAATGGGCAGTTCTCTGCCTGGTGATGAGGAGGGGACTGGCTCTTGCTCACAACTGAAGGCTGGTGCAGCTTCCCCGGGGCCGTGCTGCTCCTCTCACCTCCTGGCATAGGGCATGGTCATGTCCCATGCCCAGCTGAGTAGCCAGACCCACTTCTGGGGCTCACATGACCCTACCTTCCCCAGACATCACCCACCCCATCCCTGACCTGACGGGCTTCATCACCGAGGGGCAGATCTATGTCGACCGGCAGCTCCACAACAGGCAGGTTCGTTCTTGGGCCCCTTCCTGGCTCCATGCTCTGGCAGAGTGGGGATAGATCCAGCCCCTCCGTGTCCACTGGCATCACATGGGGCTGGAAACCACCGAGAGTACCAGGATGGGGGGGTGCTGAGGGCAAGGGGGAGCCTGAAGTGGGGGCAGCAGTCCCCTTGCCTGCACGGGGGTGCCCAGCAGGGCTGGCAGCAGGCGAATGTGTATGTGGGGTCCCTCTTGCCCTGCAGATCTACCCCCCCATCAATGTGCTGCCCTCCCTCTCCCGCCTGATGAAGTCGGCCATCGGGGAGGGCATGACCAGGAAGGACCACGGAGATGTCTCCAACCAGCTGGTAAGGGCTGGGCAGGAGGGGGACGATGACCGGGAGCAGGGAGAATGGGGTCATTTGTCCCTTCAAAGCCCTTCTTCCCTGGCTTGGGGCTGAGATCTTGGTGCTCTTGGCCATGATGGACTCGAGCACTTATTTTTGGCACTTCCTTGACATGAGGGAGAGTTGGGGTAAGGGGGTGGGATGCTTTGCCCTGGGAAGTTGAAAGTCCAGGGGATGCAAAGCCCAAAGGGGAAGCAGAACCTGTAGCTTGTTCTGCAACAAGAATCCCAGGCTGACAGCAAGCCGGGTTTTTTCCATGCAGCGTATATTATTATATACAATATAATTATATATAACTGTGGATGCTGCAGGCACCAGAGGGCTTTGAAAAGTGCCTGGTCATACAGGCTGAGCCTGGGCATGCAGATCCTGCTGGGGACAGCCCCAAAGTGCAGGGTGACACAACCAGGCAGCAAATGGCCGAGCGAAGGCTGGCGTTTCCCTGAGCCATTCCCAAAGCCGAGCAGGGGAGAACCTGTGCTGCTGTCCCTGCTCGGTGGGTTGCGTGGAGTATCCATCTGCCTGATGGCTTCCTGCCCTTCCCGCAGTATGCCTGCTATGCCATCGGGAAGGACGTGCAGGCCATGAAGGCGGTGGTGGGGGAAGAGGCCCTCTCGCCTGATGACCTGCTGTACCTGGAGTTCCTGCAGAAGTTCGAGAAGCAGTTCATCACACAGGGTGAGGCGAGCAGCCAGACACCAGCCCCGGAGCCAGGGGGGGTTTCAGTACTGGAACAGACCCCCAGCATCTCTCAGCTCCTTCACTTCCCTTGCCTGCATCTCTTCCCAGGTCCCTACGAGAACCGGAGCATCTTCGAGTCCCTGGACATCGGCTGGCAGCTGCTGCGCATTTTCCCCAAGCAGCTGCTGAAGCGCATCCCCGAGAACATCCTGGCTGAGTACTACCCACGCGAGGCCAACGTGCCGGGCCAGGGGGCAGCCAGCACGGCCCTCTAACACCCCTCGGCTCTGGGCTGAGACAGTCAGCTTTGGGGAGCAGCCTCACCTCCCCCAACCTCTATGGACCATCCAAAGGTCCCTCCAGTGGGCCTGGCCAGGGTTAGCTGCTAGGGGGGTGCAGAGGGCTGCAGGTCCATGGCACCAGCATCACAAAGTGGTGAGAAACCTCTTCTCCTTGCTCAATAAAACCAGCGTGGTCACCAAAACCCCTCTGTGCTCTTGTGCTTCCCACTGTGGCTGTTTCCTTCCCACCGCTGGGCATCCCTGGTCCGTTCCCATCCTCTTGCCTGCACCCTGTGGGAGCAGCACTCCCAGCCCCCAGGCAGGCTGCCTGGTGGAGGCAGAACTCCTCCTCTGGCAGGGCAGAGGTGCAGGAAGCTGCCCAGGCTCTCACTGAGCTGGCACCTCCTCAAACCATGGCATTTTTTATTTTAAGATGACCTGGGAGGTGTAAAGGCTGTGAGAAGAGGATGTTTGCTGCGGAGCTGCACGGGGAAGGAGCTGGTAGACTTGGCAGTGTTAGGCTTGCGTTTGGATTTGATGATCTTAAAGGTCTTTTCCAACCTAAACGATTCTATGATTCTGCGACCTGAGCTTCTCCCTGGGTCGAAGCAACTCACAGCCGAGACAGAGCGAGTTTTGGTTCCTGGTGGCTTTTGCAGCAGCACTTCTCCCCTGCACGGGCCTTGGCTGCAAAAGCCGTCCTGCTTGGTCGGGTCTGGCTTTGCATCCCTGCTGGGGGCGGATAGGGTGCTCAGCCCCGCCATGGGGGGGGGTGGTGGTGGTGGTGCAGCCACCGAGCCTGCGCCAAACAGCGCGGTTTCACTTCCCTGCAGTGAGTGGGAAGGACGAGGCGAGCACTGGGGCGGGGGACAGGCACCTGGCCAAGCTCAGGGTGCTGGGTGCCATCAGACCCACCGCCATGACCTGGGCTGGGGAAGGGGTCGGGCAGCTTGAAGGTAAGGTCCTTCGCGTGCGTTCGAGGACATGGTGGTCTTGGTGGGCTCCCACGCGGCCAGGCATCCCTGCATGCCTCAAGGCAGGATGGCGGGGGCGGTTCTGACTGTCTCCTGTGACCATCACTGTGGTCTCTGGGCGCCTCCGGCTGAACGAGATGGTTTGCGGGGGGTGAAACCAGTCCAGAATGGGGCCTGGAGAGGGATTTTCTCCACTCGTGGAGGGACGGATGGTTGCATTTAGATGGCCTGCCAGCTCCCAGGCACCAAGTGTGTCTGCCCGCCTCTCCGTCTGTCTGTCCGTCCCTCTGTCACTCTGGGCTGCAGGAGGTGCCCGTCCCGGCTACCAGCTGCCGTTTAGGGCTTTTGCTGGTGTTTGTTGCTCATACAGCTGTATTTTGCAAGAGCCAAGGCCACAGGGCAGCACCATTTGCACAGCCTGGACCCCGCAGCTGGTGGGGGGGTTCTGGCATGGGGGTCCTGGCGGAGGGTCCCGGGACCTTTTCTGGGCAGCAGCACACCCATCCTGTGGGTCTCGCAGGAAACCCCAGCCCTTGCAAGGTGTGTAAGGTCCCAGCAGCAGTGGCTGGATTACGAATGGGGGTGGATTTAGATTCCAGAGCGCATTCCCAGCTGGATTAGGTCTGTGAGGGGAAGGGTCGGAAGCAGGTGCTGGATTCCTGCCCCGCTGCCCCTCTGGGTCGTGATGCACCACAGCCCTTCTGGAAGCTGCCCCAGGGGGAGCTGGGTAAGCAGCTGCCCCCCTGAGCCCCTCACCATCCCTCCAAGGATGGAAGCATCCTGGAGCGCCTGGGGATGAACCAGTTACTGGGCAAGGGCGGGGGCTGACTGTCCCCAGGGACATGCTCCCTGCTACGTGCCTGTGTGCACTCAGTGGGGTCTTGCACGTGGGTCCCCCCCCAGACCAGTCACCCCAGTGTGGTGGTGGGGAAGTCTGGTGGTGCTGAGGAATGTCCAGCTCCCCGTGTCACTCTGGTGTCCTCCTACACCCACAGGCACCAGCCGAACCAAGCAAGAGCACAGCTCTGTGGTGGCACCTCTCGGGTGAGCTGCTGGCAAAGGCTTGCCAGGGCAGTGGGATGCTCTGGGGCAGCCTTTCCTTGCCCAGAATCGCTCACTGGGATTTTTCCCGGCTGTGTTTCTGCCTTCTCCGAGCAGCCCCTTTACTCCAATGCCCTCCACTCCTTTGGTGACACCTTTGAAGAGCTGGCTTCTATCAGATTGGATTTTTGCAGGCTGTTCCGCCTGATCCAGGCTGCCCTGCTGTATGGACTTTCCCATTTTCCTTAGCACATGCAACTCCAGCAGCCACAGAGGCATCGCCAGCGCCTCCCCACCCCCCCAGCCCATGGTGCAGGGGCTGCTCAGCTCCTGCCCCTCGCAGAGCAGTGCAAGGCTGGGAAAAGCAAAGGGGTAGAAACACCTCCCAGGTTTCCAGTTGCACTGATGACTTTCTGTTGTGCTTTCGGTTCCTCTGCAGCCATCCTGGAGTCAGAAAGCAGTGAGGAGGAGGAGGAGGAGGAAGAGGATGATGAGGAGGAAGAGTCAGCTATGGTGCAGGTATCACTTAAAGGCTCATTTTCTTTTATTTCCTCCTCCTGCCCACGTAACTCTGAGGTGAGGAAGGGGTGATCCCCTTGTGCCCTTCCCTCCAGCCGTGGCTGTGTGCTGATCACCGGGGTGTCATGGTCACAGCATCCCCAGCATGGCTGGCAGTGTCCAGGTGGCTCGGGGCTCACCAAGGCAATGCCACGCCAACGCAATGCCACGCCAATGCAATGCCACACCAACGCAATGCCACGCCAGTGTAATGCCACATGTGCATCTTTTCTCCAGCAGCACCCCCCTGTTGGCCAGGAGGTGGGCGAAGCGGAGGAGCGGCTGGCTGAGCTCGAGCAAGGTGAGCCTGGTCCTGTCCCAGTGTCACATCCCGGCACAGTCCCATATGGGGACTTGGAGGTGACTTCAGCCCCTCACTGGAGCCAGCGGTGATGGGGTCAGTGGGATGGTGGGCAGAGGGAGGGCAGGGTGCCAGCCGAGACCCCCACCGGGCACCAAGGGCTGGGTGGGTGCCTGAATCCGGCCTCCGCTGCTGCCAGCGTCGCAGGCGCTGCTGGCCGAGCTCTCGGCGCTGGAGACGGAGTTTGAGATCGAGAGGACATGTCGGCAGAGAGCCGAAGCCTATGCAGCCCAGGTAGGGTCGGGCAGCACTCCCCTGCCCCCATTCCTCCCCCAGCACCCCGATGCCCGCAGCCCCTTGCAAGGGTGCCAGAGCATCCCCCACTGGCGCACCTGGCTCCGTGGTGCAGTAGAAACCCTGCTGCTGGGGGGGGGTCTCCATCCCACCCCAGGTGAAGCAGGAAAACAAGCAACTGAAGCGGCTCAGCCTGGCCCCGATGGCCTCCCTGGCCCTGCCCGAGGAGGAGCCCCCCGAGGAGGATCCTGACCCTGCCCAGTGCTACAGGCAGCAGTTGGAGGGTGAGGCAGGCTGGGGGGTCCTGGACAAGCCCTAGCCAGAAACGGTGAAGTCAGAGGCAGAGCACTGGCCCCTGCCTGGCTGGCCTGTCCCATTGTCCCCTAAACCTGGCTCAGCCTGGCCCCGCGGCTGTAGGTTGTTCCTGGGCCTTGTTCTGGGTAAACAATGAGAAAGTGATAATGAAATCAAATGAAAAAAACTGAAATGAAAGTGCTGTTGCTCACACTTCCTCCTTTCCCATCCTGTTTTCCCATGCCAGCAATTTCAGCTGTGTTTGCAGATTTGCTTGTCAGTACCAGGAGGGGTCTGGGGGATGTACCCCTGGGAGGAGGGATACACCCCTGGGAGGAGGGATGGACCCGTTGGGAGGATGCACTGCTTAGGGAAATGCACCCCTTGGAAGGATGCATCCCTTGGGAGAGATGCACTGCTCAGGGAGATGCACTTCTAGGGGAGGATGCACCCCTTGGGGGGATGGCCCACTCCAGCAAAACCCCCGTGTTCAGGTAGTAGTGTGACTTTGCCCGTGGGCTGACCCTTGGGGGATGCTCGGGGACAGCTTTGGGCACGAGAAGGGTGCTGAGTACAGCCCCCGCTGTCCTGTGGGTTGCTACTCCACCCCATTGCTACATGTCTGTCCCTCTGGGTCACCTCCCAGAACAAGCTTCCAACAGGGTCACTGGTTACATGGCCAGGACAGGGTTGAGCTGGGAAGGGGGATGCTGTAGCCCCACCAGCCTGGTCCTCAGGGACCAGCTCTGGGAGGGCTGCACTCCCCTTTCCCACCCTTTGCCCCTGCTTTCTCACCTCATGCTCGTCTTTGTTGCCAGATCTGCAGGAGAAGATCTCCTGGCTGCTGGAGCAGCGGAAGGACCTCACCATCCAGGTCCAGGAGCTGCAGAAGCAGAACCAGGACCTGAAGGACCAGGTATCTCCTGGGACCCTCACTGGGATGCCCCAGCCAAGCAGGAAACCCCCCAGGGCAGGGTCTCCTTTCATCAGCCTCCCTGTTTCCCTCCTTCCATGGCTCCTGCTCATCCTTGTAGCTCCTTGTCAAGATCAGGACAGGTTTTTTTGAGAGATAAGACCCTCCTCTGCAGCCTCTCACCATTTCCCTGATGTCCTGGGGAGGTGGGCTGGGCACGGTGGGACCCCCCAGCTGAGCCCAGGGCTAAGCCGGGGCTTGCTTGTCCTGCTGCAGCTGGAGACGGGCCAGGAGGAGCGGCAGCGCCTGCGGGCAGCCCTGGGCACCAGCCAGCGGGCGCTGAAATCCTTCAAGAGAGGTGAGTTGGGTGGTGGGCCCCCATGGCCTTGTCCCCCCCACGTCTTACTGCGCCCTGACAAGCCAGCAAAGGAACAACTGGCAGCTCCCTAGTGCCACCAGTGCCACCCAGTTTGGTGAACTGGTGAAGCCAAAGGCAAAGGTGTAGCACTGGGAGCTGCAGCCAGATTGCAGGGACGTGAGCATCCCCATCCAGGGGAGGTGGCTATGCTGAGGCTCCTGCAGTGGCCTGCACCCCCCATGCTGGCACCACAC
Source organism: Limosa lapponica baueri (assembly GCA_002844005.1). Lineage (NCBI taxonomy): Eukaryota > Metazoa > Chordata > Aves > Charadriiformes > Scolopacidae > Limosa > Limosa lapponica. The sequence goes on from KZ505697.1 coordinate 464,147, forward strand.
ACCCCCCCACAAGCCCTGGCTTTCCCTGGCAGTGTCCCAGATTGTCACCCAGGATTACTGTGATGCGATGCAGCAGCTGGAGCTGGAGCAGGACCTGCGCCTGCATGCTGAATCCTTCGCCCATGAGGTGCAGCTGAGCCTTGGGTGCTGGGGGGGGGAGGGAGGGCACCCACGGAGGGTGGGAAAGTGGGGTGCAAACACCCCAATCCTTATCTCACTGCTGGCTTAGCCCTGAATCCCAGGAGGACGGGAATGCTCCTGGACACCTGTTGCGGTCCCTTGGGATGAGGTTGGATGGGGTTTGCTCCCAGCATCCCCTGAAAGGGTTTTTCTCTTTCTGGGGTGAGCCCAGGGGCTCAGTCCCTCCCTGACCCCCATCCCCATGGGCAGATGCTGATGCAAAAGAAGGAGGCGAACAGGCAGAGCACGATCCTGCTGCAGACCTCAGAGCCCAGCGCCCAGCTGCTGGCAGCCCTGCAGGAGGTGGGACGCCTGACCCGGGTGCTGGAGGAGTCCAGGCAGCAGCAGCAGCAGCAGGTGAGGAGCCGTCCCCGAGGGTGGGTGACATGGTGGGGGGAGCAGGACTAGGGCATGGCACAGCTCTGGGGCCTGTGGTGGATTCCCCTGGGTGCGGGAACTGGCTGCAATCAGGATCAGACCCCTCCATGCCCATCCCGTGCTTCGTGCCACAGCCTGGAGAGGTTGTTCTTCCATGGATTTCCACTAGCACATTTTGGGTGCCAGGGAGAGGACCCCACACTGGGCTAGCACCCCCCAGCCCACCGGGCTGCCACCACCCAGCCAACTGCCCTAAAATTAGTTTCAAGATCCTTGCAAGCGGCCAATTTGTGGTGTGGTGGGATGGCATTGGGGGGGGGGGGCAGGTCCTGGGCTGCACCCAGCTCCCCCTGCCCCCCTGCTCCCGCAGGTGAAGGAGCTGGAGGAGCAGCTGGGGAGGCGGCCGGAGCCGGAGGAACTGGATATGGCCCAAGCTGCCCTGGCCGCAGCTGAGGATGAGAAGCTGCAGCTGAGGAAGCGGCTGCAGGAGGCTGAAGGGCGGCTGGTGAAGCTGGAGGAGGAAGGTGGGTGGTTTCCCCCCTGCCTGACGCAGGCAGGACCCCGCAGTGGTGCCGGAGGGATGCCCACGGCACTGTCTGCCCATGGCTGGCATGGGCTCAGACTCCGAGCCCACACAGCTCCAACTGCACCCTGTTGCAGTGGGGTCACTGAGGGAGAAGCTGGCCCAGGGTCCATCACCGCAGAGTCAGCCCCCCGAGCCAGTTGCTCCTGCGCCACTGCCGCCGCCGCCGCCGCCGCCGCCACCACCACCGCTGCCACCACCCGCACCTACTGTCCCTGTGGAGTAAGTGATGTCACCAGACATCCTGGTCACCTTTCCTGCAGAAAGCAGATCTGGCAGCCCAGGGGCTTCCAGCTTGTCTATGTCATAGCAAATAAGCTGGGCTGGGGGCAAACCCTGCTCCCCCCCAACCCCACTGCTCTTGCCCGCCATGCCAGGCTGTCCCCGAGCCGTGCCTGGGCATTGTCCCTGGCAGGAGGTGCAGGATGTGGGGCAGAGTTGGCTGCAGGGATGAGACCCCAGCGGGATGTTGGGGAGGGTGAGGTGGGCCTGGCTCTGAGCTGGGGGGGTCCAGGCAGCTCCTTGCTGGAGGGGCAGTGGGCAGGGTGGGCATCGTGTCTGGCTTTTTGTGGGCGAGGGGGGTGAGTCGGATGGGGTCTCACCTCCCCTTTCCCTTCCAGCCCGCTCTTGGCAATCAGGCAGAGGAAGGGGCTGGCAAACCTGCAGCGCAGTAAGTCCCCCCATGCTCTCCCGCTGCACCCCGGGGTGGGGGGTCCTGGTACTGTGGGAGCTCCCCTGGCAGCACCATGGGAATGGGAGAGCCCCTGGGCATGGGCTTTCTCCGGGATGGATGCTTGCCAATGCCACACTGGTTCAGGCATCTCCCATCCATCCAAAAGTGTTGCTCCAAGCTCCCACTGGGGGAGGATGGGCACACTTCCAGCCCCCCGTTCCCCAGAGGAGGGTGCTTGGGTCCCAGCACCCCTGTCCTGCCCGGCATGGGTGGGAGATGAGCCCTGCCAGGGTCGTACCTGGCCCCGGGTCATGGCCAGGTTTGGCCTCATGGGAGGGACCCTGGGCATGGGGGGAGCTGCAGGAGGGTGGCAGCTCCCCACCCTAGCAAGGACTGAGCCCTGTCATGAGTGCGTCGGGTTTCTGCATGGTGCTCCCTGCGCAGGCAAGCCAGAAGCTGACGATGCTAAAGCTCGAGCTGTGCAGGAGATGATGGAGCGGATAAAGAACGGGGTGGTCCTGAGGCCCGCAAAGGAGCGGGTGCCCCTGGGCCAGGTAGGCAGGGACTGGGGCTCGGCTGCTGCCAGACACCCCCATCCTGTGGGGGAATGTCCTCAGGGTGCCCTGGGACTCGGGATGGGTTTGGGGAGTGTTGGCAGCCCCAGGGAGCTGCATCTCCTCCCTCTCCTCCTGCAGGGTCCAGCGGCAGCAGCCAGCAAGCGGAGAAGCGCAGCGATGGAGCTGCAGGTCATCCTGGTGAGCAGCCCTGTCCCAAGGAGGGGGGGGTCACGCCAGGCCATCACACAGGCACCTGGGGGCCATTGTTCCCAGCTGCAGCCATCATGCACGGGGCTATGTCCTGGCTGGCCTGGCTGGCCAGGAGCACAGCCCCAGGGGTCCCAGTGCCTGGACGTGATCCCTCAGCCTCTGGGCTCCGTGTGGTCTTTCCTAGGGTGCCACGAGGAGGGTGAGCAGGAGGACCAGCGGGCGGAAAAGCAGCCTGAAGGGCAGGGACAGGCAGCTGGAGGCCATCCTGCAGCGGCGGCGCCGGGCGGTGGATACCTCTGCACCCGCGCTGCCTGCCCCCACGCAGCAGGACCATGGGGATGCTGGGGCTGTGGGGAGGCTGGATACCGGTACAGGACAGGGCTTGGTGGGGAGGGGATGGGAGGGCTCCGGCTGGATGACCCCCTGTGGAGGGACAATGTCCCTAGGGACCAGCACAGACGTGACACCCGCATGTGTCCCCTCACTGCCCCATCGCAAGCCTGACTGATGCTCTGCAGTCCCATCCTGTCACCGTTGCAAGTGACAAGATGTGGGGCGATGATGTGGGTCCTCATGGACTCTGCTCTTGCTCTCACCCCTCTCCATGTCTCTTCTCTCTCTGTCTGTCTGTCTATCTCTTCCCAGGGAACAAGGACATCAGGACAGCTCCATCTGGGTGCTCCCAGGGGAGTGAGGATGGGATCCCATTCAGACCCCGGGCGGGCGGTGGCCTGCCCAGGACCCGGCCACTTTCCCGCCTGGCCGGAGGCAGGGGGGAGCCAGGGTAGAGGCAGCTGCCCACCGTGCTGCCCTTCGCCCAACATCACCGGAGCTGCACAGCCATGGCGGGGCGGGGAGGGGGCACGGTGGCAGGGACAACTGCTGCAAGCTTTCACCCTGGTTTTCCAGCAGCTTGCAGCCTCTTGTGCTTTAATTAAAGTGAGGTGGCACTGGGTCCATGTGTGCCATGTTGTCACTAGAAAGGCACGTCTGCTGGGTGAAGGGGTGGCAGTGGGACAGGGCTGTCGCCAGTGTGGATGGCAGTGGAACTGCTGCAAGAGACATTGTGGGACCAAAGCAGGGCACCCACTCTCCTGCCACCCTTGGGTACCCAGCAGCTGGGCAGGGATGCACATAACATGGCACTTACCTGCAGCAAGGAGGATATTTGTGTCTCCCCCCTCACCCTTGCAGTCTGAGGTCTTCACATTTAAGGAGGTAAATGGTGACCAGACCCCTAAACAAAGGGACTTAGACACGTGTCTGGGCAGAATAAGCTGCAGTGTCCCATGTCCCCACACCACAATCCCAGTCCCACTCTGCCCGAGATGCCCAGCTATGGCATGGGCAGCCACTCTGTGCCAGCAGTGCTGGCCGGGAGGTGAGAGACTCCTTTTGGTGCCAGCGGAGCCCCTTGGAAAGCTCTGAGCTCTGACCAGTGACGTGGGGGGCTGGGAACTATAGGTTTGCAGATGGGGACCTCCATGGTGACCCTCCTCTGCAGCTTTTGTCTCTTGTGTGGGACGCTGGGGAGCGAGACCTAAACCTCCTGCTTCTGGTGAAGGAAACTCCCCAGGCCCCTGAAGGTCTCAGGTTTTCCTTTGGAGGCTGGCTGAGCTGTTGCAGCCCCCCCCAACCCCGCAGGCAGCCCCTGCTGGGGGAGCCCCGTCTCTGCAGGAGACGTCCAGCGCCAGGGAGGGCTCACAGGGCTCTGGTGGGGCTACACACTGCACCTGCCTTGCCGAGGGGTTCAGGTTGGCCATTCCTGGGTTCCCGGGGGAGCATGGTCTGGTCGAATCCATGTCTCTGGTACCTGGATGTCAGGGAGCACCTGAAACCCAGCGCTCCTGGGCTTCACTTGGCAGCAGTTCAGGGGTGAACTGTCTCTCCAGACATGCAGCTTGAAGGCTGGGGTCCCCAGAGAGCCAGCAGACCCTTATTTAGTCGAAGGGATGATGCTCTTAAGCCTATGCTTGTTTTTAAGCACTGGCGTCCACAGGTTTTCCCCTCGAGCTCCTGGCTCTAAGGCTGTTGGCCTGCTCCCAGAGACTTGCTGCTCTGGAGGAGCTGTGGGGCTGTTCCCAGTCCAGGGAAAGGCATCTCTATTTAGGTAATGGGAGGAGGTGAAGATTACGGATCTGCTCCATGGGGTCCCAAGCGCCCCTGGTCCCAGGGCACCTATGGCTATGCCCTGCCCTGCCAGTATCCCCCTGTCCCCTCCCTTCTCCCTGCCGCAGCCCATTTCAAGGGCGTTTCGAGTGCTTTAAGGCAGTTCTTCACCTACAGCAGCAAAGTGAACAGCTTTGTACAGCCCAGCTTTGAACTTGCCCACCACAACTTCAGCAATACCCAGCAGGACCCCTGGCGATGCTGGAACATACTGGGAGGCAGGGGGTAAGCACTGCTGAGACGTGGGGGTTTAAGGGCTGGATTTGGTGGCAGCAGCGCTGCTTCCAAACTCTGCCATACCCATCCCTCAGCCCCGAGGAGCTTTCAAGCCACGGCTCTTCCTTCCAAATCCAAAGAACAACAAAAGTATTAATTTAATTGTGGTTCCTCCAGCTCCTCTGCCTTGTTGTGGGCAGGAGATGCCAAGCAGGGGAAAGCAAGTGAGAGCATCCTCCTCCCTTGCACCAGATGCTTAATTACCCAGGGCGATTCCCTTCATCATCTTGGGGCTGGTTTTATTGCAGATAAATTGTACGGTTCAGGTCCTGAACTGGTGGCAGGGGGGAGGGGCTGGGTCTGTGCTAAAACCTGGGAGAAAACAGAGCTCCCGGCAGTGGCTCAGCCATCAGCTTTTCCCCGGAGTGTGGTTTTGGGGGCGGTCACATGCCAGGGGAGGCTGGTGGGCCCTCAAACATCCCTCCCCTGGGCACAAGGGCCACCCCTTCCTTCGGACCATGCCGCAGGGACACAGCGGGTGTCAGGGCAGGTTTGCACTGCTGTGAGGGCTCAGGCCCCTATAGAAGCAGGCACATACTTCTGGCGTCCCCTATAGGCGGCTAAACCAGGGCTGCTCAGCCCCGGACAGGCAGGGTGCGGGCAAGACCCTTTCTTTCTTTTCTAGCTTATCCAGTTGTGTATCGGGGCAGCCAGGGCTGTGGCTGCTCCTGAGCATCCCCCTTCCACGCTGCATCTCCTTCCAGGAGTTAATTATTCTCCCCGTTAAAAATGCACGCCTTGGTTGCAGTCTGGATTTACGTACCTTCCACTTCCAGCCAACGATCTCATGATGCCTTTTTGCAATAATTAAAGAGCTGTCTGGGATCAGAGCGAACGGCCCAAAGGGGTAAGGACGTGCCAGGAAACCTCCTCCACTGGCCACAGTGGCAGCGGAGAAAGGGCGAGCTGTTTTCGATGTACCCAAGGAGGGGACAGGTCCCTTCCTGGGGGATCTGCGGTGGCTTTGGCCCCCTCTGTTCCCTGGGGACAGCCAGGACAGGTTGCTGTCTTAACAGCACTCCATCTCGGCTTTTTTTAATACACTTTCTTTCTCCTTCTCCAAGGCGTAGACAACTTGAACTAAAATATTTAAAGCAAGGAGCTTATCTTTCTAATTACCAAGCGTTTCTTGTCCTGGCCTTTCGATTCTCCAGACACCTGAGGGCTGCCATGTGGAAAGCAGACACGGAAAGGCTGCTCGTGAGACGTACAAGCTCACCAGACTAAAGGATGAATGTCAGCTTGTTGAACAGATCCTCTTACTGGAAAAGAAGGCAAGAGCCGCAGGGACCACAGTGCTGGGACCATCTCATCTCAACCAGTTCAGAAAGCCCAGGGAGGATGGAGCCAGGCTTGTCCCCTCGGCTCCTCCTTCCCTGGCCAAAGCTGAATTTCTCCAAATCCAGCTTTTCGGGTGATTCCCATCACCAGGGACCCAGCACCACCTGGCTCTCACGCTCAGATCCCTGCTGAATTCGGCCTCTCCCACGCAGCCCCTCGGCGCCGTCGGGGGAAATGCCGCGGCCCGGGCACGGTTACTCATCGGCCGCCTGCCCTTTCCCACCGCCGCGCTGCCTGCGCTCTGCCCGCTCCGTATCGAGTGAATTCCTCTCCCCTGATTACACCCTCCAAACACCCATGAAAATCAATGCCGGCTCTGCTCCCGCGGGACGGGAAAGCCATGCCCCCGCCGGCTGCACCGTCCCCAAGCTGCCGGAGCCACCGCAGCCAGGGGAGAGCTGCCGAGCAGAGACGCTTCAGAGGCCAGCTGCATATTAATATACATGACTCTTAAATACTTAATCAAAGTGGTAATTCACACTTCTTTTTAAGCTGGAGCTTCTTACACCCTGTGCGGGTGAACTCCGGAGCATCCTTGCCTTGTCCCTGTGAATAACAACAGATTTTACGTCTTATTCACCAGATTTCATGGAGTCCCCATGTTCCAGGACAGGGAATAGGGTGTTTTGACTGAAACAGGGCTCCTGCGAGAGGGTGCATTTTCAGGAGCCAGCCCCAAACCTCTCTGCATACGGCAGGAGACGAGAGCCCAGCCAGGGAGCTAAGCGTGGTCCTCGCAGCCCCCACAGCGTTACCTTCTCCCCACACAGCAGGAGCCCTCGGGGGGGGCTTTTTCTGATGCTCGCCTTTTAAATATTTATAGGGTTTCACTCGCTATCATCCAGTTACGTGACTTATCTGAGTCTGGTTCAGCTCAAAGAAATGTGTGTCATTAACATCTTAAACACCCAATGATCACAAGCAGTAGTCAGGAAAAATGGACTTGTCATCTGGAAAAACACAAAGTAATCTACCCTTGCTTTCTGGCTAAGTGAATGGGAAAATGAGGATTAAAATGATGTGGTAGAAGGGACATTAAAGCTACTGATCTCCCCCATTTACATCTTGTGCCCTCGTCCAGTGGCAGAAAAGTCTTGGGGCTCTGCTTTTACTGCAGTACCCTGCAGAAGAAAGGGTTCAGACCCTGGGGCCAGCCCTCCATCGTGCCCCGCTCTCCCTGTCGTGGCAGTGACAGCTCTCAAGGAGTTTGCCATCCCTCCTGCATCACATTCAGAGACAAAACTAAATTTAAACCCGACCAAAGGCTGGCGAAAGGCACGACGCTTGCCCTGCCATCCTTGGCCGTGCCCCACACGTCACATAGCCCCAGCCCAGGGGGCTTTGCCTCGCTTGCCACCCCCAGCCAGCAGATCTTGCCTGCCCTGGCCCATCTGGCTGCGCCTGAGGCGATGGAAACTGTTAAACACAGTTTGGAGCAGAGCTGTGAACACACATCCAGGAGCTTCCCAGCAGCCTGCTGCACTGTCCCCTCCCCCCCCCCGGTGCCACCCCCAGCGTCCACCTCCCTCCTCCATGGCAGGAACCTAATTTTCAGTCTAAATTTGGTCAAGCTTAAACCCGTCCGTCAGGGACATCAGGAGCAAAAGCATCCGGCTTGTCCTTCTCCTCACCCAGAAGTTGGGGCAAGGGACAGAGTGTGGGACCGGTGTCCCCCACCCTGTGGCCTTGAAGCAAAATTACAGCGCCTGAGCTGTGAAGCAGCTTTTCCAGGAGCTTCCCAGTGCCACGGGCAAGGCTGATGGTTTACTCCCTGCTCCTAATCACTCTGCTTTGCTTTCAGTGCTTTTACCTTCATTTCTCTGATTCCCCGACAACAGAGATCTTGGTACTGAAAATACACACCTCCAGCTAACCCCTCCCGGTGCCTCGCAACTCCCAAGGCCTTTGTGATATGCCTTCTGCAGCCCTCAGGTTCCCTCGATAGCTCTCTCCACTATTTCTCCAAAAACATAATCAGCATGCACAGAGGGCGATCTCCTCACGCGACAACGACTCAACACAGGCGCAGAATGCTGGTGAGCCGGAGGGACAACACTGCATCCAGCCTCTCTAATAAGGTGGACTTCACCTATAGCCTTTATTAGGCGAGCAGCTCTCAAACAGGAACCATGCTTCTATTAAATCAGCATCAAAACGTGCCAGTGTTAGTGGGAACTGAAGAAACCCAGGGGCAAGGAGGGGTGCGGTGGGACCACGTGCCTCACCTTTGCCTTCAGCCAGAACTGGCCAGAAGAGAAAAACGAGCCATTTTCCTGAGAAATTCCTCAAAAAGCCTTCCCAATCCGTGAAACTGTGCTGCCACAGCCAGGCGTTCCTGTGCTACAGCCATGGACAGCCCGGGCTCCTGGCTAGCATGGGGACATCTAGTTCTGGCACAAGCTGAAGGTAACCAACAACAAAGCAAAAAAGGGAGGGAGGGAAATCCTTATGATTACAAGGAACAAGAACAAAGCATTCATCTCTTTCTCAGTATGATTTTTTTCTTTTAGGAAAGGAGGGAGAGCTGGTGAGTTCAGCAGCACTGGGAACGCTAAGGAGACACCCAAGGGAAGCCGAGGTGACTCGCTCAGCATCTTGCTGCCCTCACGCCTACACACGTGGAGAATCACTCTCCATCAATCGGCTTCCTGGGGCCTCACTCAGCTGGCCAGCACTGCCACAGCATCCCAGCCACTCAGCGAGGCTTCCAGCAAAACAGAAGAAGAGAAAAGTGGGTATTTCCAACATTAAAATCAAACAAAAAGAGACATTGAGTCCTTCCAGGTCACCTCCCAGGAGCTGCAGAGCGCAGAGAGAGGCGCCCACCCTTGCACTCCCTTCCCGACGTGTGCTCCGCAGGGGACACCAGCATCCTCCAATGCTGGCAGGCTCCCAGCAGGAATATGTGGGAGTTCAACAGTTTGGTTACTTTATTCTCTCTTTTCTTTTTTAATTAATGGCTCCGTGTAAACCTCAGTTAAATGTCAAGCACGTTCTGCTGCCACACCGAGGGAACGGTTCCCCCACAGCCAAACTACACCACGTACAAACTCCTGGCTTCAAACCCCAGCAAATGACAACACCTCCCAGGTCCCCGAGCAGAGTGGGCAGTGCCAGGAGGCCAGACCCTCCTTGCGCTTGGCTGGAACCAAACATCCTTCTTGCACACAGTCCCGGGGGATCAGCAGAGCTGTATAAAAAGGCGTGAGCCCTCCCCGCGTGTCTGTCCAGTGCTGCTGGCACCTCTGGCCATCGTCCAGTTCATACGTTGCTAACAAAATCCCTTTGAGAGACATCGAGGAGGGTTCAAGCGAGGCCTGGGGACAGTGCTGCCTCACAGCCCTCTGCACAGTTTGGGTCTGCCCTGCTCCTTCACCGCAGCCGATGCCGGCTGCATCCGGGGCTCAGTAAATCTTCTGTCGGCTGGGCAGGATGGCCTCCTTGATGAAAGAGAAGATGAGGAGGATACCAGAGCGCTTGCCCCTCTTCCCCTTGGTGAAGTAGTTGGAGACCACGTCGTCTGTGGAGAGAAGGGAAGAACAATCAAACACAAACCTGCTGACAGCCACGGGAACCTTGGGAGAGGATGTCTGACTTCAGGGTAACACTTGAGCTGTCCTGCCTTTAAAGTACAAAACTTTCTGGGTTGTTCGGATCTGGACATTCCTGGAAGCCACTGCCAGAAGCCCAAATCCTGAGCTCCCTTTTTTGGAGCTGTAGGGAGAGTCCAGGGAAAGCAACAATGTCCCAGGACTGGAGAGATGCAGGATGTAAAGTTGGAACGGCCCTCCGCTCTGCCCACCCTCACCCTGCAGAAGCCCTACCTTTCCTGCCTCGGCTTTTGGAAGGATTTACGCGACCAGCTGCCCCCACTCCCTCCTCAGTGCAGCAAGAACGGGGTGTGTTGAGTACAGCCCCTGTCAAACACCAGCGGACGTCTGCCCGGGCCTTGGGAGTGCTCACCTCCTGGCTGCACCGTGGAAGGCAGGACGTTCTCTCCGGCCGACAAGGAGACAAAAAAAGCAAAAGGAATTAACCACAGGCAGAATGTGAAGTAGGCGAGAACCTGCAGGCAGAGCAAGAGAGGTAGTGAGAGCAGAGCCGCAATGCACTCAGTGACCTTTCACATGCTGACTTCTGTCCGGGCTGACACCCCTGAGCGCTGCCTCAGCCCCAGCTGTACCTCCCTATGATACACCCCAAGTTTCTGCCTGAACCCCTCAAGACTCTGAAAGGGGAGAACTGCAATTCAACCTCTCCCCAGTCTCTTGGGTGCTGAGATAGTGGCGCCCTGTGAAGCTGATAAGGTGTTAAAATTCACCCAGCAACTTCCAGGGAAGGACAGGGTGCACAGGAAAAGTCCTTGCTCCTGTCCTAAGTGCCTGAAAACCTTTACTGCTCCCAGAAAATAGAATTTTAAACAGCACAAATACACAAACAGGAAACTGGCTGTGCCATTATGACTAAATAAATCCTCTTCACACCTTCCAGGGACTAAAAGGAAGAGTCAAGACCTGGGCTTCCTCCTCCTGTCCTGAGGAGGGACGCACAAGGATTCGGTGCTTGGGGGAACAGCCACCGCTGTGGTTTGGGGAGAGCTGAGCCAAGAGGTGCCGAGCTGCCACACCAGCCTCCTTGGGCAGGCAAATGCTAGAGAAGTGTTAAACTTCACAAAAAGGTTGTGCTTTTTTTTTTATTTTGGGGGAGTGTTTTGGTTTGTTTTTAAAATTTTTGACAGCTACTATCAGGCCCTCTCGAATTCAGACCTTCCTCTTGGCGGGTGTGAGGGTAGCGAGACAGAAGAATCAGCACGTCAAAGACAGAAAAATAATGAGGAGCAATTATGCCAAAAGGGAAGTGATTGTGGTTAGCTTTTAAAAAAATATAAAATAGTATTATTTTGTATTTTTCCTAGTTTTTAGCATATCAGAAAAAAATTTTCTGCACTTAACATTTATATTTGTTCTGCTCTCCAGTTGGCTGAGAAAGCCCCAGATTTGCACCCAAGAAAAGAAACTGCAGCTTCCCTGGTAGTTCTGAGGGAACGAGCACAGGAACCCCCAGGGAAGGGCTGCAAAAAATACCCTCAGTGTGTCCTACTGCTGACTGAAAAAAAAAGTGGCATTTTTCCCTCCCTCCTCCCACCAGCAGCTCCACACTGGCTGGAAGAACATGGACCAACTCCTTCCCAAAGGTCTCTCACCTCAGAGAACAGGTAATACTCCTCAGCGAAGTACTGGAACGCTAAGTAGTGATTGAATATAACCAGCACTGCCAAAGAAAAACACAGCAAAGTCAGTCTCCGGTCTGGAAGCAATACCGTTGGCTTATTTCAAGGCCCCTGAAGGAGGACATCCGCTTCCGCTGCTGCAGACAAGGAGCAGCTCCTCCCTGCCACACGTCCCCTTCCCTGCAGCCCCTCTACACCTGGAATCCTGCTGTGGCTAAAATATGCTCATGCATCTAGTAAGAAATGGTGTGACCAACCAAAGTCTCCCCATCCCAGCTCCGTTTTGTTACTCTGTACAGCTCCGGATAAGTCCCTTGTCCCTCTGGTGCTTTATTCTCCATGTTCCCAAGGGCACCTGGGAGAGCCCAGCCTGACACTTGCTAATGCTGCGCAGCACTGAGAGAAGCAGTGAAAAATCCCATGCCCCTGACAGCTGCTGCGGAGAGAAACTCTTCTGCCATCTGTAAACAAAGTCAAGCTGAAATGCATCCAGGACAGTAGGGTGAACACTGTCCTCAGCAGTGAAAAACACCACTTAGCTCCTAAGGAGAAGGAATCAGAGCTTCTTTTGCCTTCTAGCCGAGATACCAAGACAATAACCCCAGCCTGGGAGCACTGGGTCAGTACAGCCCCAGCAAGAGACAATCCCAACACAAAACGCCGTGTCCTGTGCTGCTTCATCATGCACACCAGCCTAAGGACGTAACTGAAGATCCAGACGAGAGGCTGCATCTGCCAGAAAATGCAGCTCCTGATCTACACACCACAGGAGAGCTACACTCATTTTCAAGGAGCGAATAAAATCCTGCCTACGTGAATACTTTGAGGAGCAAAAGTACTTTAGTCGTACACATGTATATTTCACGGTGCTGTCTAAGGACTCCAGAAAGTCACGCTATAAAAAATTTTGCCTATTTGCTACTTAAGGTGTCACTACAAATCACTCATAGCAGAGATTTGAAGTCAGATCTCTGCACAGGACACCAAAAATGCAAGAGACTCCGCAACTCACGGTGGGAGGAAACCATTAGACCTACTTGGAGCAGCCAAAACCCAGTTTAATTGGCAGAGCTACTGGCCCACCACCCCAGACCCAGCAGCAGACCTACTCCCAGGCTCAGCCTACGACATAGCTCTGGCCGTTCATCAGCCAAGCGCAGCAGACAACCAACCAAGCTGCTTTTGGCCAAAATGTTGGTGCTGCTAATTTAAGCCTTTGACCAACCTCACAACACAACGCTGTGCCTGTGCCAGCCGCTCAGAAGAGAGGAGAGACCCTTGTGCCCATCTCGCACCAGGGCTTGCCCTGGCAGGGCCAGGCAGCCTGCAGCCCAGGTGAGGATGGAGCCACGGCAGCCACAGCCACAGGCTCAGCAAATACCTCAAGAAAGGTGTAAACATGAAAAATAAAAATCCTTGATTTAAGCTTGGCAATGCACTTTTCTAACAGGACTTTCTCCAGTAACCCTGATGAGTTTCCACATTAATTGTGGACGTTTGTCTCAAAGCTTTTACTTCTCTAAACATCAGCTCCTTATGACAACACACACACACAGCCCAGCCTGACATCAGACTGCAATTACACACACCAGGTTTTTAAAGTCGCTTCAAATCCTTCCTGCTCTTTACCGAGACCCAGCGAATGCCCCAAACAGGAGGTCTGCGGGGAGGAGGCCAAGCTTTGGGCCAGCCAGGATCTCATTTTCCCAGTGCTGCTGCCTGAGTTTGGAGCGGAACTGGTCGTAGGGTGAAACAGATGGTGCCTGGGAAAACCCACTGTCCCCGGCTCTGTGCTGGGGAACACAACTACAGGCACTTCCCAACCACCAGGCCCAGCCCACAATTATCACAGCCACATCATAAAGCATGATTAAGAAGTACCACACAAAGCTCAAAGTCCTTCTGAAAGCCACGGGGGCTGCAACAGCAAAACCTAAACCTTTGCTGCCACCCAGAGCCCACTCAGTGATGGGAGTGACAAGGATTCCTCCATCCAAGAGCCCACTCCGACCCAGCACTCCCTCACACGGGAAGGCAATGGCCCCACTCACCGCAGGACAGTATGAAATTGGAGGACGTCAGGACAATGAAGGGGAAGGTCTGCAGCAAACCGAAGTAGACCAGGTTGGTGAAGAGCCCCACGCCCACCATGAAACCAGGAAAGTGTTCGAAGAGGTAGAGGCAGACCAGCACGCCTGAGGAGAACTGGAAGAGAGAACAGGGGTTGCCTAGGGTAAACACAGGGGTGCAGACAGCAGGACCGTGGGCAGCTTCACAGGCAGAAATCCTGCCATGTTCAAGGTGACTTTTAGTGCACTCTGACGGCACCACATCTCTCCACCCACCTCCCACTCAGCACCAGCCCCTTGGGAAAGGTCTAAGCAGGAAGGGCACCTTGCTGCTGCGGCACCTGGTAGGACATGCAATGGCTGGGCCTCAGTTTCCCGAGCCAGCGAGAAGAGAAGCTGCCCAGGAGAAATTAGGCAGGATCAACATCTCCCCGGTTAAGTGAGATGCCAATCAAAGGAGACTCTGCGAACCTCCCTCCTCAGGAGACAGAGCTGCCTTGGGGCCAGGGGAAGCAGCAGTTTCCCAAGCGCTTGACCCCTCCATCCAGAGCCAATGTCCATGCCACAGCTACTCTGCCAGCCCCACTGCTGCCCTAGGGGCAATTCTGGCAAGGAGCCACCCGTTTTTACACGCACAGAGACTTACCCAGATCATGTATTTGATTATCCTCCTGGTGACAACTGTGTACTCCTCGATCAGCTCCGCCAGGTAGTACAGCCCTGCAGCTGTGGGAGAAATGCCTGGCTCAGCCCCACAGACTGGGAGGGACTGGGGCAAACACCAGTGCATTCAGCCATGGGGGTCCACACTCAGTCTGGGAGAGACTGCAGGACAGAGGGCCCCCGAGCAAATCTCCGTGGAACCCAGGGGACCTCGGAGGCACCCAGGGGACCCCCAAACTCTGGGGATTCCACAGGACCTCAGGGGCACTCAGGAAACTCATGGGCACCCACCGGTCTCATCCCCCGCCCCAATCTCTGGGGCATCCGCAAGACGTCAAGGGGACTCAGAAGCCTCTGGGGCATCCAGGGGACCCCCAACCTCTGGAGCACCCACAGGGCCTCGGGACACCCCGGCCCACGGGAGGTGCTGGACCGGCGGCCCCGAACCCGGTCCCAGCGGGAGCCCAGACTGTCCCCTCCCCGGGGCCACCCCCCTACCGACAAACGCACGATCTGTCGCGACGGCCCCCGGGAGGAGCCTGCGGTCGCGTCCGGGCCCCCGCGCGGCAGCAACCCCTGAGGGGCCCGGCCCCTCGGCAGACCCCCACCCCCAGCGGCGGGCTCACCGATCGCCAGGGTGACGAAGGCCACCTGGATGAGCAGGGACAGCCAGCTCAGCACGTAGATGAACCACATGGCGGGGACGGGCCGGGCCGGACCGGGCCCCGCCGCTCCCGGTTCCTGCTCCCGCTGTGGCGGCGGCGCGCGCTGCTGACCACGCGGCGCCGGAACAAGCGAGAGCCGCCCGGCCCGGCCCGGCCGCCGCCGCCCGCCGCTACAGCGACCCCTGCAGGCCTGGAGGGCGCTCACGCCGCGCCGCGCCCCGCCCCGGGGAGGGTTGGGAAGGTGGAGGGGGGGAGGGGGAGAGCGAAGCGCGGGGGGGACCCCGAAACGCACAGGGGCCCCCAAAGTTGTACATGGACCCCAAACCGCCGAGGGACCTCGAAACGCCAGGGGACGCCCCCAAACCATATGGGGCGTCCCTAAACTCATCGGCACCCCCCAAACCGTACAGGGACCTCGAATTTCAGGGACACCACCCCCTGTACTGTAAAGGCACCCCGAACCACACAGGGACACCCCCTCAACTGCACAGGGATGCCCCAAAACTGCACAGGGACCCCCAAAATAGTGTACAGGGATGCCCCAAAACCACACGGGGATCCCCAACCGCACAGGGACACCCTAAACTGCACAGGGACCCCCTCGAACCATAATGGGGATTCCAAACCATATGGGGACACCCCGAAACTGTACAGCGACCCCCAAACCACACAAAGACCCCCTCAAACTGCATAGGGACCCCAGACTGCATGGGGATGCCCCAAACTGTATAGAAACATCCCCCCACCCCCAACCCGTGTAGGACTCCCCGAAATCATATAGAGACCCTCCTGCACCCGTATAGAAATCCCCCTCCATGTGTATAGGGACCCCTCCTGCAGCTGTATAGGGACCCGCTGCACCTAAATAGGGACCCCCAACCAGCCATACAGGTTCTCCCCCTCTCTCCCCCTCATAAGAACCCCTCTGCACCCGTGCAGGAACCCCTGATGCTGTATAGGGACCCCTGCACCCACTCCGGGATTCCTCTGCACCTACATAGGGCAACTTACATAGGGACCCCAGCACCCATATAGAGACTCCCTTCATCTGCATAGGAACCCTTGCACCCATATAGGGACACCAGCACCCATATAGGAGCCTCTGAATCCATATAGAGACTCTCTGCACCCATATAGGGACTCTCTCCATCCATATAGGGACTCCTACACCTACCTAGGGACCGTGGGCTGGGGCCCCAGCACCTATGTAGGGCCCCTTCCACATATACAGAGACCCTCTGCATCCATATTGGGATCCTTGCACCCACATGGGGATCCCCACATCCATATGGGCACCCTGTGCCCTATACTGGGACCCTGAGTTGGGACCTTCTGCACCCACATGGGGACCTGGCAGAGACCCCCCACCCCGGCAACCTCACACCGGGCTGAATCCTGACCCACTGTGTGTTTGGGACTGACCCCTCCCCACCCCAAAGCTTGGGGACCCCCCGGGGAGGAGACTCTCAGCCTCTTCCTTCCCCTGCAGCTGGAGTGGGGCTGCAGCGGGTTGCACTGGGTGGGTACTGGGCTGGCACTGACCTCTTCTGGGCTGGTGCTGGACTGCACCGGGCTGTACTGGGATGCACTGGGCTGCATTGGGATGCACTGGGCTGCTTTGGGATACACTGGGGTGTACTGGGCCAGCACTGGGCTGTACATCCAGGCCAAGGCTCTTGCTGGAGGCATCCCCTCCTTCCCCTGCTCCTGGTGGGGTGCCTGGAACCAACCACCCAGCCCTGCCAGACCCCCACCCAGCAGCCCCTTACCCCAGCTGGATCCCTGGGGGAACAACCACTGTAAGGAGGTTTCGGGGTGCCAACATGGAAGCCCTCACTGCTGGGTGCTGGGGTCGTTGCTGCAGGGGTCTTGGGTGCTCGCTGCAGTGGGCTGGGGTCCTTGTTGGGGGACAGGGACGACAATGTTCCCAAGAGCTCTAGGGGAGACAGGAAAAGCTCACAGGCAGGACCTGTCATGCATGCACCTATTTCTGTGCAGGCACCCACGCAGATGCACCCGTGTGTGCAACCCCTACCCCTGCACAGCTCTGGGGGCAGAGTGAGGGCAGAGCTGGTTTCCCCCACTTGGAGCCGCTGGTCCCCCACCTCACCAGGGCTGGCCAGGGAACAGGAAGGGGGCTCTTTGTCCCCTTCCTTTTCCCTCTTCTTTGAAGAAGAGCTCTTTGCACCCGCACCTTGCCACACTGCATTTGGCATGGGCCAGTTCACACTCACCTCCCTGGATCTGCAGCTTTGGGGCACTCTTAGCACGCTCCTGACATCCTCCTGTGACCCCTGCCTGCCCCTTGCACCCCCCTGCACCCTCCTGTATCCCACCTGCATCCCTCCTGTACCCCCATGCATCCCTCCTATATCCCTCATGCATCCCACCTATATCCCTCCTGCATCCCACCTATATCCCTCCTGCATCCTTCCTATATCCCTCCCGCATCCCTCTGCATCTTTCCTGTATCCCTCTGCATCCCTCTGCATCCCTCTGTATCACACCTGCATCCCTCCTGCATCCTTCCTGTATCCCTCCTGCATCCTTCCTATGTTCCTCCTGAATCCCTCTGCAACCTCCTGTATCACACCTGCACCTCCCTGCATCCCTCCTGTATCACACCTACACCCCTCTGCAACCCCCTGCATCCCTCCTGTGTCTCTCCTGCATCCCCCCCACTGCAGCCCCCATCTCCCTCCTGCCTCCGCAGGTGCTGCCCTTCTTCACCCCCCGAACTCCCATCTCCCCTCTTCCCCGTAGCTGTCTCGGTGCCCGGAGCACCCTCTGGACAGCGGGGTGCAGCTCAGCCCTCCCCTCCCCCCCAGCTCGGAGATCCCCGGGGAGAGGGAGCGAGGGGCCAGACGGAGCAGGGGGCAGGGGAGGCAAAGGGGGCGATGGAGGAAAAGGCTCCTGCCTTAGCCTGCAGCACGCTGTTGTTGTGGGGTTGTGCCGGCAGCGAGCTGTGTACCCAGCCTGTTACTGCAGGGTTGTGAGACCCACAGTGCTGTTACAGGGCTGTGAGAGAAGTGGGTTGTACCCCCCCGAAGCTGTCATTGTAGGGCCGCACGGGCGCCGGGCTGCATACCCGACCTGTTGTTGTGGGGTTGTACTGCGCTGTGTGCTTGACCTGTTGTCGTCGGGTTGCACGGGCCCCGGGCTGTATACCCCGAGCGGTCACTGTAGGGCTCTGGCAGGATCCGGCCTCAGTTCAAGCTGTTCCCCTGGAGCTCCCACGACGGCTTCACTGCTGCTGCCTCTGCATCCCTGCCAGCAGCTCTGGCTGCATCTCGGGGTGCCTGACCGTCCCCGTCCCCCACCGAGCTGGGGGTGCCCCGCGGGGTGACAGGGAGCGAAGCAGCCCACCGAGCTTTGCTGGGTTTGCCCCAAAAGTGCTCGGAGCACAGCAGCGTTCTCCCGTCCGCCACCAGCTCCAAGCCCCGGGAGCCCGGGGGGTGGTTTTGTGGGTGGGTGTGAAGCTGCAGCACCCATGGGACCCCCCACCCTCAGCTGCTTCTATGCCTCGACCCCCAAACCTCTCTGAGGCTCCAGGGAGTGTGTGTGGTGTGTGTGCGTGGTGTGTGAGTGCACGGAGGTGCTTGGGGGGGTGTGTGTGCGCGCCTGGTGGCTGTATCTATGGGGGCATGTGTGCATGGGGGGTATTTACATGGAGGATGTGTGCAGGAGGGGGTGTGTGCATTAAGGAGGAGTATGCATGGGGGTGTGCATGGGGTGTATGTTTGTAGGATGTATGTGCATAGGTGTGTGTGTGCATGGGGTGCATGGGGGGTGTGCATGGTGGGTACATGCATGGAGAATGTGTGCGTGTCTCTGTATGTGCATGGGGAGGGCTGTGTGCAGGAGTGTAAGTGCACGGGGGGGTGTGCACAGTGGGTACACGCATGGGTGTTTGTGCATGGGGTGTACCTCTATGTGGGGGTGTGGGCATGGGGTGTGTATGCGTGCGGAGCTGTGTCTGGGGGTGTGTGCATGGGGTGTACGTGCATGGGGGGTGCGTGCACGAGGTTGTCTGTGCCTGGGGTGTCTGCATGCAGGGCTGTGGCTGGGGAGCGTGTGGATATACATTAATGGGGGGGTGTGGGGGACGTGGGCACGGGTGTATGAGCATGGTATGTGTATATGCATGGGTGTACATGCATGCGGGGGTGTGTGCATGGCACGTATGCGCATGGGGGGGCACGTGTGCATGGGGTCTACATGCACGGAGGGTGTGCCTGGGCTGTGTGTGTGCCTGGGGAGGGGGGTGTGTGCGGGGGGGGGCGGGCAGACCGACGGTCCCCACGTCAGGTGTCTGACACACCAGTCCTCCTGAGGCGGAGGCAGCCCAGTGCTAATGCACCCTGGCACGTCTGGCGGCTGCCGGTCCCGGTGCTGACCCCGGGGGCTCGGTGACCGAGCACTGACCCCCACGCTGGGGCTCCAGTCAGGCCCCCCCCACCCCTGGCCCCGGGGCTGCCCGGGATGGGGGAAAGAGGCTGTAGGACCGGTGCCCAGCCTCTGTGGGCACAGGCGTGTGGGTGCAGGTGTGGGTGGGTGCTGCCGTGTCCCCTGGGAAGCCCCTTCTGCTCCTCTTCTCCCATCCCTGCCCCGCTGGGTGCGGAGCATCCCTGTGCTCCCGACGAGCCAAGCCTCTTGCCTGACTCCTGCCCGCGGTGCTCCTGCCTGATGCTGCCTGCCACGCTCCTGCCCGCCGTGATCCTGCCCACCGTGGTCCTGCCCGCCGTGATCCTGCCTGCCGTGATGCTGCCCGCCGTGCCCGCGTGGCAGCGGCAGAGTCGGAGGGCTCAGCTGCCCCAGGAGGCTGGGCTGTGGCAGGGTGTAACTGCAAACCCGGAGGGTTCAGGGGTACGAGGCACCTGCTCCCCCTACAGAGCGGGGAGCCCCCCAAAGCAGCCGAAACGCCGAGCGCTTTCTGTTGCAAAATACGTGTTTTTTTTCTCCAAATGGTGCCCGGCGTCTGGGATTTGCTGGAAAAGGCAGGTTTTCACGCCGGTTCTGGAAGCATCTGATAAAAAATGGCTGCTGAAAACTGCTGGGAAGCTCTTTGGAGAGATGACGACCCAGATTTAGGGGGACTTGTGCTGGGAGTGGTGGTCAGCAGAGCAGGCAGTGCCCAGTCTTCGTTGGCCGTTGCTCTCCCCCTGCGTCCCCCTGCCCCGAGGTTTCCCGTTTCTCCCGCAAACCCCGATTTTCTCCCTCTTTGGGGAGCCGCTGTTGCCGCGGGGGCTGTTCATGTGCTCGGCCGGCGGCTGCCTGTTCCCGGGGGGAAGCTCCGGCTGCAGCGAGAGCCCTGAGCTCGGGGCTGGAAGCAGCAGTGAGCGCTGGAGGCGGGAGGGGGGATGTGTGTGTGGGGGGGGGGGGGGGCAGTTTTGCCCTTTGCCTCTCGATGTGCAACTGCCGTGAGCATCAGCACCCCTTCCCTCCGCCTGGATGGCAGGCACCCCAAGAAACCCAGGCACCCTGAACTGGGCATCCTGGGCACCCAGGGCACCCAAAGAGGGCAGTGCTCGTCCCCTGCAGCCCCCACGCTGCCTCCTCCTGGGGACAACCAGGCGGCAGCGCCCAAGCAAAGCACCCATCTTGCCCCGCTCCCCATCCCATTGGCACCAGGGTCCCCCGAGCCATGTCCTTGTCCTGGAGACTTCAGCCTCGAGGGACGCTTGCACAGCGGTGCTCGGTCTCCGTGCTGGGCACCAGAGGGTGCAGGATCAGGCCTGGAGGGACCCTGGGGATCCCACATGGCTGCAGCGAGGGGGTTCGGGAACAGCCATGGGTTTGGGACTGGCGGTAGGTGGGTGGACACAGCCCCACACCATATGCAGAGCTGGGCTGTGTGGGGCTATTTTGGGGTGGGTTTTTTCCCCCTTTTTTTTTTCTCCAGTTCAACCCAACAACAAAATGGCTGCGAAGTTCATCTCCGTGCCCCGCTGGGAGCTGCCTTCCCTGCCCGCGCTGCCGGGGCACCCAAGCATCACTAATGTGCGAGAGCACCCCAGGAGGAGGCGCGACCGGCTTTTTCCCTTCTCTTTTCAAGCTCGTTATGTATTTGACAGAGCTTTTTGCTGCTTCTCCCGCTCCCCTCCCTCCCTCCCTCCCTCCCTTTTCTCTGCCTCCCTGTTCCCTGCCCACATGGCAGACGGCACCCCGACTTTTACTCTCCTAGCCCCCTAACATCACTGGGCATTCCCATGTATCAGGGTTTCTTGTGCTCCCCGAATCCCTCTGCATCCTCATGGACCAGGGTGGGGAGTTTCCCCCATCCATGGATCCCCACGGAACCTGCCTGCCAACCCGCAGCCCTGTGCAGCCCCATGGGCTTGGGGTTCTTGCCCCCTTAGCCCTGCTCATCCCCATGGATGGAATTTTGTCCCCCAAAACTCTGAGCATCCTCATGGACAGGATTTTCCCCTCAAGCCCCGAGCATCCCTATGGATGGGATTTCCCCCCCCCCAGACTCCATGCATCCCCATTGCTGGGATTTTGCCCCCCCGCTGCCAAGCCCTGAGCATCCCCATGGATGGAGCATTCTCAGCCCCCTCCCAGCCCCACAGACATGGGTTTTGCGCTCTCCATCCCCACACCAGGTTGCCTCCCCCATCACCACCCCCCACCCACCCGGTCTGGGGCGGGGGGCAAGCAGAAAGAGGGGGGCAGCGGCTGCACGGGCTGAGCCCCATTCCTTATGCATCCCTGCCCTGATGCAGCCTGACAGGCCGGTTGCATTTGGTACCTCGCACATAAGCGGCCGGAGCTGCCTGCTATTTTGGTTGATGCTAATTTGCTCCGTGTTGGGCTGCGGTTCACGCTCCGGTCAGCCTTGCCTGATACTATATTCCCGTTTGTTCCAGTAAAGGTTTTTCTGTCAGCTCCCCTTAGCCTTGACGTGCTCCCCGAACTGTGAATGCAACGCAGTTGGGGACCGAGCCACGTGAGCCTGTCAGCTCTGCTCTGCTCAGCGGCCAGCGCTGGGGGCACCCCGGGGTGGGGGGCACCCCGCTCCCCTCGCCCCCCCCCACATCGCCACATCTCAGGGAGGGGAGAGGCGATGGGGTGAGGGACGAGCTGCATTAGGAGCCCCAATGGGAAGGGGGAGGTATGGAGGCTATAGGTGCAAGTGTGATACACCCCCCCCCAGACACCCGTGAAACTGCTCCCCTGCCCCAGCCTCATTCCACTGCACCCCAGCTGGGCCCAGCATGTTCCCATGGGGTGGCAGGGGAGCCCAGCGTGTCCCCATGGGGTGGTACGGAAACGCAGCATGTCCCTATGGGGTGGTACAGAAGCCCAGTATGTCCCCACGGGGTGGCAGGGGAGCCCAGCGTGACCCCATGGGGTGGTACAGAAGCCAAGCATGTCCCCATGGAGTGGTAGGGGAGCCCAGCGTGTCCCCATGGGGTAGTACAGAAACCCAGCATGTCACCATGGGGAGGTACAGAAGCCCAGTATGTCCCCATGGGGTGGTACAGAAACCCAGCATGTCCCCATGGGGTGGCAGGGGAGCCCAGCATGTTGCCATGGGGTGGTGTAAGAGGCCTCTCCCGTGCCCCTGCCCCACACTGGTCCCATGCAGTGCCACCAAAGTCCCCAGCTCCTCCTGGGTGGATCCCACGGTGGGCAGAGTAGGTGGCCAGAAGCCTGGCAGGGCTGGAAAGATGCCACAGGGACCCCCACACTGGCTGTGTGCTGTGGGGTGCTGGGACTTGGGGGACCCTCAAGTGGAAGAGGTCAGCTGCCTGTTGGGGGGTGCAAGGGGTCCCCCACTATGGCTCCAGCTCCCCACTTCCCTGTGGTCCCCAGCTCCCTGGTGGTGAAAAAATCTGTGGGTTTGGGTGCTCCTCTGGCCTTGGGGTGCCCATCTGGATTTGGGGCACTCCCCTGAACCTGGGGTGCTCATTCAGACCTAGAGGAAGCCCTGGGGTGCTCAGCTGGATTTTGGGGCGGCCCTAGTGGTTTCCACCTGGATTTGGGATACTCTCCTGGACCTGAGGTTCTCACCTGGATTTGGGGTGCTCCCCTGGCTCTGGGATGCTCCCCATCCCTCACAGCCCCCTCCCCCTCTGCTCCATTTCCTTCCCCTCTCCCCATTACCTGAAGGGTGTCCATGCCATCCTTCTTGCCCTCAGCAGGGGCTCAGGGGGTCTCATTTTCCCCTTGGCTGGGGTTTGGGGGTCCTGTCTCCCCTCTGCAGGGCATGCAGTCACCGCTGGCTGGCACGGGCTCTCCCGAGCTTGGACTGCCCTCTAGTTTCCCAGCTGGCGGGGACGCACTGTGGGGAGGTCCTGGGGTGGCTCCTCCACAGGACACTCAGGACACCCATGTAGTGGGTGCCCCACTGGTGACACCGCCGAGCCTGGTGACGTGGCTGCGGGGCCAGCAGCCCTCAATGCAGGGACACAGGCAGAGTACCAGGGCATTGTGACCTGCCATCTCTGCTTCGGGTCCTCTCCTTCCCCCAGAGACCCCCACAGGGTTGAGGGGTGCTGGGGTTCACCCTGCGCACACCCCACGGCTCAGACCTCAGCACCCAGCACCCACAAACGCCCCACTCAGTGGGTGGGGGGACACCCGTGTCCTGGGGGGGGCATGTGGCCCCACAGCCCACAGTGCTGCACCCCCAGGGCACACCCGCACTGCATCCCATTGCACACGCATTGCATCACACCCCATTGCACACCCATCACATCGCATTGCACACACATCACACCCCATTGCACACCCATCACACCCCATTGCACACACAGTGCGTCCCATTGCACGTGCGTCACACCCCATTGCACACCCATCGCATCCTATTGCATACGCCTGGTGTCCCAGTGCACACACATTGCATCCCACTGCACACACACGGTATCCCATTGCACACACGTAACATCCTGTTGCAGACATACAGACTCCCATTGCACCTGCATCACATCCCATTGCACACGCCTGGTATCCCATCGCGCACATGCAGCACCCCACTGCACCCCTTGTGGCACATGGGCATCCACGTGGTGCCCTGCTGCACCCCACAACCCCCACCCCTGGCCTCCACGTGGTGCCCCACTGCACCAACACAGCACCCCACTGCATGTCAGCACCCGCATGGCACATACACCCACATGCCAGAGCCACGCACCAGCACCGATCTGACCCACTGGCACCCATTTATAGGACACCAGCACCCATCCGACAGACCAGTATCCCCATCACACCAACACTCCCCTGCCACACCAGCCCCCAACAGCTATTTCAGCCCCCACCCAGCTCACCAGGACCCACCGCATACCCCTGCCCCCTCCTCACCCCACGGCACCCCCTGAGCCGGGCAGGCAGGGGCTGGGCAGGCAGTGGGGGACAGTGGGGCTTCTCTCCTGCTCCACACCAAGGGATCTGGGGCTGGCAAAGGGAGAACTTGGGCTTCTTCCTCACGGGCACGGGGGCTGCAGGAGGACCAGGAGCCCATCGATGACCCTGAATCCCTGTGGGCAACCCCGGCCCCTGGGTGCCCGGCCGATGGTGGCCCGGGGGGGCCGGTGGCTCCAGCTGCGTCAGCCGGGGATTAGCAGGGCCGGGATCTGCCTGAGCCCCTGATCCTGCTTAGTGCCTGGCCCAGGCGCCTGCTCGGGGCTTAGTGGCCCCTGACGCCACCGGAAGCCATTATCAGGTCCCTGGCTGCCGGAGGGACATGGGGACACAAAGTGGGGTGAGGGGTGGGTGGTGGCAGAGCCGGCATCACCTGTAGGCTCTGTTCTCCTGGACTAACCCCCAAATCCTCCCCTATGCCAGATGCTGGGGTTCCCCTGCCATGAGGGGGAGTGGATTCTCAGGTGGCTAGTATGGGGTCAGCACCCTTCTGCCCGCCCCACCCTGGCTCTGCACCCATTGGGGTAAGAAAGAGTTTTTTTAGGGTACAGACCCCTGCACCCCAGCATGACACCCTGAGACCTCAACCCCTCTGGAGGCTCTGGGCTCAGCCCTGG
Source organism: Limosa lapponica baueri (assembly GCA_002844005.1). Taxonomy (NCBI): domain Eukaryota; kingdom Metazoa; phylum Chordata; class Aves; order Charadriiformes; family Scolopacidae; genus Limosa; species Limosa lapponica. The sequence goes on from KZ505697.1 coordinate 489,124, forward strand.
CCTCTGGCAAATACTAGGAGGTGCCAGGGGATGCCCCCCACGGCTGCACCACAGCATGAGCACAGCCCCGCAGACCCCTGTAGGTGCTCAGACTCCGGCTCTGCCCTGGGGAGCAGGGTGCTGGGAGGAGTGGGGACAGGACAGGCTGTCCCCCCGTCCCTCCCTGCCAGCACTGTGGGACTCCCAGGTGCCACCACCTCAGTGGCTCAGCCAGCAGCATCGTGCCCAGGTAGATGGTGGGCAGCCCAGTGACACCAACCCGGTGACGCCAAGCCGGTGATGCCAGGCTGGCTCTATATCCCTCCTTGTGAGCTGGAAAAAAACCCTCCTTCAGAGTTTATTAACTCATTTTCAGAGCCCGGCCCCGCCGGCTGCCGGCGTGGGAGCTAACTAGGTCAGGCGTGTGCCTCTGCCGCTGGCTAATGCGGCCATGCCGGGCGCCAGCTGCCCTCCTGCCGGACAGGGGCCACAGCGGGACACTGGGGAACACGGGGGGACAGGGTCACCCCAGAACCCCGCAGCCGGCAGACCCCATTGGGGCCACGGCGCAAGCTGGGGCTATGCGCATTGGCAGCCATGTGCAGCCCCGCGTGCGAGCGTACACCTTCCCACACGCGTGTGCACGGCCGCGTGCGCACTCACGCACACGTGTGTGCGCACACGCGCCTACCGATAGATGGGGAAACTGAGGCACAAGGTGGCAAATGATGCACAAAAGGCGCCCTGCCCCAGGGTGGCCTCGGGGTGCCCCTGTTCTGGGGGACCCTGCCCTCCCCCGCACGGCCCCGCCCTGCAATAATATCAATTAGAGATGCACAGATCAGCTTTAACGAGCGGCGTCAGGCAGATCAGTCGCCCTCTGCCCCCGCTAATGCTCTGCCTCTTGTGAAGCGGCTCCACAGCCCTGACCCTTTCCCCCCGGCCCCATCAGCGGGACCCCCGCGCCGGGGCTGAGCTGGGGGGGCTGGCTGGCGGGGGGGGGCCAGGGCTGGGAAACACTGAGTCGGCAAAACCGCTTGGAGGGTGGGAGGAGGGTTTGGTGTAGGAGAGGGACTGATGGTCCAGCCTGACGGTGATGGGCACCCGCTCTGCATCGGGTTGTTGAAGAGCATCTCTGCACATCTGGGGGGAGCCAGGATCCATCCCCATCCCTGTCCCCATCCCTGTCCTCATCCCTGAATTTTTAATTTGCTGCTAACCAGAGGAGACAGGACCGTGGCACACAGGGCAGCGTGGGCAGGCAGGATGGGGTCTGTGGGTGATAGACACAGGTGACGTTCCCTGGTGGAGTGGCCCTGTGCTCAGCCCCAGCTCTCGGAGCTGTCACCACTCCCCAAAATGCACTGCAGCCCCCCAGCATGGGCTGGTGTTATGGGAGCCACCCTGGGTGTCCCCAGCACTGCGACCCCACAGCAACTGCCCAAGCGCCGTCCCCGACACAGCCTCCCCTACCTGTCCCCGTGCCATCTCCCTGTGCCCTCCACCATCTCCTTGTGCCCCCTGCCACCTCCCCGTGCCCTTCCAGAGTTCACCTCCATGTCCCCTCTGCACATGTCCACCTGGAAGGTGGCTGGGACAGAGCAAGGACAGATGCCACCGCACCGACCAGCAGTGCTGGTCTGTGCCAGGGACTGACTCCCTGGGGTGGCCATCATACTGTCCCTCCAGGCACTGGGGACAAACCACCCCTGCAGCCCCAAAATGTGCAGTGGGGCTTGGGGCACCCCCACTGCCCCGTCCCACTGGCCTGGGGCCAGTTTTGGATATCTCTTCCGAGCAACACAAGCTCCTTCCAAGGGGGATGTGTCCAGGGGACCCCCCAGTTGGGTGCAGCCATGGTCTGATCGGTCCCTATGCTAAGCCCATCCCCGGGGCAGGCAGAGGGGGTTGGAAATATGGAGGGGGTGCAGGGATGAATGGAGGGGCGGATGGATGGATGGATGGAGAGGTGGATACAGAGATGGATGGATGAAAGAATGGATGAATGGGAGGATGGGAGGATGGATGGATGGATGGATGGATGGATGGATGGATGGATGGATGGATGGATGGGAGGATGGATGGACGCTATGGGAATGGGCAGCGGGACAATACAGTACCTACCGCAAAGATGCAATCTCTGGGAACAGAGAGGGGTTACAGGGCTGGAGGAAGGCAGATGGGCGTGAGGAAGGACAGACGGACAGGGCCCGCTTCACCTGCATGTCCACAGTTCTGCTCTCCAGAGGTCTCCTGTCTGGTGCCTTGTCCCGCTGCTCCTGGTGCCAGCGGCACAGAGGTGGCCCTGTGCCATGCCAGAACGGACTGGGAGGCACTGCAGCCCTAGGACCGTCACTCCGGGATGGGGACAGGTTCGAAGACTTGGCTGCTGGGGGTGAGCACTCCCAGGTCACCCCAAATCTGGTCCCAAGTGCTGCCCGGCTGCAGGGCAGCATCAAGCCCCTTTGCAGCCCCCTGGAGCTGGGCAGCCACCGACCCCATCCCACAGCTGCCCCAAGCCCCACTTCACTTCTCACCAGCGTCTTCCTCCATGCAGGGTGTCCCCGGGATGGACCTGGTGTCGTCTCCGGTCCCCGGCTCAGCACCGCACCCAGCCCGCCCACTGCCACGGCCCGTTTCCCAACCCACCGGCAGCGGTACGGATCTCAGCCCCTCCAAGATCGGTGCTTCCACGTCGGCGCCGAGGGCGGCAGAGCAGAATAAAACCACTCCCGGCCACCATGGTGGGGCCTTCCTCCTACCCTTCTCCCTCCTCTGCCTCCCAAGCTGGGTCCTGCATGTCAGTGGGCGACCCCGTCACCCAGGGGATGCTCGAGCTGAGGAAGCAGGGCTCAGGCGAGCTAACGAAATGGGACTGAGCCCGAGCTAACGAAGCAAGGCTCAGCCCACGTCCCCACGCGCTGATGTCCTCTCTCCGCCCCGGTGCCCTTGCTCACCCTGCCCACACTTGGACCCACGGACCCACGGGGGATTCAGTGCCAGAGCTGCAGCTGCCCAGGGGTTCCTGGGGTCCAGCAGGATTGGGGTGTCCCCTGGAGCAAGCCTGGCTCCTGCACCCCACTTCTGGGGGGTCTGCGGAGGGGTGCAGTGGAGGCGCCAGGGTGATTTGCTGCCTGTTTGCCTGCAAACCCCAAATCGCCGTATCTTACCCCGTGCCGGTGTGGGGCACACACCTCCCACGTGCCCGGGCTTTGGTCGGCCAGTGCCACCTCTTGCCCTGGTTGGATCCGAGATGTGGGGAGCCACTGCCACTAGGGTGGGGACAGGCTTGGGGACAGGGTCAGGAGGTCCTGGAAACTGCTGCCCTCCGGCCCCCGTTCCCTGAGTGGGGTGAGGGGATGCAGTTGGGGTGCTCCCAGCATCACCCCACCAGCTCCCTGTCACCGAGAGTGGCATCCAGCCCACACAGGGACATTGCTGTCCCATCCCTCGGGCCTCGTGGGACACCCGCCACTGCCCCACAGACTCACCCACAGCTCCCAGCCCGTCGGCAGCCGCTGCTGCTCCGCTCAAACTTTGCCATAAGTTGAGACAAAGGCAGTGGTCTTGTCCCTTTCCCCTGTCCCTGCTGTCCCCAGACAGCCTGGTGCCACCAGGACTTAATGAGGGCACAAGGGCGGTGGGCTCGGGGGCTGCACACACACACACATACATACACACACTTCAGCTTAACCCTTCCCCTGCCGCTCCTCTCCACCCCACCCTTGCGGCTGCTGGGGACTTTTTGGGAGCTCCCCTATGTCCTTTGTGGTCCCTGCACCCAGCATTGGCCTTGGGGAGTCTCAGCCACTGTCCCCTGAGTTTTCCCACCCTGAAAAACACTTGGGGAGGACGTGGGTGTTCCCGAGCATCTCCCAAGCCATGCAGAGCAGCGTGGCCACGGTCCCCATCCTGACAGGTCCCTCCCCAACACTCTGGGGTCATGGGGCACCCCCCAGCCCCAGGTCTCTTCATGGTTCACCCTGTGCCCCATGGTGCAGGGGAGCCCCTCAAGGGCTGGAGCTGGCAGGTGGGGGGAGCTGATGCCAGTCCCGGGCTGGTTGCTCTGCTGATGTCCCCATCCTGCACCCCAGGACCAGGGAACCCCCTAGCAGCAGCAGCAATGTTGCTGGTGCACGCATGGGGTGGCCTCGTCTGTCCTGCCAGGCTGGAACCAGGGCCCTGCCTGTGCTTGGCCACCTCTTTCATCCAGCCAGTCACTGTTCCGTTATCCCCATCTTGTGACACCCCCTTCCTCACCTCCTCCTGCCTGCTCCATCTTCCTCCGCTTTCATTCTGAAATGCCCATCCATCCCTCTGCTCAGCCATCCACCTCTCCATCCTCTCCGTCCATCCCATCATCCTCTCTATCCCTCTGCCCTTCTATCTTCTCCCTCCTTCCCTTCCTCCCTCCTCTTCATCCATCTGCCCCTCTGACTTCTCCATCTGCTCCTCCACCTTCTCCATCCATCTATCCATCTGCTCAGCATTCTAGCTCTCCATCCTCCCCAGTCACCCCATCAACCTCTCCATCCCTCTGCCCTTCTATCTTCCCCATCCATCCGTCCATCCATCCATCCTCTTCATCCATCTGCACCTCTGCCTTCTCCATCTGTCCCTCCATCCATCTGCTCAGCCATCCAGCTCTCCATCATTTCCACCACCCTCTCCATCCGTCTGCCTTTCCATCTTCTCCTTCTTTCCTTCTTTCCTTCCTGCCTTCCTTCCTTCTTCCCTTCCTTCCGTTTATCCATGTCCATCCACCTGCCTGTCTTCTGCATCCATCCACTCAGCCATCCACCCCTCTATCCTTTTTATCTGTCCACCCCTCTATCTTCTCCGTCCATCCACACCTCCATCCCCTCCATCCACCCAGCCCTTGGTCCTCTCCGTCACTCTGTCCATCCATCTGCCCCTCTATCCACCCACCACCGCCCCCATCACCTCCCTCCATCACCCCCCTACCTCAGCCCCCGGCACGAGGCCAGTGGCGGGGCACAGCGGCTGTCACCCGCTGTCACCCGCAGAAGGGGCCGTGGTGCCCGAGGAGGGGCTCAGCTGTGCCCGCGCCCCTGTCTGCCACTCGGCCAGGCCACGGCCGATGGGAGCTGACAGCCGCTCCCGCGCTCATTAGCGATGCTCTAATGAGGGGAAAGGGTGTCCACTCACAGGGAGGGGGACCAGGGCCCCTGCCTTTGTCCCCCCATGGGGGGATGTGGCTTTGGGGACAGAGGAGGAGACGGGTGCTGTGGTGGCTCCTGGCCCACAAGCATATCCCCCAGCTCCAACCCCACTACCAGGACTGGGTGGCGATGGCTGGGGGGAGAGTAGAGTGGGGGACCCCCTCCCTGCGCCAGGGCTGGTCCCCATGGGACCCCTCTTTTGCTCAGATCCAAGATCTCAGGGGGTGCCTTGGCGGGGGGCTGTGTTCGTGTCTGGGGCTGTGTCCTGGGTGGGTGCATGTCGGAGGCTGTGTGTGTGCGTGGGACCGTGTTCTGAGTGTGTGCGTGGGGTGTGCACGAGTGAGTGTACCGTGTGGGTGCATGCATGAGGCTGTGTCCTGAGTGTATGCGTGTGTGGGGCAGTGTCACAGGTGACTGCATGTGTAGGACTGTGTCCTGAGTGTGTGGGCCAGCTGTATCCTGGTGAGTGCTTGCGTGGGGCTGTGTCCTGGGGGTGTGTGTGGGGGCCAGCCGTGTCCCCGTGGATGCATGCGTGGAGCTGCGTCCTGAGTGTGCATGCGCGTGGGGGCAGTTTCACGGGTGGGTGCACACGTAGGGCTGTGTCTGGGGTTGGGTGCACGTGTGGGGATGTGTCCTGAGTGTGTGCGTGGGGGTCAGCCGTGTCCCGGTGCGTGCCTGCGTGGGGCTGTGTCGGGAGTGCGCGGGGCCCTGTCCCGCGTGGGTGCGTGGGGGGAGCTATATCGTGTAGGGGGCTGCGTTGCGGGTGGGTGCGCGGGGCCGTGTCCCGGGGGAGCGCACCGGGCTGTATCCCGCGTGATGCTGTACCCTTACACGCGTATGACCCCAGCGGCCCCCGGGGAACGGGCCCTCTCCCCCCCCGTCCCCATCCCACGGGGCTCCCCCGGGCGGGGGCAGGCCGGCGGAGCGGCACAGGGACCCGGAGCGGGCGAAGGGGCGGGGCAAGGGCCCGAGGGAGGCGGGGCGAGGCGGGGCGGGGCGGAGCCGGGAGCGGGGCGGAGCCGGGAGCGGGGCGGGGCCTGAGGGCGCGGCCAGGAGCGGGGCGTGTCCCGGCGGCGATGGCGTCCCTCTTCGGCGGCGTGGAGGGGTGAGGGGTCGCGCCGCGGATGGGGTGGGGGGGGTCCCCACGGGGCTCTGCATCC
>KZ505697.1:498202-518991 GCA_002844005.1 Limosa lapponica baueri
TCCTGTGGTCCCCCATAACCCCGACCCTGCGTGTGTGTGTCCCCCCACCAGGGTTCATCCAGGTGCTGGCACAGGCGCGGGAGGAGGCCCCCGACCACGTCTTCTCGCGGTTCAGCCTGCTGAAGCTGAAGCGTTCCTCAGCCCTGGGGGGGGCCCGCTTGGGCGCCAGGAACATCGGCCAGGCTCTGCCCTTGGACTACGCCGGCAACGTGGATGTCTTCTACACCCACGACTTCTAGCCCTGGCCCCCCCCAGCTCCTGCCCCACACTCCCCCGAGATGGAGGGACACTCTGCACGTGGTGGCAGGAGTTTGGACAAATGGATTTTGTAATTTGGCAATAAAAAGGTTGCACCACCCAAAGGGAAACGGGCCGGGAGCTGCGCGGGGGTGATGGGGCAGCAAGGAGAGGAACTGGCCCCAGCGCAGCCTTGCTGGGTGGGAAGAGCTCCGGGCTGTTGTGGGGCTGCCTGACAATGAATAAAAATGGACCTTGAAGGTTCCTGTTTCAGTGCCCGAGGAGGACAGGCTGCAGTGGCCATGCGCATGGGCCTCGGGATGGGGTGCTGGCCAGGCCTGTCTGGAGACTGAGCCTGCTGGTGCAGGCAGGGAGGGGGTCTGGTGCTCAGGGGGCAGCTAGGCCCAAGCAGAACAGCAGGGAGGAGCTGCTGGGGAGGAGGAGGAAGAAGAGGAAGAGGAAGGAGCTTCAGTACCCAGGATGCATGAAGTCATCAGGGTGCTGGTACCTCCAGCTGGCTGCGGGGGACCCTGATCTCAGCCTCAGTGATGGGGAGAAGGGAGCGATAATGTCCCTCCATGAAAAGGGGAAGGAATATTTTGGTCAGGATGGTGCGAGGACAGTCCCCCCCTCAACTCGGGGCTCACCAATGGAGCCACCTGCTCCCTTTGCAGACTCTCAAGCTGCTGCTGGGCACTGACGGTGAGCAGCAGCCCCAGCAAAGGGGAAGGCTGTGGCTGGTCCTGTGTGTGAGTTCAAGCAGCTCTCTTGGGGCTGGACTTCATTTAAAAGGGACCAAAAAAAAACCCAAAATGAAAGCTCTTTTTGCTTCTTTTGTTTGGAATACACAGCAAGGGGCTGTGCCTCATCTAAAGCACAAACCTGAAAGCTGCCTCTTCCTTCCAGGAAGACTGGATGGGAAGTGCAGGCAGTGGGACAGGCATGGAGCTCACATCCCAAGTGGGGTTGATCCTGCAGGCTCACCCTGCCGTGGCAGCCTGCTCCATGCCAGGCTCCACCAGCACAGTGTCCCAGCAAGGCTCTTCCGCAGACCAACGTCCTCATCCAGCAGCAGGATGAAGGCATAAACCGGAGCTGTTTCCTCCTCCAGCCGTTTCAGTCTTTGCCCCAGCCTCCGGCAGAGGATGCTGGAAGCCAATGCTCCGTGGCCCCGCAGCAGAGCCGAGGGGAGGGAACAGTACCACCATGGGGGTGAAGGAGGAAAATCCTCCAGGAGCTTCCTGCTGGGACTGACATCAGAGGAGCTGGTGTTGAACGGTGACCTTAGCTCTTCTCCAGGCAAGACTTCTGCACCGCGCAGTTCCAAAAAAAGTTTATTTTTAATAACGCATTGTTTGAAATTTACAGCACATCAGAGGGTGAGGGTGGTTTTTTTTGTTAAGAAATCAAATAGAAACCAGAGAAAGGGTGGTGGTGGTGGGGGAAACTGCACTACCGCTACAAAAGAAGTTTGCCCAGTGTACAGCTGCCCTTCCCCGCGCCCCGGATCACCTTCTGCAAAGCCCTGGGCACAGCCTGAGCTCCGGCCCCACAGCAGAGGGAACCTCCAGCAGCTGGAGGTGACCGCACAGGCGCTGAAGGCATGGGTTGTACCGGGAAACAGGAGAATTCATCCCAAACCAACCCATACCTCTGGGCAGCAATATTTAAGATGGGCACCTTCAACCAGCTGCCGGCTCCATCTGCAGTAGTGTCAGGGTTTAGTGCTGGTTTTAAGACCGGCAGCCAGCGAGGGGAGATCTGTTGAGTTACGGAACGGTCTGTACAGAGAGCAGCTGAGCTAAATCAGCTCAAACCTCCGCTCGCCGTTAGTGTTTGTGGTCCAATAACCCTGGGCCCTCCTGCTGAGCTTGCCGATGGGCGCCAGCGGCAGGAGCTGCCTCGGTCAGCTTTGTTGTGTCGAGCTAATGGAGACAGACCAAGCTGTCAGCTATTGAGTGGCCATTAGCTTCCATCTCTGCAAAGCCCGCAGGGATCTGTAATCCCCCTCCATTAACTACTCTGTTTAAGTAAAGGGAATACTGGAAGTAACTGCACCCGGGAGGTGAGATTTACACGGATGAGCAAAAAGCTCCCATCCACGTTACGAGAGCCAATAACTATTTAAATTGTTAGGCTACGCCCCTCGCCGAGAAGCTTCTGCTTCCTTTGGATTCAGATTTCTGACCCTGCCTCTCCAAAGGGTCCCACTAAGCACAGGATTTAAAATACCAGAAGCTCCCAGATTGATGGTTCGGGTAGCTGAAGCCCGACCAGCTCCTACCAATGGGGAAAGAGGCCCCCAAAAGCAAGTTTACCCGACAGACGCATGGATCCTGGTCACCAACAGCTTTGCCTTGAATGCCATCTGCCACCAGAGCCTTGGCAAAGGGGGCTGCAGGGACCAGCATGAAGATGCTGCCCATCACCTTCTCTATCCAAGTTTGTGGGTGCTCCTTGGGGCTCAGACTCACCCTGACAAAGGATCCCTCTCCTTTCCTAGGGAGGCTGCTTGACACCAACTCCCCACCACTCCACTCTGCTGAGAATGGGCCCTATTCAGTTTTCTTGGATTTATTTCAGTGAGAACTGAAGGTACAGACGCTTCCGAGCCACAGCCCATAATGCTGGATAAGCTCAAGAGTTGGGGGGGAAAATTCTTTAAGGTGTTTTGTAGGAGCAGCCCTTCCCTTGGGATGGATGCCTGAGGGGGTCTGGTCTCCCGTAAGAGCTCCCACAACTGATTAAGCAGTCAGGACTCTTACCTACCAGCAAAGAAGCATGTAAATTAGTGTTCAGCACCTATTGGAGAGCTGGGCAGGCTGCTGCTTAGAGGAATTTAGGTTTTACAGTCTTGTTACACTTCACCTTCCCTTTAGTGAAAGAAATCCTGGTTAACGGAAACAGGGAAAGCCAGTGCGGCTCCTGGCCCAGGCTCGCTGCATCCAGGATGGGAGCAGGTGAGCAGGGGGATCCCTACAAATTCTACTTAAACAACAAAACATGACTTTTCCACTAGCAGGTCTGAAGCACGCATCAAAATGGGCCTCTGAAGCAGGGGGAGTGCTGGACTTGAGGACAGACCTAAGGGCCGCAAGTCCTAGAAAGCAAAAACTGCCAAAATAAGGTGACAGACGATACAAAGAAAGAGTTTGGGGGAAAAAAAAAAAAAAGAAAAAAAAAAAGAAAAAAGGTACTTGAAGCGTAGAGCAAGATTTCGCCACATTGCAGCAACTCCGCTACGGCGCAGAGTCCAGCTGGGGGCTGATCCCCTCCCTCCTTCCCCCCCGCCACCTTCCCCCGGAGCAGGGACACAGTCTTTTCAAAGCCTGCCTTGACGGTCAGTACTTCACGCCGGGCACAAACTCCTTGGCATCTGGATTCAAGTTGCTTTTGCTCTGGAAGAGAAGAGGAAGGGGGGCCCATCAGCGGTCCAAATGCTGGCACCCCCTGCTCACTCCATGGACCCGCACCCCCAGAGGTGCCCCGTCCCAGCAGCCACTTGCCGACGATGCCGTCATGGACATGCACACACGCAAAGCGTCTGCCCTGGCCCTCATGTCCTTGCAGGCACCCGCAGCACTTGAGATGCTGCTGAACAAGTGCCAGCTTGAAAGTATGTACTACCAGGCTGAGTTTTTTTGGGGGGAAAACATGGGAGAATCTGCTGTCTCTGTCTCTGCCTGTTCTTGCTTTGGCATAGGGCTGCTCATGGATGTGCTGTGAGGTGCAAGCGGCTGTTTTATCCCCGACCACAGCAAAGCAGGGATGTAAAGCAGCTCTGTCTGAGCACAGTCAGCAGGACCAGACCAGAACAACCCCCACAGTGCTGTTCCATACAGCCCTGCAGTGTATTCCTGCTTTCATGGGTGAAAACAGGGTCTCTGCAACACTGCAGCTCTTGCAAGCCACCCAGCAGGTTTCCACCACACTAAATATCTATATAAGCTTGCGCCACTCAGCACCCCTAGAGCAGACCTGGCTGGTCCTCCCATACCTCTCCAGCCTGCCAGGACACCTCAGTTCTGCCCAAAAAGCAAGAAAGGTCCTGGCTTGCTCTGGGACCACAGCCCGGCTCACGTGCAAGCGGCAGCCCCATTTCCACGGCTTCTGGAGAGCAAGTTCTGCACAGCTGGATACTTCTGTCTTTAGGATACAAGGCTAAATGGAGTATCCTTGCAGAAAACTCCAAAACGCATTGTCACTGGTACGTCAGTACCAGCTCTTGCACTGACACCCCACTGCCACTCAGGAAAAATCCCAAGGAAATCCACCCCCCCTTCCCAGGACAGGTCCTCCGCTCTTCGCCAGACCTCGCAGCATGTCCTCTGAGGTCCTTACCAGAATGTCCTCTGAATTGTGGTCATCGCCAACAGAGAGCCCGTTCAGCTGCTGCTGCAGCTGCCCCATGCCCTGGGGCAGGTCGCGCGATGGAATGAACCAGTCCTGGTCTTCTTCCTCCAGCATCTCCTGGAAGCAGCGGTCAAGAAACTCCTGCTCCTGCAGCTCCTCCTCCACCTGCCCAAACATACCAGTTAGTCACAGGAACAAGTGATGCATCTTGGTGTTTTCCATACACTGTCCCCAACTGGTAAAAGCAGAGCCTGCAACGTGCCTACTACCTCCTCACCCTGGAGGGGGTCATCTGTCCATGACTCAGAAACACTACAATAGAGCCAGAGCTATATTTCAAACCTAGATGAACCCAGCTTTGTCAACTTGCCTGTAGCCAATTCTAGGAAGTGCAAGAGCACAAGAACTGGCACTTTTGAGCGGAGCAAAGCTATGCTCAGGCATCGTTTCCCGGCTGCTGCAGACCCCCGGAGCGGGGAGATGCAGTCTGCGAGCTCACAGCACCAGGAGAATCCAGAAGGGCAGGATTTACGGGACGTCCGGATGCATCAGCACACACACAGGATTTCAGGCTGCCAGGCTCCAGCAAAGCTTGCTGCAAAGTGAACAGGATGGCTAATAAAGTCACAGCTGGGCAGCAGGGCTAGAGGTGTGCATAGTTGTGTGGATCCTCTTCTACGGGGCGACGCTGTAGCTCTGCCAGCCTGTTTTTCGCTTTCTTGCTTCCCCTGCTTCTCCTGATAAATGCCATGGCTCTGCTCAGCCCACTCGGCAGCCCTGTGCTCTGCAAGCACCGACGCAGGGTGGCAGTCGGCTCCCGTCGAGTGCACCATGCATGACGACATCTCTGCTGCAGGAAAACTCCTCCCGAGGCCGAGGAAACCTGCTCACGCAGGGGAGTACAGGCAAACGGAGGCAGGAGAGACGGGCAGGAGGGGGACCCAGGGGTCCTGTCCTTGTCCTCGAGCAGTGATGTACCATTAGTGGGTTGCATTAACCAGCTGCTCCCACCTTCCAGGCTGTTTTTCTCTGGATGCTGACGCTAGCAAAGCAAGGGAGGCAGGGAGCTGCGCAGCGCGCGCTGCTGGAGGCCTCCTGCTAAACAGGCACGTGGTCGCCAGAAAATGAGCAGACGGGGTGACAGCCAGAAAACAGCATGATTTTGAGCTGCTGTTATTGAGTCCAAGAGGGCTGAGTGAATCCATGAACCACAAAATGCTCCAAAAAGCTTAAACCCTTCCATTTCACAAGAAGAAAGCAGAAACTACAACCAAAACTGGCTTCCTGGGGGCAAAAGGGGAGCTCTGCAACCCACTGCACCACGTACCACAGCCCCTGAGCCGGGGATGGACCGGCAGCCCCTGCCACTGGAGGGCTACTGGGGCCCCAGTGTGCCACCATGGTGTTTACAGAGACCTGTCCATCACAAATGGCTTAGGAAGGTAACCCTGGTAAACACACAGTGCTACTGACTTTCAGGTTATTCACAGCCAGTCCCCACTACATTTTAAATTTCACCTAGGAAAACTCCTTGTGAGGAGTCTCCTCACAAGGAACTCCTTTCCTCCTCCTTGTCACTCCTTGTGACGAGCTCTCTCGTCAGTAACCAAGCCTTGGATGCTGTCTCCAGCCTCAACCACTGGAGAGCTGCTCTCCACCAGCCTTAGAAATCGTGCCTGGCCAGGGGAAAATCCCCCTTACTGCTAGCAAACCGTCCCATCACCATCCTCAATTGCGTTTTCAGAGGCTGTCCTTGAAAACACAGGCCAGCAGTAGCATGTCAAAACAGTATATTAAAAAAAGAAATACCCCAGGACTGCTGGCCCGCCCCAGCAGGTGACAATGACACTGGGGCCAATGCCAGAGCTGGCTCTGAGCCAGGGATGCGGTGATGACATGGGTCCTGGACCAGGGTACAGGGAGAAGATCCATCCTGGACACACTTGCCCCTGTATCTACCTGCTACCCCTCTAGCCAGAAACCATCAACTCCTTTGCACTGCATCGTGACAACCTGAACCAGGAGAGAAAGGGTTTAGTATTTGCTCAGGGTTCCTCTTTGGCTTCCTGTGGTATTTAATACAGCTTTGTCACCTCCTGCCCCAGGCCCTTCACCAACCTCACCTGCTGTCAGCAGAGTTTCTTCTCAGCACAAGAGCCCACCACTCCCTTTTTGCCCTCCGGGATGTGCTGGCTCCATGGGAAAAGGAACGTCGCTAGCATAAATAAGGGAAGACCGTGCCAAGAAGCTTGTGGGTTTCTGAAAACACCTGCCTATTCCCCTTGCTCAGTGCCTGGATGGCAGAAACTCTTGTGGGGGTGGGGGAAGAAGAAGGGAAGGGGGCCGAGGAAGCAGTGTGGCTTCAGAAATCTGTGGAAGATGGAAGAGAAAGTGAAGATCTTATAGCAGCCCCAAGCCACTGGTGCTTACACGTGAAGGCAGCAGAAGCCACCACTGCCACTGACAGGGACATGCCTGCTGTTCCCCACCCTGTGCCCCCATCACTGGTGTCTCATCCTCTCCCAGGGGCACTCAGGAGAGACTCTGGCCAAGGAGCAGAACAGAGCCAAACAAGAGGCACAGCATCCCATGAGTACCCATGCCAGCCCAAGGATGGCTTCTTTGAGGAGGGCTGCCTTCTGACAAACAAAGGTCCTGGCACAGGACAGCTCTCCCTATCCCGGCTGGTGCCCCAACAGCAGACACATGGACTTCAAAGCCCCTAAAAGATTTACTTCAGCTTCTGTATGAACCATTTTTCCCTGAGCAGTGTTTCACCAGGAGATTGACAAAGGGCTGAGCTGCCAAGGCATCATTAAGGAGTTGAAGCACAGAAGTGAGGGCTAGCAGAGCAGGGAAACACGGGCGAGTGTCTCGGTGACACAGTGCCCAACACAGGGAAGCCCTGAGGTCTTGGCCCCATTTTCGTCCCCCCTCCATCTGCACATGCTTTTCTCTGCGTCGCTCCTCCACCCCTGGACACTCCCTCTGGCATGGAGCTGCAGCACGGTTTGCTTTGCACTTTGCCTTCATCAGGCTTTTAATCAGAACAGCGCTTTACAAACATTAACTAATTAATCTCGCACATTTCAATCAGCACAGCTGCTTGTGGGGGCCAGCTGCTGCCTAATCACGTCATTAAATAAAACAAAAGCTTTGAGTCACAGCTCACTAACAATTGCTAACGTGACGTGGGGTGGCACACGGCAGCTGCTGCACACTCACCAGGAGTTACTGTCAGCGGGCGGCTGCAGTTTCCTCCTGTGGGAACAAGACTTAAGTATTACCATATGGAGATTTTCTGCTGAGAACACCAGTAAGGCTGATGAAATCCTCCTTTGGTGACCAGGGGTGCGGTGGGGACATGAATCCCTCTGTCCATCTTGCCTGCAGCTCCAGCAGTGCCTCCCTGCCAGTCTCCCGATACCCCAGTGATGAGAATCCAGTGCTTGGCCACGCTCATGAAGATGTTTTAGGGAGGGGACAACCGTCCAGGAGAGTTCAGGGTTTCTGCCTGCAGCACAGCTCAGACACCTGATGGGGCAAGCTCCTTCCTCACCCAGTTCAAGGTGTCTGACTTCTCCCCAGCTACTGGGATGTTGGCAGGAGGGACCAGTGAGTTCTTCCCTGCTGCCTCATGATGCCCTGGCATTTAGACGGAGGCCCAAAGCAGAAGCATGAGGAGAAAACTATGTGGCTGCTCCTTCTGCTTGGAGTCGCATCATTATTCCACAAGCAAAAGCCGTTCAAATCTCACCATGATCTACCGGAAGCTCTTGAGAACTGGCCACACAGCATCTAGTGGCCAAGGCTCCTACCAAGTGGTCTGGCTGCTCCAAGTGTATTTGGGGCTATTTCACTGAAATGAAGACTTCTACCTGATACGAGAGGTACTAACTGCAGGAACTCATTGCTGAGATAGATAGGCTATGAATGCTCTCAAATTTCCCACACTGATTTTTATACTGGTCCTCTCCTTCCAGCTGAGCATGCGGGAAGTGGAGGTATCTTTTATCACAGCAAAGCACAGGAGAAGATGACAGTGCCATCACTGTCCCTCTGAGAAAGATCTGAGAGGCTCAAAGGCATCATGAGTTTTGTTTCCTGACTTCATCCATCCCATGTCCTTACAGGCAGATCCAATATAAACAGGATGACTCTTCCCTCGAGCAGGGAGCCACCATCTCCGTGCAGGGCCTGCGCCAGCTGTGACTCAGACACACATTTCATGGTGCCCATCAAAGGACATCTTTTCCTCTCCTCTGCCCTTGCATGTCAATTTTAGCCACAGAAACACAGAGCTGGCAAGCACCCTCCTGGTCTTACCTGTCTGTCAAAGTCTTCTTCGTTCTCCATCCACATGTACTCTGCAAAGGGGTTGTTTTCCTTTTCATCGTGGCCATTCACTACTTGATCCTCTTTGGATTTGGGACTGGATGCCGTCGTACTGGCGAGGTCAGAGCCATTCATCATTACTGACTCTGGGAAGAAAAATACAGGGGTGAGGGAGCTGCCAGGGATGCCCGTGCCCCCCAGTCCATGCCAGCCATCCAGCTCCCAGGTGGGTGTTTGCCACTGGCCATGCTGATGGGCAACAGCTCAGGCTTCCAGCACAAGGCTGCTTCCAGCACAAGGCTGCTTCCAGGCTGCTTTTCTCATGGCACAGTACTATTCCTGACTTCTTGAAAGTGCTGGAAGTAGCACTACACCTCCCTGGCAGGTGGCAGCATATATTTTTCATGGCTTGACCTATCAGGATAGTCTGAACATACTTGGTCTGGACTTAGAGCATGGGCTGACCTGACTGGCAGCTCCTCGAGAAGTTGTGAACAGGGCTTGGAAAGGCACCGGCACCCCAAACCCTGTCCATCCATCAAATTTATTTTAAATCTGCCACAAAATACATCAAAAGACCACAACTGGGATATCACTGTAGTCAACATACCAACACAACAGAATGAGATTGCCCCCTACCTCAAAATACTGAATTTTTTGGCAGAACATACATACGCCAGTTCGTGTCCCTTTATCTCTACTGTAATTTCTTTATTTTTAGAGGGCATTTCGCAAAAGCCTGTTGGTTTGCGACATGAAGATTGCCTTTTTCTAAAGCAGGCATTCAGAGTCTCAGTAGCACAGCTTGAAGGAAGACAAAGCTTATGGAGTCCCAAACCTCCATTTCTGAAAGGCTCCCAGGAGCAGAGGGAGGGAAGCACACACAGACAGGTGAGACAATAATTCAATAGCAAAATCCTACGCAATAGTGAAAGGTGGACCAAGGCCAGAACAACCCTGCTGAAAAACATCCAAACATCACATAATGACATCCCAGCTGTATGTTTTATTCTCCCCTGGTAAAGGCTTTATCTGGCGCTGAGCTGCATCCAGCTCCAGCACAGCACCGGGGCACAGGGAGGAATTAGAGAGCATCCCACAGGAGCAGGGGCTGGAAAACACGACTTCTTGGAATGACTGGCAGGAGTGGGTTGGTTTGGTCTCGAGGAGGATGAGAGCTGAGGAGCCCCACGCAACAGCCAGTTGGACTAGATGATCATTGTAGGTCCCTTCTAATGGAAAGATACTATTCTATTCTATTCCCCTCTAGGTACAGAAGAAGGTTGCAGAAAAATCAGTCTTTTGTCCTTGTGGATACAGAGGGGTTCTCAGTTTTTGCAGCAGTAGAAACTGGATTTGGAGGGGAGAGTGAGGATGGGAACTAATACCCTTGGCAGGGGGACAAGTCTCTCCCAAAAGTCTCAGGGAACAGCTAGTGATGAGCACCAGGGTGATCCAGGTGTAGCTACTTTAGGAACACAAAGACAAATCAGATGACCTCTCAGAGCCTCCACAAGCCCCTACAAGACTGTGAGAGCAAGTAACATCCCCACTAGAGGTTGGTCTTTTCTGTCTCCACCCAGGTCACAGCTGCCATCAGACCTGCATCCCAGCAGCCACTCCAATCACCTGGGAGCAGGGATCCCACACTACTCTTTAAAAGCAGCCTGCTCTAGGGGCCAAGCAGATCATTCTCATTTTTGGGAGGAATCTGAAGCACGGACAAGTGACAGCTGTTGCACGTTACTCTCTGAAAAGCATCCCTGTCAATAACAAAGGTGCTCAGTCCTTGTGTACCAACACTCTTGGGTCCCCAAGAGCAGCACAGCTTTAACACAGCTGCTCCTGGGCAAAGAAAGAAGGGTGAAAAAAGGGGAAAAGGAAGAGCAGAGAGGTCCTCAGGCTCCCTGGAGTCTTGAGGCGCAGCACGAGGCCACACTGAAGCCGCCTTTGTTATCTGCAGAGAAGCAATAAAGGCTCCGAACCAAGCACGGAAACATAAAACGGTGCCAAAGCCAACACAGCGGCTCTCCTGTGATCAACGGGACTTATTGACGACCGACAGCTCAAGTCTGGCAGGAGCGAGTCGCAGGGCAGGCGGGAAGGAGAACAGAGCTGCAAAGCAAGTCAAAAGGCATGGAAGGCTTGGACAGGGGAGCTTTCCTTCCCTCCCTCCCTGCTTCTCTCGCTGCCAGCGCAGACGTTGGCACAGGCAGAGCCCAGAGCTCAAGGACACGCAAGGTTTGAGGAGCTGGTAGGGTTCACAGCTTATGTACCACATCTAGAGCTGGGTCCTCTGTGCAGACAGGCAGGATTGGTGCTGGGTCAAACTGAAAGCCCTCCTGCTGCCCCGCTGTAGATCAGGCAGCTGCTGCCAAGAGACAAAGCGAGGTGCCTTTGCTGGTCTGGCAGCTCCATACCAGCCACTGCAGAAAACAGTTTTGTTGGAAAAGCAGCAGAAGAGGGGAGGAAAGGTGTTTGCAATGTTTAATTTTATGCTTTTTATAAAAAAGAAAAAAGAAATAAAAAGCTTCCTCTCCTTCCCCAAGATTCCCACATCCACAGTCCTCGCTAATTTGGCCGCAAAGAGTCCTTGCTCCCATGGTGCTGGCTCTCAGCAGAACTTTGCAGCTCTTTCTGAACAGCAAAAGGGGCTTTCCACTAGTGTTTGCTGTGGGTGACCTAGGACCCATGGCACAGCTGTGGGGAGCTGCAGGTGCCGTGGGAGGAGAGGCAGAGCAGGGCAGCTGGCCCTACGTGGCGAGGGCAACGTGCTGTGGTTTGAGAGCAGAGACATGAAAGGATGGCTTGTGTCTAGTTTCCCTCCCAGGTTTATAACACAGCAGCAGGACTTTCATCATGGTTCCCATCGGCAGGACAGGTTTTTCAGGCAGAAGGGGAGCAGTGAAGGCAGCAGCTCAGCAGAAACATATCATAACAGCGGGGCAGCCCCAAGCATCCCAACATCTGTGCAGAGCCCGCAGCCCCTTGGTCACCCACACGTCCCACTCCAGTGCTCGGGGCAAACCGAAGGGCTCCCACATCCACTGGGCAGGCAGGGTCTGGGGACACCAGCCAAGCTCCGTTTCCCGATTTTGGCTTCCACTGTCCCCTACGGGGCAGACGAAGAGCCAGGACCCCTGGGAAGGGACCCCACTGCCTGCAGCCCCGGGCACACCATGCACCATCTGCTGCAGTCCCCAGGCTGTGTAAACAGACCTGCTGCTTGCCAAAATTAGAGCGCAGGAAGCATTTGTACCTCCACGTCATGGTCAATGCCACTTGTTTACTCTGTCACCAACAGGTTCATTTTTCTTTCTTCTTTTTTTTCCCCTTCTTTATTTTTTCTTTTAAACACATAGGTGTCCAAAGATCCATTCCCAGCCCCTCTCAGCAGACTCAGAATCACCCATGTTCACAGTGGAAGCTGTTTCACTGTGGTTATCACACATTTCCCTACCACACTATTCCCACCTCTTTTGTTAAATTTAAGCCATCCCAAAGCTTCTCGAGCCACCCCACAGTCCTCACCCACAGCCATCCCATGCTTGCTGAAGCAAGAGGCTTCTGAACAGCCCCAAGCAAAAAGGGAGCTCAGAGAGGCCAGCACAGACATTTAAGCATCACGGAGTGAGACAGAAGCCCTTCTGCAGAGCGATGCCCCTGCACTTTGCTGGGAAAAAGAGCAGGCAGCAAGCGGCAGGCAGGAGAGGCAGGCTGCCCCGTGGCGCTGGGACAGCTGGCTTCCCCGCAAGCTTGTCCCTGGAAGGGGGCTGCTCCTGCCTGCATGTCCACTGGGAATATGCCGGCTGAAAAAACTTACCGAACAGGAAGACAGGCACCCAAATCTCCTTTCGGTGCTGGCTGGTACAGCACGAAGGGCAGCGGGTACCAGGGGCAGGGGTAGTATGTGCACAGACAGCGACAGCACAGCAGAAACCTATGTGATGTACCCCTTTAGTAGCCCAAACACGAATGGGAAGAAAAAAAAAACCAAAACCAACAAAACACTGAAGTCTTTTTTTATCTACCATTTTTCACAGCTGGGTCTGAAAGGACCCAAGGTCATGGTTTCCCCTTATCGGCCAGCACTTGGAGCATGCCAGTAGTCCCTCGCAGCAGCCCCAGCCGTGCAGAGCTATCCCTGCCTGGAAAAGTGCCTTCCAAGGGTGCATTTTCCAGTCTGCCTGAGCCAGGCTGAATGTATGTTTTGGTCTACGTGTTATTTATCTGAGTCACCAGAGCAGCGCTGTAACCATCAGCCTGTTGACGCTCTACCAAGTACGCACAGAGCCAGGGTAATTTTGATATATTGCTGAGACACTGCAGCAGGCTTAATGCTCTAAACCATGGCTCTCCATTAAAACTAAAATAAATTAAAAAAATATGCTTTCTTATAATGAAGGCTTCTTGGATTTATTTCTCCTTTCCCCTGGAAAATTAAGTAGATTTAAAAAAAAAAAAGGGGGAAAAAAGTAATCTTCAACCTGGGGACTGAGCGCTAAGAAAACACATCCAGAGCACACAAACCACCTCCTGTGAGCTCCACATCCTGAGCTGGAGCACGGCAAATCCCGAGGAGCTACACCGTGCGGCTGCCTGCAAGGCAGGGAGGCAGCCTGGGAGGTCCCTGCTAGTCTTTACAAACACCTCTTCATCATTCTTAATTCTCCCATACTCGCCTGGGGCTGGAACAGCAGCCTGGCAAGGTAGGTTTTCTTTGGAAAAAGGTACTGGACAATGTCAGCTGGGAAACAGCAATTCATCCTTCATTTGGTATTTGGGTGATGCTTAAAGGCATGATGTTTCAAGCCTACAGATTTCATGGGACCTGACACCAGCTGGGGCTACCAGGCAGTCCTGGGTCCATTAGCCTGGAAATAGTCACTGAGGCAAATTGACACAAGTGACCAAAACATCCGAGGGCAACCGAATCAGTGTGGCTTGCGCAGGAAGATGCCAACACAACACCACCATCCCAGTGCCAATGGCATCTAAAGGAGATGGACTTTCCTGTGTGGACATGTCTCTTAGCCCCTGTGCTGCTGCACGGAGATGGCACTGTGGTCCAAGCACATGGCTGGGCATCGTCCAGCCCTGCTGCAGAGCTCACTGCAGGGCTGTGAGCATCATCTGCCCTTCAAAGCCACGGGGGAACAGCAGGAGACACAATGCAGGAGTCAGCAGACACAATGGTGGCTCAGCGCTGCCAGGGGCAGGTCTGTTCCCTCTGCTCCCAACCCTTCACCTGATCCCTTTGGCAGCAGCAGACAGGCACTGCAGCTGCCTGTCCTCTGCCCGCCTCCCTGCCTCCTCTGCCTGCACTTCTGCAGCTGCGGTCCCATCCTGTGTGCACCACGCTGGTGCAAACCCTGACGAGGGGTGTGCTACGTGAGACACGCTGCCCTTGCTTCAGAGCAGAAGCTGTGAGGCCAAGCGTGTTGCCTCATCCCACTCGGCTCCCGCCCCTTCGAATTACAAAGCAGAGCACAAGCAAGGTTCCCTTGTCACCACGTTGAGACATTCGATGCAAGAGGGGCAGAAACTTTGTGGACGAACTCTGCAGGAGGTGGGGAAGGACTCCTTAGAGCAGGCAGCACCCAGGCATGGTATAAAAGGGGGCAGCTGACCCTGAAGGAGACAAGGCTGAGACAGAGGAGCAAGAGGACAGCAAGCACAAAGGTGTAGCTGCAAGAGGAGCACAGGAGGTGAAAGCCTGATGCAGAGGAGAAGATAACACAGGGCAATGTGGTGGAGGTGGCAGGGAAGCAAGCTGATCTCGCAGGCAAACATTCTTCCAGCGGCGAGCCACATGTGGAGGGAACAACAGGCGGGCATTGCTGCATGTCCGCCTCGAGCGGATCAGGGGCCTGTAGCACCGTCCATCAGGTGGAGAGGACAAGAGGCAGCAGACAGCGAGATCGCACTGTGGTCAGAATGAGCCATCCTGCAAGAAGAGTGTACACGCAGGAATGCTTCAGGCTCCTGTGACGGAGCAGCATAAGGCATGGCGAGTTATTAATAATCTGGATAACGCACTTCAATACCCCAGAATTACACATATGGTTATCTGCTCTTTCCAGGCAGGTCATTAGGCTGTTTCCTTACCTAATTCAGGAGGATAACACACAGCAGAACAAACCAGGGTTAGTCACAGCAGGACTGAAGAACTCCTGGGAGGCAACACCCTTCACGAGTCCCACTTCTGGCTGGTTTCTGCCCCTATGAGAGCATCCCTTTCTTACTCCAAGCATGGCATGAGCCACATTCCTCCCCTTCACCCCCAAAGAGTTAACAAGTCAGCACCAGACGGGAGAATAGAGCACAGCTGTGCGCTTGGCTCATGAGGAGGGACATATGGTCCTCCTTACCCTCCCAGGCTGGCGTGGCCAGAGCCAAAACCTCGGCGGAGGCTGCTTCGGCGGGGAGCGCCGGGTTACATGATGGAGGAGGCTGCCTGGCCAGGGCTCCCAGCTCTAAAAATAGCTTTGGGAATCATTGTGTTTGCAGACAGGCTGGTCTTTCAGCAGGAAAACCCACCCAGCACAACCCAGACTTCAGAAAAGAGAAAAAAAAACACTTTCTGTGTGCACTTTCATGGCTCCTCTCCTTCCTGACTGCCCTGCAAGTGCTTCAGAGCGTGGCTAGAGCTTTGCAAAGGCTGGCACCACGAGGGAAGGCGAGAGGTTACTACTGCATCCCCAAGCCTGTGCTGCTGCACCCTCATCCCAGCTGCACTTTGGGTTTAACAACACTCAAATTTCAACTTCTAGAGCATTCATAAAAAAAAGCCCCACTATTTTTACCCCTCAACCAGTGCAGAAATGCTTCCCACAGAAGACACATACTGGAGCACGAGTGAATTTGTTTAAAGTCCTCAACCAGAAGCCCAGTACTGAGCCGTGCCCAGGCAGCACCGGGGCAAGGAGGGGAGGAGAGGGCTGGACGTTTTTGCAGGCCACCTCCCAACCCCTCCGAAGCAGCAATTAGAGAAGGGCAGCTCGTTAGCCTCATTTCCCAAGAGAGTGGATTTTCACATTTCAGCTTGCACAGGTACTTTTTGGACTCCACAGATTCAGCCCCACTTCCAACACCCTCACTCCTTCCACTAGCTTCTCCTCCTACCCACCTGCGCCTCACGCAGTAAATGTAGAGATTACCTTGCTCTAATCTCCGTTTGCAGATAAGGTCTCTGCACTTCAGAGTCCCAAGCTGCACTTTTTATCTCCCAGCCGTGTAGATTTTTCCAGTAGCCGTGAGCGTTGCCAGCTGCCCTGCATAGCACTTGCGATGTTCCCCCTGCTTTGCTTCCAGCTGGGTCTCACCGGGGAACCCAGCGTGACTGGGTCTGGCTTTTTCTGCACAGCTGCAATCCGGCTCCAGCCCAGCCCACGCTCTATCACCACCCTGACGTCTTTCAAGTATTTTTTCCCCGGGCTTCTCCTTCCTATTATACTGGCGCTTCAGGTTTTATTCCCTACCACCGACGCTGAAGCGCTGAGCTGGCGAGCTGCTGCAGACCTGGGGGAGTCACCCACTGCTCCCTGCTGTCTTCAGCCCTCTGTAATTACAGGGCGTTAAGTTTTCCTGGTTAGTCTGGACTTCTAATGTTAGGCTGGACTCCTGGTACTCCCTTTTCACGCCGTCTGGGCTATTCAGGGGGTGTGCCAGTCCCTGCTCGCAGCCTGCAGCAGATGTGGAGCTTTCCATTTATCTCAGTTGCTGAGGAACTGCATCCTATTTCCATCTCCGATCTGGGGGATAATCTCATCCTGCACTATTTTAATCTGCATCCACAAGAACAATCCCCCACTTTGCTCAGGCACAAAATGAAGTGCCGCCAGATCCCCCGTCATTTTGAAAGCACTAGAAACATCGAATGCCACTCTTGAGCTGTGTCCAAGAAATGCTAGAAACCTAATTTCAAATTCATCCCGAACACTGCTCTTCATTGAGTTACTTTTAATCTCAGGCAAAGATGACACGTTCTGCACTTCACAACTCAAAACCAGGTCCTGCTGCTCACCAGGATTAACGCTACAATACACTGTAGCAGTGATACGGCCAGCCAGCACCGCGCACGAGCCCATGAGCAGCAATATTCTGTAATTTCTTTAAAGGACCCGATAACTGAAATTTTAAGGGCTTCCAAACAGAACATCCACCAAGCAGCACCTTCCAAGTCTCCAGGCAGTGGCAGCCACTTCTACTTTGGGAGGGGAAACCTCCTGATCACAGGTGGGAGATGCTCTTCCCACAGATGCACCACAGGCTTCCCACACAGGGACATCCACCGGGCAAGGCAGGGACAGTGTTCCCTGTCTGACTGGATGTGGGCAGAGAGAACGGAGAGTACAGAAAGCCAGTGGTGCAATTTCTACAGCGCAACAGCTGGAAACTGAGACCAAGGAAGCAAACGGAATGCTTTGCCAGGGCTCTCCAGATTTGCAGGAGCAGCTTTCTCTCTGTTTGTGACAGAGGCCCCGACATGGAGGTACCTTTCCAGGCACCTCACAGGCTTCGCCCATTCTGGCGCTGGATGCCTGACCTCCACACCATCGCTTTCACTCTGAGAAGGAATGGGGAAGCAAAGCAAAGAGAGACCAAGAGGGCTAAGGCAGATGTGGTGATTTGACACACATTTCAGGAGCTGAGGTCTGCACCTCAGCAGCTGGACCGCGCTGGCTCTTGCTGCTCCCTCCCTTGAACATACACAGTCTGCTGGGGCTCAGCACTGTCCTCCCGGCCACCAAAACCTGACAAAACGCGCCCTGTCAACACCAAACGAGAGTGGGCACTGGCCAGGCTAGCTGGCGGCTGGCTTTCAACAGCCTGGATTTCAGCTGCTGACAACATCGGCATGGATCAAATTAACACTGGTGTAAGGGCCGGTGCGATGACAGCTCTGGAGATGGACCCTGTCCTTGCACCGTTGAGGTCCCTGGGGTGCCGCGGACTGGCCAGCTCAGTGGTGATGGATGACCCAGAGGTGAACAGCCAAGGGTCTCGCTTCACGGTCCTGTGGCCAGCTGTGAGGGAAAAACAAACTCCTGCTTCAAGGGAACAAGCCTGTTTTCCCCCTTGGCTGTTCACTTTCTAGAACAAAAGCCTGAAAGTTTCCATGAAAGTTCAGCTCCCTCTAACAGAGCCTTCGGATACACTGTCCACCCGCGTACGGCTGGCGTTTTCTGCCTGTCTCAAATAAGTAGTGGGGAATCCTGCAAGGACACGTGTGCATCTTAGACCATGCACGCATGCCTGACTCTTCCTTACTCAGCCTGGAAAGGGGCTGTCCCATCAACTTGTCATCCAGGAGCTCTTCAGAGGGAAAAACTGCAGACTTATTTGCACAGAAAGGAAACATGGATGTTTTCAATGCAAGACTGTAATATGCATTTTTGTCTCAAGCTATTAGGAACGAAACAAACAGCACTGAGGGCTTCAGGCAGCCTTGTTCTGTACCCTCTAAGGCCAAGGCTAACAGAGGAACAAAGATCCAGATCAACCATACTCCAACGCGACACAGAGCCCAGCGTGCATCCTGTCAAGCAGTCACTGCGTCAGATGCAGAGAGAAGTTTTCCTACCTGGCCAAGACGCTCCTGTAGCAATATCTGACTTGTCCCTGCACGCCAGGCTGAAACCTGAAGAGCCGGCACGTAACAAAATATCTGAAGGGCACAAGCCAGGAGCCAGCTACACCACACCGAGCCTCCTGCTGCCACATCCCGTCCCCCATAAACATAGCTGGTGGGGGCAGGCCAGCCTGGGATGGGGAGGGCAATCTCCTCCCAGCCCAAACCCACCCATGTGCTGCATTCCAAGCCCCCGCAGTGCAGGCTGGTCTAGTTTTTTAGGTAAATTTGAGAAACCACCTTCCAGTCACTGCCATCTGCAAAGACAGCACATTGTGCCACCTGTCTCTGCGTTGGGGAGGTCCCTCGGGAGCAACAGCAGTGTGCAGGACCACTGTGCCCATCCCCTGCATGATCTGCTGGAATGGAGATCATGCTGTCAGAGTGGGTCAGAGCGGGCTTAGCAGCGAGAAGCCAGTCTGCCCCCGCCCCACGGCTTTGCTGAATACATCCCCTCCCTGCACGGTGGGTCAGCAGCACCTGTGACACACTCCCCTGGCCTCACCCCATGGGCAGAGGGCCTGGCCCACGCAGAGAGGAGCCTGAGGACTGTTTCAGGAGCCTGCTCGCAAGGGGTGCTGAGGGGCCAGGAATGGATTGAGAGGCAGGGCAGCGGGAGAGCGCCCAGATGGAGTCTGGCAGAGCCCCAGCCACCAGTGCTGGCTTCTCTGGTGAAACCAGCCAGGAGGGACTTCTGCCAGTCTCTCCGACCAGGACGCCTGGTTGAATACCTGCTCCCGGGTCTCCTCCACACCCACCTCACCTTCCATAGGAGGAGCTCCTCCAGCAGCCTGAGCCCCGTGCTTCCCAGTCTCTGGCTTTACCTGGCCTGCGTGTCCCGGGGAAGGAAGCTCCCCCAGCAAAACGCAGCACCTGTAACCCGATAAAGAGTCAGGACTCGAGGTGTGCTCCTTCATTCCTGCCCCAGTTCTCCCCGCTGGCCACAGGCTGGAGCGTGGCCGCACACCCGGCGCTCCCCAGACGAGGGCTGCCGGCGCCTCGTGGTCGCGCTGACAGAGGTGCGAGGCGCAGCTGGGGCCGGGCCAAGGCCTGCGAGCGTCGCCCAGCGGGGCTTTAATTCAAGCCGGGCCGGGCCGGGGCCTACCCGGCCTGCGCCCGCCGGAGGCCCGCCAGCCCCAGACCCCCCGGTGCTTGCCCCGAGACGCCGACGAGCTGTCGGGGTCAGGTCGGGCCCGCGCACCAGGCTCGGACTGGAGCCCCCTCTCTTCCCACGTACCTGCCGGCCGGGCCGGGCCAGTGCCACTCCGCGGGCGCCCGCCCTCCGCTGCCGCCGCCGCCGCCGCCGCCGGACCCCGCCGTCGCCCGCCCCCCGCGGCCCCGCGCGGCGAGGACACGCCCTCCGCCCCGCCCTAACAGGACCCGACATCCCATTGGCCAGACGTGCCGCGCGTCCCCGCCCCCCCCGCCCATCTCCACGCTTGGTTGGGCGGAAGGGTGCGCAAGCGTGCCTCTATTCCACCAGTCCGCTGCCACTCCAGCGCCTAGTCCCACCCGTTCTGTCACGGCCTGATTGAAGGCCCGGTTCCACCTCCTAGCCTCCGGATTGGTTAACCTCGAAAGGTCGGATTGGTTGGGCGCACGCGTCCCCCACGTGGGGTCAGGCAGCAGAGGCGTGACCGTGGTGCGGCGGGCGTGGTCGGCCACGATGTAAATAACCACATCACCCCGCCCCGCTAGGCCCAGATCTTGATTGGCGTCCACAGCGCCCAATGCGGAGGAGCGTCACAAGCCGCCAGCCCCGCCCGGGCGGGGGTTCTGCGAGAGGGCCGCTGATTGGTGGGTCGATGTAAACACCGCGAGGGGGCGGGGGATTCCCCGGGCGCCCGAGCCGGGGGAGGAGGAGGGGGCTGTCACGTGGCGGGCGCGTGGCTCGGGGGCGGGGTCCGGACCTGAACCCGCGGAGGGGACCCAGACCCGCAACCCCGGGGCGAGGGCAGCCTCGGGGCGGGGGGGACACCCCGTCGCGTACCTCCGTCCTGGGGACACCCCTGTGCCGGGGGACCCAGCCTGCACCCCCAATTTTTGGGGGGTGCATCGGTGATGGGGGGGCGCCCGCACCCCCAGAGGGGGCACCCAGCCCCCCCATCTCCGAGCGGTGGGAGCACCTCGAGGGGCACCCAGCCCCGCACCCCTGGCTCCCCCCCGCCGCCGCCCCTCGGCTTCCCCAGCGCCGCCCCCGAGGTCTCCCCCACGCCTTCCCCCCCACCCC